>ML660201.1:49631576-49732411 GCA_007570785.1 Antilocapra americana | reverse complement strand
GGACAATTTTTAAAGTCCTTATTGAATTTGTTACAGTACTGCTTCTGTTTTATGTTTTTTGGTTTTCTGGCCGCAAACCCCACCCCTGCACTGGAAGGCAAAATCTTAACCACTGGACTGCCAGGGAAGTCCTTTTATTATTATTATTTTTTTTATAATTAAAAAAAATTCTGTTAGTTTTGACTGTTCTTGGGTCTTTGTTGCTGCGTGGGCTTTTTTTCTCTAGCGGTGGTGAGCAGGGGCTCCTCTCTAGATGTGGTGCGCAGGCTTCTCTTGCTGCAGAGCTCTAGGGTGCCGACGCAATAATTGCGATGCATGGACTTCGTTGCTCCTTGGCACGTTGGATCTTCCCGAATCAGGAGGCGAACTCGTGTCTCCTGCATTGGCAGGTGGATTCTTTACCACTGAGCCATCAGCGAAGCCCTAGTTTTAAGTCAAGAGAAAAGAGAATCTGTTTGGAAGCCTGGAGGATGATCTAAAAGAAGAGGTCAAGATAGGAACCCTCAGAGGCAGGACCGCAGAAATACAGGGGTATTCTCTGTGGCTAAGATAGGAAACCTCCTGGAGAAGCATGGCTCTCTGGCCCCGAGAGACCTGACCATAGAACCAGCCAGGTCCCCTGCAGTCACATTTAACTCTGCCCTCTCCTCCCTGGGCTATGTGTCCTTTGTCACATGTCCATGAAACAACCAGCCCCCCCCCCGCAGCCCCCAACATCATGCCTTTCCGTTTCTTTGTGGTAATTCTAGCCAGAGAAGGCGGGACTCAGACCCAAGTTTGAATTCTGGCTCTGTCACTATTAATCTGTGCAACTTTGGGCAAGTCACTTAACCTCTCTGAATCTCTGTTTGCTCATGAAACCTGTAAAATGGGGATTATTATCCCCTACCCTTGTGTTATAATAATGAAAGAATAGGATTCAAGTGTCTAGAATAGCCTTGGACCGACTAGTGCTTTATCAAGTCTGTTCTCTTCCCTTCCCTCTTATTTATCTAAAGATTGCCATGTTTTATTTTGTAGCCAGTCTTAAACTTGTTTCTTTTTTTTTTTTTATTATTGTTTTTGCCATACATTGTCATGATATCACCATGGGTTTACATATGCTTCCCCTCCGGGTCCCCCCTCCCTCCTCCCTCCCCCCCGGGAAATCTCGCTGCACCAGTCCCGAGCATCAATCCTGGGCTGGCGATTGATTAGACACATGACAATTAACATGCTTCAATGCCCTTCTCCCATCTCATCCCACCCTTACCCTCATCCACAAAGTCCACAAGTCTATTCTATACATCTGCGTTCCTTTTGTTGTCTCCCATGTTGGGTTCTCATTACTGTCTTTCTAAATTCCATATATATGTGTTAATATACTGTATTGTTGTTTTTGCTTCTGGCTTACTTCACTCTGGATAATGGGCTCCAGTTTCGTCCATCTGAGTAGAATTGCTTCAAATGAATTTTTTTTTAATGCTGAGTAATATTCCATTGTGTATATATACCACAGCTTTCTTATCCATTCGTCAGTTGATGGGCATCTAGGTTGCTTCCATGTCCTGGCTATTGTAAACAATGCAGTGATGAACATTGGGGTGCACGTGGCTCTTTCAATTCTGGTTTCCTCGGTGTATATGCCCAGCAGTGGGATTGCCGGGTCATATGGCAGGTCTATTTGCAGCTTTTTAAGGAACCTCCACACTGTTTTCCATAGTGGCTGTACTAGTTTGCATTCCCACCAACAGTGTAAGAGGGTTCCCTTTTCTCCACATCCTCTCCAGCATTTATTGCTTGTAGATTAAACTTGTTTCTTTTGAGTGGTGTGCTTTACTGCCAGAGAGGGAAAAAATGATTTATTTTTAAAATAATTTTATTTATTTTTAATTGAAGGATAATTGCTTTGCAGAATTGTGTTGGTTTCTGCCAAACATCAACATGAATCAGCCATACGTATACATATGTCCCCTCCCTCTTGAGCCCCCCCCATCCCACCCCTCTAGATTGTTAAGGAGCCCTGGTTTGTGTTCCCTGAGTCATACAGCAAATTCCCATGGACTATCTATTTTACATATAGTAATATAAGTTCCCCATTGGTCTTTCCGTATATCCCACCCTCTCCTTCCTCCCTGCATCCCTTGTCCATTCGTCTGTTCTTTATGTCTATGTCTCCATAAAGCAGGGCATTTAAATTAGAAACATAGTTATACTAAATGGCAGAATGTTATCATTCTGGGGGATTCAGCAATGCAAGAGTCTCTCCCTCGTTTCCTTTGCATGTGTGAGCCTTGCAAATGAATTTTTCTGCAAGTGGATCTTCTCCTGGTGAGGTGAAAATCCATCTCCTCTCAAGAAGCGAGAAGTGCAGATCTAGGCAAGGAGATGCTACCGAGCTTCGAGCTTCGGATGCAGCCCACGCAGCATCCTGGCCTTGGGCCTTGGATCTAGGATCCCAGATTGCTCAGCCCTTCACCTGTTGCCATCACAGGTTTACGAAGGGCTTTTGCTATGAGTCTGTGAGGCACAGAGGCCTTGTAAGGCAGATCCATTCAAGTCCATTGTTGTTTAGGCACTAAGTCATATCTGACTCTGTGTGACCCCATGGACTGTAGCCCGCCAGGCTCCTCTGTCCATGGGATCTTCCATGCAAAAATACTGGACTTGTTGCCGTTCCCTTCTCCAGGGGATCTTTTCAACCCAGGGATCGAACCCATGTGTCCTGTGTCTCCTCCATTGGCAGCAGGGTTCTTTACCACTTAACCACCAGGGAAGCCCCGTTCAAGTCCAGGCCGTCACAAACACACACCACACATCACCTATGCCCTCCCCCTGGGATAAAATGCCCTCCGTTTCCTCTGAGAACTCCCCTCTCCAGCACTTTCTCCTTTAGGGCCTCCGATCACCTGGGACCCGCCTGCATCCCAGCACCTCCCCCTCAGCATCCCATTCCCTCCCTGCCAGGCTCCTCCCAGACTCCTGATCCCCAGCCCAGAGCTCTGCACAGAGCCGTGCTCAGTAGGTATCTGTGGACCTGAATCAGGCTGGTGAAAGGCAAGACTTACAAGACTTTCCCAACCCTAACACTCCATGATTTCAAAAAGTGCTTCCCTTTCAAAGAGCCACCGGGCTTCCCTGGTGGCTCAGTGGTAAAGAATCCGCCTGCAGTGCAGGGGACGCACTACACTGGTTCAGTCCCTGATCTGGAAATTTCCCACATGCGACGAAGCAACTAAGCCCCTGTGCCACAACTCCTGGGCCTGTGCTCTAGAGCCCATGAGCCGCGGCTGCTGAGCTCATGTGCCCCAGCTGCTGCAGCCGGCGTGTGCTAGAGCTGGGGTTCCGCAGCAAGAGACGCCACAGCAGTGAGAAGCCCGAGCATCGCAGTCAGAGAGAGCCCCCGCTCTCTGCGACTAGAGAACAGCCAAAAATAAATGAGTAAATATTTTAAATTATTTTAAAAAAAAGTGCCTCCTCCGCTAACTTCATTTTCAAAATCTAATTAGGTGGAAAATATATGTTATGGAGTTGGAAATTTCACGTTACAACTCAGAGGTACATAAACATATTGCTTAAAATTTTTTTTCCTCTAAATGATTCATCCTGCTTTGAGTGTTCAATGTCTTTTTACTTAAAATGGCCTTTAAAATGAACAGTCTCTGGAATAGGATAAGATTTCTTAACTATAATGCAAAGAAAGCACTAACCATAAGGGGAAATTTTAATTAACTGGACTATGTTAAAATGAAGAACTTCAGATCAGCAAAAACACACCCTCAAGAGTGTGAAAAAGAAGTTGCAGGCTAAGAGGAGATATTTGTAATAAATAAATTCAACAGAAGACTCAGAATATATGAAGAACTTCCTTGGATCTCTCTCAGAATGGCAGGTGGGGGAGCCAGAGGGAGATGTGTTGGCTATGAAGCTGGCTCCGTCTTTGTGGGGAAAGCCAGGGAGCTGGGAGCAGCAGACACAATGCACAGAGGACTGTTGTCGCGTCTGACTGTGCACCCCCTCGCCAGACTCCCCTATCTTTGACCATCTCCCGACCCAGAGGGAGATGCAGAGACCTGGAAGTGAACCTTGGCTGCTGGCTCCCCCGAGGCTCTGCTGCAGGTCTCAGCTTCCTTTAGTTAGTTTACCCAGAGAATTCCTCGTTTGGCCCACGATGGTTTGAAATGGTTTTCGGTCTTCAACAATCAAAAAATTCCTGACTAATCCATCTGTTAGGCTTCCCTGGTGGCTCAACAGAAAAGAATCCGCCTGCAGTGCAGGGGACGTAGGTTCAGTCCCTTGATTGGGAAAATCCCACATGCCACGCAGCAGCTGAGGCCTTGCACCACAACTCCTGAGCTGTGCCCTAGCGTCTGGGAGTCGCAGTTACTGAGGCCACACGCCACAGCTGCTTTAGCCCATGTGCCCTAGAGCCTGTGCCACACGAGAGAAACCAAACCGCACTTCCCAGGTGGCACAGCGGTAAGGAATTCACCTGCCAATGCAGGAGACCTGGGTTTGACCCCTGGTGGGGGGAGATCCCCTGGAGAAGGAAATGGCACCCCACTCCAATATTCTTGCCTGGAGAATCTTCACACTCTTAAGGGTGTTTTTTTGGTGATCTGAAATTCTTCATCTTAATATAGTCCAGTCAATTAAAATTTCCCCTTATGGTTAGTCCAGAGTTGCATATGACTTAGTGGCTAAACAACAATGCATCTATTAAAGGTTTTTTCCCCTGGAGAAGCGGAATCTCTAAAATATCCAAGGTTGCAGAAGAAGTAACAGAAGAGAAACCACTCACCCCTCCTATGAGAATGGCAGAGGATGGCAGAGCCTTGATCTAAAGCTGGCATCATTTGTGGGGGGCTGTCATTGTGGGGACTTGGGGAACCTGGGATTTCACCTTCCTTCCAAGATGAACTCAAACCCCTGGCCTGAGGAAAACAGGAAAAAAATTGTTTCACATTTTAAAAGACTGAGTCAAAATTGCCCACCTTTCACCTGCTCCCCCTCTAATCATCAGGGTTGTCAAAAATCTGGGCTCAGTCTCGGCATGAGCACCACTCTCCACAAAGATTTGGGCTTAGAGCTCGGCTGGTGCTTGATGAATAGGTGTTTGCGCAATGAACAGATCAGGTGGATGTGACATAGTAACACCAGGAAATATGCTCACTGACCCAGGACATGTCACCTGAGGTGCTGGTTTATCTTAGGGGCATGATGAAGCATTTCTGGGAATCTCACAGGAGGCTGAGAAAAATGCAGAAATTGTCAGGAAAGCAGATTATGTTGTTTTGATTGCTGTTCAGACCTAGCAACATTTCTTTGTGGTTTCAGCTCTGGATTTTGATGACTTGTCTGAGTGTTTGTTTATAGAAGCACAGCCTTTTCAGGAGCAGCCAAAAGGGTCTTTATGGGAAGCCTGTGTCAAGAAGCAACTGTGACATGACTATCACCACAGGCAGTGATGTATCTGATGGAAAGCTGCAACACTTAGGTGGAGTAAGTGAAGTCTCTTTAATGATGAAGGTTAGGGAAATGGCAACCCACTCCAGTATTCTTGCCCTAGAGAGTCCCATGGACAGAGAAGCCTGGCAGGCTGCAGTCCGTGGGGTTGCAAAGAGTCAGACATGACTGAGTGACTGAGCACACACATGGCAACATGTGGAAATGGTTACAGAGAGCTGGAGGCAATCCAGCCTGCTTCCAGGGAGAGATCAGGCTTCCCAGGTTCCCCAAATACCCACAATGACAGCCCCCCACGAGTGATGCCAGCTTTAGATTGAGGCTCTGCTCGTGTACCCCCAGTTGCCCTCTGCCATTCTCACAAGAGAGGTGAGTGGTTTCTCTTCTGTTACTTCCTCTGCAACCCTGGATGTTTTAGAGATTCTGTCTACTTTCCTGCCCACTCACCTGGTGCAAGGGCTTTGATAGAATAACACATTCCTGAGTGTTCACCATGAAAATAATATCACAGATAAAGTAAAAGCTTATTTTCCAGGAATATCCATTCCTGCCAAGGGCATTCATCCTACTGGAAGGGGTTTGATCATGATATATACTTCCAAATTTGAGTCCAAGTTGCGTTTACAAATGTGTACTCTCATCAGTGCCTACATGAGGACATCCTCACCGTCAGTTCAGTCACTCAGTCATGTCCAATTCTTTGCCACCCCATGGGCTGCAGGACGCCAGGCTTCCCTGTCCATCACCAACTCCCACAGCTTGCTCAAACCAATCAAACTCACCTGCATTAGATGTTAAGATTTTTTTTAAACATTTTTTCTCATTTGACAGTTATGAAGTAATATTTAGGGTTGGTTTTTGTTTGCATTTATCTCTATTTTTAAATAATGCAGTGGGATAATGCTTTGAATATCATCTAATAGATATGCCTTTCTCTGTAATCAGTTCCTCTTCACCTGTGCGGGTGAGCCTATGCTAGGGACAGAGGCAAACCTCTCTAAGGAAGTGGAAAGTGGCTAGAGTCTGAGTCAAAGAGGTCATTTCTCCACCTTGAGTTTCGAGGTAGTCCTAAAATCTCATAGCAGGACAGTGGTCTTTAAAGCCAGACTCTTTGAGAAGAAAGCGTTTTCTTAAACTTCCCAAGGCTGGGAGTTTTCACACATCAAGAAATCAAAGCTGCAAGAAATTGAGTGATCATTGAGTGAATCATAGGGGACTGCAGAATGCAGATATGACAAAAGAGAAATTTCTATTCTATAGGACATACAGCTATTTTGGGACTTGGGAAAAGACTCAAGAACCGGGGCAGGAAAGGGCAGGCAGGGGTCAGGCTGTGAGTGTACTGATTCTTCTCTCCCCCGTCGTCAGGATCAAACCCGAGATGTAAGGGAGGATAGAAACTCCCAGGTAGTTCTGAGGCCTCCAAGAACACCAGGCTGGTGTCCTCACTTCCCTGGGTGTCCCCTGAGGAAGCATCATCTTTCTCATTGGAACTTCGGGTCAGCCTGATACTGCATCCAACATGGCGACCAAGCCGTGGAGTAGAGATGACTGCGGCGGGGGTCGGGGGTGCCCTGGTGGGTTGAGATGGCAGCCCTGGTTCATAATGTCTGGTCCAGTACGAGATGTGGAGGCAGTCCAGAAGCTTCTGCCTCCCGCAGGAGGACCCAAATCGTAGCTGGGGTGCTGGCTGGTGAGTTCCCTAGGGTGTCACCATGGCACAAAGCAAAGTGACTTTTTAACAGAGAGCAACATGGTGGACTTCTCAAACCACAGATCAGATGACTTTCCCAGGCAGGCCCTGGGCAATCAGGAGCCTCAGTGAGAGCCAGGTGAGACGTAGACAGCAAGACAGTACTCCAGCCTTGAAGGCAGCATAGAATTGTGCCGCAGACCTGAGGGCATGTCAGCTTCCCCTGAAACCAGCTGTTACCTGAGAACAAAGAGGAGGGAGGAGAACCCTTGTAGGATGGAGAGACCAAAGATGATGTCACTACCCAGAGAGGTGATTTTAAGCCAAAAAAGTCTGAGATACCGTAATGGCATAAACAAGAATTTTTTGACAACAGTGGAAAAAGGAGCTTCGTGAGCTGCTGAAGATTTTACTGACAGTTGAGAGTTGTGTTTTGCACATCTGAGCACATGCCACCTTCATGACTTCTGTAATAACATACTTCATTTTTTTTTCCAGTTGGTGGCAATATTATTTCATTTCAGAAAATATGGAGAACAACAGTATAAAAAGAAAAATCATTCTTTGATCTCACCAACCTCAGATAACTTTATCACTGTGCTCTCTTGGTGTATTTCCTTCCAGTCTTTTTTTCTATGCATACGTGTGTGTGTGGGGGGGGGTGTATTAAAGTGATTGTACCCTGGTGCATCTTGTTTGTTGACTGGAGTCTCTAATGTCTGAGGCACTTTTGTTTGCAGAAAAGAATACCCACCACTTTTTGTACTTTATTTATTATCTTTAAATAATTAACAATTCTAAAAGTTCATAGCACTCATGATTGCCAGATTGAAAATGTAAGAAATCATCCGATCTAATTTCCCCAGATGCTTAAACATTGATGAAAGTGTGATAAATTAAACTTCCTGAAACATTTGATTGCAAATCTCCAATACTATCAGATTCTCTCATGTGCTGTAAATGCCTTAAAATGCAGACAGAACAGGCCCACAGTGACAATGATTTCTAACCTGAGCAGCAGCTACAAAAGCTCTCATCTCATCATCTCATCCTTACTCTTGTATATATTTCCCTCTCCTTCCCTCAGTCTAGAGAGTTGGCTGCCTCTTCGCCGGCTGAGATGAGAGAAAGGGCAGTGGGTTGGAGACTGCTCAGATTATCAGCTCCGACTTCTCAGATATGTTTCTTTTTTTTTTAGGTAAAAACGTCACCCTGCAACTGTAGCTTCTTTTTCTCATTGATTATTTAGACCTATATTGTTGACACTTTTTTTCCTCTTCATATTATTTCCTGAGGATGTCATGAATGATTAAATTTTCTTCAAATAAAACTTTTAATAGCTATCTGACATTTACTGGGATGTACCATCATTTATTTAACTTGGTTACTTAACAGTTGGGCATTTATGTGATGTTCAGTTTGTTTTCTGTTAAACTCATCTCCATTTGAACAATGCATGCTCATGAATCTCGGTGTACCTTTCTAGTTTCTCGGATTAAATTTGAAGAAGGGAACTTCTTATATCAATGATTATGAAAATATTTAAGGCTTTAGATAACTAATGCAAAATTGCCTTCCAGAGTGGCTCGGTAGGCTTCACTTCTGGTGTCTCCCTGTGTAGGGTAGGAGAAGACATTGCTACCTTCTTTCAAAGCCAGGGAAATCAAGACATGGCAGAACTAATTGTCTGAAGAGAGTGTCACTACTGGAGGTTCTGGTGAAAGAAGGTCCAAGCCAGGTTTCCAAATACTTCCCGGGTTACTCACATTCGGGAACTGTGCTTTTCAAACTAACAATACAGGCTCAACCTGACAAGGCCAACTGTACTTAAGGGATAGTGGAAATGAATATTTGGAATCAGGACTGTTGCAGAAAAGCTGGAACATGCTATCATTAGGTATTCATCCCTGCATTGTTCAATATGGCAGCCATCAGCCACTGTGGATGTTGAGCTAATGTGATTAAGGAATGGAATTTTAAATTCTAATTCAATTAATTTGAATTTAATAGCTGATACTTGAGACTTCCCTGGTGGTCCAGTGGTAAGGATTCTGTGCTTTCATTGCTGAGAGCTGGGGTTCCATCTCTGATTGGGGACCTAGGATCCTGCAAGCCAAGCAGTGAGGTCAAAAAAAAAAGCTGATATTTGATTCAGTTGTGGAAAAAACTTGAAAGTGTGTTTGGAACAACTTGGATATGTGAATCTATTTTGGACTCTTTTATGAAACCTAACTAAATAGATCAATATTTCCAATGAAACTGTAGCATCCAAATTGAGATGTGCTTTAAGTATAAAATGTCCAGTGAATTTCAAAGACTTAGTATGAAAAAAGAACATAAACTATCCCATTAATGAATGTTTTATATTGATCACAGGTTGTAATGATAATATTTGGAATGTGTGCATGCTTACTTGTTCAGTCACGTCTGACTCTTTGTGACCCCATGAACTATAGCCCACCAGACTCTTCTGCCCATGGAATTTTCCAGGCAAGAATACTGGAGTGGTTGCCATTTCCTCCTCCAATATTTTGGATGTATGGGGTTAAATAAAATATGTCGTTAAAATTAATTTCATCTTGATCTCCTTTTTAAAAATAAACCTTTAATTTTAGAATACTTTCAGAGTTACAGAAAAATTTCTAAGACAATATAGAGAAGTCTCATATGCCCCACACCCAATTTCCCAATTATTAACATCTTAATATTAGTAGAATATGATTACCAGTGAGGACCTACTATATAGCACAAGGAACTATACTAAATATTTTAATAATCTATAAGGGAAAAGAATCTGAAAAAGAATATACGTATATATAATCGAATCTCTGGGCTATATACCTGAAGCTAACATGATATTGTAAATCCACTATACTTCAATGAAGTTTTTAAAATTAAAATGTGTTCATTGGATATATTTGTTACAGTTAATGGGCTAGTATTGATATATTTTTATTGGCTGAATTTTATTCAGATTTCCCTAGTCCTTATCTAATGTACATCTTAGGCTCCTCCTGGCTGTGACCATATATCACACTGTCCTTCATTTTGATGATCTTGACAGTTTTTTGAGGACTACCGGTCAGGTATGTTGTAGAATGCCCCTCAATTAGAATTAGAATTATCTGATGTTTTCTCATAATTAGACTGGGGTTTTAGGTCTGGGGAAGAAAGACCCTAAAGGTAAGATGCCCTTGTCAGCACAGCATTTCAAGGGTATCTGCCATCGCCATGACTACCACTGTTGATGTAAATCACAGAAGCGAGGTGGCCTCTGCCACGGTTCTCCACTGTAAAGTGAACTCTCTGCCCACACTGAAGAGTGAGGGGTTGTGTTTCACCCCCTTGCAAGTGGAGACCTCCATAGATTATTTGGAATGCTTCTGTAAGGGAGACTTGTTTCTTCCCTCCATTTATTTATTTATTCAATCACTTATTTCTATCAGTACGGAGTCTCAGATACTTATTTCTTAATAAATTTGTTTATCTTAAGCATTTCTGTATTTATTTGGTTGCAGTGGGGCCTTACTCGTGGTATGTAGGATATTTTAGCTGTGACATTTGAAGTCTTAGCTGCAGCATGTGGGATCCAGTTCCCTGATCAAACCCCGGGCCCCCTGCACGGGAAGCATAAGGTCTTAACCACTGGACCACCAGGGGAGTCCCTTTAATTTATTTTTTAATCAGAGTATAATTGCTTTACAGCAGCTGTGCTAATTTGTTCCGAGTAGCTGAGTCACAACTGTTGACCCGTTAGTTACTTGCAGAATCTAGGGTGTCTGCAGAGCCAGCCTTGGCCTCCTGGAAAGGGCGCCACCTGGTGGCGAGCTAGCCGGCGGTGAAGGCTGGAGACTGGCCTGCAGACTCAGACTTACCTGGCACGTCTCTGCCTGGGGTGCAGTCGCTGGCAAGCTGTGATTGAGGGCTTCCTGGGGCAGTGAGACCAGATGCTGGAATTCAAGTCCCAGCTTCAACGGCGAGGACTTCAGCAAGCAATGCCATCTCTCTAAGCCTCAGTTTCTCGTCTGTAAAAGGGAGATCAAAGGACCTCTCCCTGAGTTCCTTCTCAGGAATAACTGAGATTAGGCACTGTCTGAGTTTGGGCTCTCTGAAGGCAGATTTTGGGATTCAGAGGTAAGTAATTTATTTGGGAGGTGATCTCAGGAAGTGACACTTTGGAAGGACATGAGGCAGGTGAGGCAAAGAAAGCAGCAGGAGTGACTTATCCAGACAGTGCGCTGCCTCCAGGGGCACCAAGCACCAACCTTTCTCAGCATTACCCTGGCCTGAGGGCATAGGGCTGGGACATTTCTGCAGAGTCCCAGCAGTTCCTGATGGGGGCTCCTCTCCGAGTGCCTTAATTCCTCAACGTTGCTGGCCTATCCGATACAAGCACATAGCAACCAGCGTCCTAGGAGTCAGAAATAACAGTATTTGGAAGCTGGGCCAACATGCATGAAAATAGTGGCTTCCCCGGTGGCTCAGCAGTAACAAATCTGCCTGCAGTGAAGGAGATGCAGAAGACAGGGGTTCGATCCCTGGGTCAGGAAGATCCCCTGGAGGAGGGCATAGCAACCCACTCCAGTATTCCTGCCTGGAGAATCCCATGGACAGAGGAGCCTGGGACGTGCAACATGGCTGATAAACTAAGAGGGGGCACAGATAGACTATGCTATGGGGAGCACAAACTGCCCAGCTAGCTTAGTTAGTAGAACATGGGGCTTTTAATCCCAGGGTCGTGGGTTCAAGCCCCACATTGGGCAGTTGCTCTTCAACGTTGCCTTTGAGTTAGTGGCTCAGTTGGTGAAAAATTTGCCTCCAATACAGGAGACCCAGTTTCGATCCCAGGGTCAGGAAGATCCCGTGGAGGAGGAAATGGCAACCCACTGCAGTATTCTTGCCTGGAGAATCCCATGGACAGAGGAGCCTGGCAGGCTACAGTCCATGGGATTGCCAAGAGTCGGAAACGACTGTGTTACTTTCACTTCACTTCCATGGAGAGCACAGGTGTCAACAACGCTACCAGCAGCGGCTTTATGTCCCCTACATTATAGGTAAGGAAGTTCGGGCTCACGGAGTGTCAGAGCCTCGTCTGGTTCTGGGGTAGATGACATCCATGTCAGTCTCCCGTGGGTAGATACGGCTGATCCTGCCAGGGCCTGGACTGTAAAGAATTTTCATCCTGTGCTTGTATAAAACTGTGCTCTCTGTCTATTTCTAAGCCCAGTCATGACTGCCCAGAAGTGTGTTCCCTTCTATAAAATGTCAAGGCTGAATCTCTTGTGTTCTGCCCTGGGTCTGCACCCAGTCATGAACTCCATTCAAGCCCCATGGCTATATTAACACAAGGACTAATTCTCAATGGTTGGAGAGAGCAAGGGAATGGTTTCATCTTTCTTTTCCTGCCCCACTTAGACCCAAGGGAGAAGAGGGATTTGGTGGAAATAGGAAAAGGCTGTGGGCCCGCTCTCTCCCTCTCTTCCAGTGTGTCCACGTGGGATACTGGAGCCTGCCTGCCCACGGAGCCTCCTTCTGCCCACCAGGAACCCAGGATCTCATTACTGGCCTCACAGCTGGAAATAGCAGGTCAGCTCAGCTCTCCTTTGTAAGTATCACGGTCACATCTGTCGTTGCTGGTGACGAGGCTCATGCAGGACTAGCCGGAGAGCACCTGGGAGTGGGCTGGGCAGGGCTGCCATAGAGAACATGAGGGTTTCGGGGCAAGGAACTGTTTCCAGTTCACACCACTGAACAGAGACTAAAACCCATCTTTTGTGGTCAGCTCTTGGTTGGAGCCAGGATTATGATTATTTTTTTAATATGTTATTTTTCAATTATTATTAAAGACGTTTTTATTGTGGTAAAATATATGTAACATAAAACTTGCCATTTTAACTCTTTATTTTTTAAATTTGAATTTTATTCATTTATGGCTGGCTGGACCTTTGTTGCTGCAAGTGGGCTTTCTTTCGCTGCGCTGGGTGGGGGCTCCTGTCCAGCTGTGGGCTCAGTAGTTGTGGTGCATGGGCGTAGTTGCCCCGTGGCATGTGGAATCTTCCTGGACCAGGAATTGAACCCATTAGCATTAGCAGGTGGATTCTTATCCACTGGACCAGCAGGGAAGTCCCATTTTAACTATTTTTAGGTGTGTGATTCAGTGGCATTACTTACATTCACAATGCCTTGAAACTACCCTCACTGTTTTACCCTGACTCCATTAAGTGACAACCCATTCTTTCCTCCTCCCAGCCCCTGCGACCACCATTCTACTCTCTGTCTCTGTGATTTTGACTACTCTAGGGACCTCATAGTACTAGTAGATATTTGTCCTTTAGTGACTGGCTTGTTTCACTTAGCATAATGTCTTCAAAGTTCATCCATGCTGTGGCATGTGTCAGAATCTCCCTCCTTTTTACACCAGAATAGTACTCCATTGTGTCTATAGACCCCATTTTGTTGTCCCCTCTTTTTATAATGTTATGCCTTCATCAGGGCTTCCCTGTGGCTCAGACAGTAAAGCGTCTGCCTGCAGTGTAGGAGACCGGGTTCGATCCCTGGGTCAGGAAGATCCCCTGGAGAAGGAAATGGCAACCCACTCCAGTATTCTTGCCCGGAAAATCCCATGGACGGAGGAGCCTAGTAGGTTACAGTCCATGGGGTTGCAAAGAGTCGGACACAACTGAGCGACTTCAGTCACTCACTCACTCCCTTCATCAGTAATACTCCATTGTATATATAGACCACATCATATTCTCTCTTGATGGAAGCAAGTCTTTC
The DNA here is from genome assembly GCA_007570785.1 of Antilocapra americana. Lineage (NCBI taxonomy): Eukaryota > Metazoa > Chordata > Mammalia > Artiodactyla > Antilocapridae > Antilocapra > Antilocapra americana. Next base: position 49,718,496 of record ML660201.1, on the reverse strand, counting down.
TTTTATATCTCTATCTGATCATGCATTTAGAAAAGAAAAAGAATGATTTTAAAAGGAACAAAGAAGGCACCCAGCACATATGACTCACTCATAGTTCTGGCCGGGCTTGCCCAGCCCCCAGAGACACCAGTGGTGGCCAACATTCTTTGGTGATGCTTCTGAGAACAGACACTAACAGTAAGAACAGCATACACACTTCAGTCAATTACCCATAAGCATGGATTTGATATTTTGGTCTTTGGAAGTGATTAGGCTGGGCTGCGTGTTCTATGAGGGCAAGGTTCAGGCCCATTTGATCTCTGCTCTGTACCCAGGGCTCATCGTGACCTGCCTAGCATGCAGTAGTACTAAACGAGTATTTTCTGAATGTGGGATGAGATAGCCGGTCTGCAGGGCTGGAGCGGATTGCTGCCCTGGGATGATAACACCGCCAGGACCGTCCATTGAGCACACACATATGCCTGGCGCTGCGTGTCCACTCTTCCTCCCATCAGCCCTCCGAGGACAGGCATCACCATGCCCATTTTACAGCTGAGGAAGCTGAGGCCAAGTATGTAACCCAGGGGCGTACAAGGCAGAGCCATGTCCCAGTTGGCATCAGTGTTCCTGAAAGGGTGTGGAGAGGAAGTAAGCATTTTGCTTGGTTATCTTTTTTTAATTCAATTAATTAATTTACCTATGAGGGTCCTAGTTGCCACCTGTGGGGTCCTTGATCTTCACTGTGGCATGCAGGATCTTTGCTTGTGCACCATGGGGAATCCAGTTCCCTGACCAGGGATCAAACCCAGGCACCCTGCGTTTGGAGCACAGAGCCCCCCAGCCACTGGACCACTAGGGACATCCCTAGGTTATCTTTTATAATCTATACAACAATACCTACAGAAAGGTACTGTTACTACTGCCATTTTACAGAGGAGAAAGCTGAGACCTGGAAAGCAGCTAGCAAGGGCTGGGCCCAGTATAGGAACCTGACCAGACTGGCCTCAGTGCCCACTGCCTTTGCCCAACCAGACTGGCTCCACTTCTCACTCCATTCCGCTGGAGTCACCCCCGCAAGCTGAAATGTCAGGCATTACTTGGGCTTTGGCTTCCCTCTGAATGCAACTGGTAGGCTGAAGTGAGCCTGCAGGAATTTCGCCATCTCATCTAGCTAATTAAGTGTGATTTGGGGGCTCCCGAATGAGGCAGATGTGAGTCATAATCAACACAGGCTCATTTGAACTTAATAACCCCACTAGTCACGGATCTATGTTTAGAAGGGATTAGGGAGCTGCATGGGCCCGGGCTGGGACGTTCCTGGAGGACCCCACGTCTGTTGGCTGCCTTCCACACAGGACAAGCACTCGTCATCTAGAAGGGAGCTATTCGCTGCTCAGTTTAAATAACTGAACTTTATTAAAGAAACAAACAAACCGTGATGTGCCAGATAAACTCTGCATGGATTCTTTCTAACATTTATTTATCTATCTAGCTGCCCTGGGTCTTAGCTGCAGCTCGTTGTGGTTCAGGAACTCTCTAGTTGTGGCACTGTGGGCTTAGCTGCCCCACTGGACGCGGGATCTTAGTTCCCTGACCAGGGATTGAACCTTCATCCTTTGCCTTGCAAGGCAGATTCTTCTGTTGTTTTATATTTTGTTGTTTACATTTACTGATTTTTAATTGGGGGATAACTGCTTTCTAGACGTTGTGTTGGTTTCTGCGGTACAATGTGAATTAGCAATAGGCATACACATGTCCCCTCCCTCTGCAGCCTCCCTCCCACCTCCCACCCCAACCCACCCCTCCAGGTTGTCACAGAGCACGAGGCTGAGCTCACAAGGTGGATTCTTAACCACAGGACCACCAGGGGAGTTCCAGCAGGAATTTTTAAAATAAAACATAATGTTTTAAAAAATTGTCCCTTGCAAGAGGCAGTATTAGATAACAACCTCAGCATCTCCAAGGTGGAGGGGCGTTCTCCACTGTGACCAGGAGGCTTTTGCAGAAGAGTTTGAGAATTCATTTACTGCATCATTATCCCATCAGGCCAGTGTGTCTGGCCGCCAGCTGCTGCCTCCCAGGCTCTAGTCTGATGCTCAGGGTCAGGCACACCTGGTACCCATCCTTAGGGCGGTGGTGGGATGTGTAGTTCGGTCTGTCGTGTTCCCTGTTGTAATCTACCACATGGACAGAAAAGCTTTCAGATGCTATTATAGGGTCTATCAACTTGGAGAACCAGAGCTTTGATTCTTTTCATGTCCATGAGATGAACTTTTCCAGGAAGGGTCAGAAAGTCTCCCCACGGTCTTTATCGCTTATCAGATGCTGTGTGCAAACACTCCTTTCCACACCACTTCCAGGTCTCCACTTGGTGATGGCTCTCCTCTGTTATCTGAGCCTGGGAGATGGAAAATGTAGAGCAGCGTCTGCAAAGTGTGGCAAAGGACCCTGAGCCTGTTTTTGTATGATCTGTGAGCCTAGAATAATTTTTACACTTAGTGGTTGAAAAAAGTCCCAGGAGGAATAATTCATGATGTAAGGCTTCCCAGGTGGTGGCGGCAGTGGCAAAGAACCCACCTGCCAGTACAGGAGACAGGAGAGAAACTGGTTCAATCCCTAAGTCGGGAAGATCCCCTGGAGGAGGGCATGGCAACCCACTCCAGTATTCTTGCCTGGAGAATCCTATGGGCAGAGCAACATGGTGGGCTGCATACAGTTGGATACGACTGAAGAGATTTAGCACGCATGAATGCATGGAATTGAAGCAAAATTCAAATTTTTGTGTAGATATTTTGAATAAATGTATACAGATTTCAAATTTCCATGTCCATAAATAAAGTTATAAATATCAGTATATAACTTATATAACTTTAGAATAAATACATATATACAGCCACACCTATTCACTTACATACTCTTTTTCTTATTTTTGGCCACACTAGGTCTTCCTTGCTACACGTGAGCTTTCTCCAGTTGTGACAGGCAGGGGCTGCTCTTCCTTGAGGTGTGCAAGCTTCTCTTTGTGGTCGCGTCTCTTTTGGGGGAGTGTGGGCTCTAGGCGCTCAGACTTCGGTAGTTGCGGGGCACAGGCTTACTTGCTCTGTGGTATGTGGGATCTTCCTGGACTGAGATCGAACCCGTGCCTCCTGCATTGGCAGGTGAATTCTCTACCACTGAGCCACCAGGGAAGCCCTCATTTATATATTTCTTGTAGCTGTCTTTGAGCTACATCAGCCCAGCTGAGTAGCTTTGATAGTCTGCATGGCCCACAAACCTGAAAATAGTTACTGCTTGGCCCTTTACAGAAAAACCTTGCCAACTTCTGGGCGTCTTGCCCAGAGCCCACAGGGCCCCTGCAGGGGGATAGTCGGGATGACCCAGGAGCAATATCTAAGGCAAGCTTTCTCTTCTCCCTCAGCAGAGTGTGGGTGCTGCTCCCCAATTCCACTTCCATGCCACTGGTGGCCTCTTCTCCAGTGGGGAAGGCTGGATATGAGCTCACCCTTCCCAAGTCTACAGGTTCTAGGCAGCCAGCTCTCCCAGGATTCTCCTAGACATCTTGCACCCAAACTGGGAATCTTATTTGGCACATGGAAGGATGGCCTTGCCCCCCATGGGCCACGTATTATTAGACTGGTGCCAGAGACTCTGATTTTAAAAAATAAGGCAATTTCCCTGACTACTTAATTTGGGGAAACGTGTAAAATATGCTCTGGTTATCGTAAGTAAAAACATGCCTGGTTAGATCTAAATCTCCTAAATCTAGTTTATTGGGGAAAAAAGAAAGAAAGCAAAGGGGTGCAGGTGTTGGATGAATTCACGTTTGTTTTATTTGTGTTTTAACTGAGGGTGATTACAATAGTGTGTTGGTTTCTGGCATACATCAACATGGATCAGCCATCGGTATGCATACGTCCCCTCCCTCTTGAGCCTCCCTCCCACCTCCCACCACATCCCACCCTCTGGGTTGTCACAGAGCCCCGGTTTGAGTTCCCTGCATCATACAGCAAATTCCTACTGGCCGTCTATTTTATATAAGTTAGTGTATATGTTTCCATGCGATGAATGGAATGTTCATTTTAAAATAACTTCCCGTGGAGTTACTGAACCAAGTAAACCTTAGCCAAAAGCCCTAGAGTTTCAGGAGCTGGGTGGGCTTTGTGACATTTTCCTGTGTCTGAGCGGTGAACTTGGGTAAGTTATTTTGCCTTCCAAAGCCTGAGTCTGTCCATAAATCATTTAAATAGTGAAAATGCTGTCTCTCTCCTAAGATTGCCATGATGATTTGGAAAGTCAAGTTCCTGGCATGTAGTAGGTACAATACCCATGATAACTTCTCCTGTTCCTTGTCTCATGTAGACCCTGCCTTAGAGTCTGATACCCAGTGTTAAATCACATAGGCAAAGAAGATGTTTTTTTTACTGTGAAAAATTTCTCACTTTTTGTTTGCTTCATTGGCTTGAAAAACCTTTATTCCATGGCTCTGGGCATTTGAATAGAGGAAAGTGAAATCATAATTTTATAGATTATTAGACCCACACAAGCAGCCAATGTAGATAATCCAGTGGTTAAAAATCACTCTAATAAAACCCCTCTTCTCTTATTTGTACTATACTTTTCTGCTTCAGGTCACCCAGAAAAATGAGTGGGCTTGGACTCTGTTTCAGTCTGCCTGAAGAAATGCTTGAGGGGTGTGTCTTTGTAGCTGGTGTGGTCTGACTAGCCTGGGAGATAAGAAGGGGAAAAAAGAACATGATACTGCAGGCCTGGAAGGACCGAGGCATCTCCTCGTCCAACAGCCTTGTACTGTAGACAAGGAAACCAAGGCCAAACAACTCATTAATGGCAAGGCTGGTACCCTAAGCAGGTGGCCCAGTGCTCTGTCTCATGTTGCTGCCAGTCTACTGGGAGTCTCAGGGAGGCTAATACTGTATCTAACGCTGATACTAATACTGTGGGACTTGCCTTAAAACGCAAGGATTGGGGAGCTATGGCTTTGAGCACAGACAAATGGCAGGACTTCAGACTTCACCAGGGAGGCCCAGCACACCAGAGCCGGCTGCACGTCAGTTGGCCCAAGTGCAGGACACCCAGAGGCCAGGCCAGCTAGCTGGACGTCATCTGAGACAGGCCAAAGGCCTGGGGGTCAGCTCATGAGTGGGATGGAGACTTTAAAGTTCACCCGGTGCTGGGACTTCCCTGGTGGTTCAGCGGATGACAATCTGTCTGCCAGTGCAGGGGACACAGGTTCGATCCCTGGTTCAGGAAGATCCCGCATGCCGGGGAGCAACTACCACACTGCAACTACTGAAGCCCGTGCACCTAGAGGCTGTACTCTGCAACAAGAGAAGCCACTGCAACGAGAAGCCTGTGTGCTGCGGTGAGGAGTAGCCCCCACTCGCCGCAGCTAGAGAAAGCTCGTGTGCAACAACAAAGATGCAGCGTAGACAAAAACAAATAAAGAATTTTCTGTTTAAATTAAAGGAAAAAAAGTAAACTTCATCTGGTGCCTTTCAGCTTTATTCCCCACTTGCCACTACTGGGAATGGACTCAAGAGTGAGGCGAGGTCAGCAGTGAATCCTAAGGGTGTCCACCCAAATCTGCTTCACGGGCCTACACACAGTCTGCCGCTACTGAGCGTATTTGTGTGCATTAGTCACTCAGTCGTGTCCAACTCTGTGACCCTGTGGACTGTAGCCCACCAGCTCCTCTGTCCATGCGATTCTCTAGCCAAGAATGCGAGAGTGGTTTGCCATTTCCTTCTCCAGGGGATCTTCCCGACCCAGGGATCAAACCTGGGTCTCCTGCATTGCAGGCCACTAGGGAAGACCTGCTGGAAGTGTGCTGGCTTCTAATATCTCCCAGCTCCGTCTGTCTATGGAGAACTGGACCAAGTAAAATGGGAGCTTCCAGGGAGGCCATGCAGCCCCTTCTCCCAGCCCCAGCTTTGACCAGTGATTGAAATGGGCGTACAGAAGCCCACTTCGGCATTAAGTGGCACAATTCCCTCTCCAGAGACCTCCGTCTCCAAAGCTGACACCACATCCTTGCTTTGCTTCTTCCCTGGCCCCATCCCGCTTCCCCCGCTCCCTTCCTCCCGAGAGCACCCCTCAATCTACCCTTGTATGAGTCTTCCCATCTCAGACTTCACTTCCAGGGACCCCAGTCCTAGACAGGATCACTCCTAGAAGGCCTTCACACTGTCCATTTATTGTGATTGGTGCTGAATATATTTTGACTCAGTGATAGTTCCTGTCCTTGGTGGGTTCCCCCACCTCTGGCCCCATCGCCTTCCTCTCTCTGGGGAGGTTCTGTCTTTAATCCCTGCCCCTGACAGCAGAAGTTTCTGAATGCACCTGCTACTTGGCCGTGTGGAGTTGTGACAGCTTTAGGGGCAGCATTATATAGGAGCAATATCCTTTCTGATTATTGAATCTCAGAATTCATTTCACAGCAAGACATCAAAGAAAACCAGACAATACAAGGCAGCTCCGTGGTTATGACGGAGAGAGGAGTCTCATTGTTCATCCTCTAAAGTTGTATTCTGTTGCTTATCAACCTCATCTGAAACCTCAAGAGTAGAGATGTTTCTCCAGAAAGAGTAGAGAGTTTGGGCTGGCTTTGATTCGTGTTGGAGATGATAGCTTTGTGATGGGAAAGACAGAAGACCTCCTCAGCCCACTCTCTGCCAAAAATTTCCATCAAGCCTTTGGTCCTCAGATAGGTTTCAATATCCTGTTGCAGCTGGACCTCCGACCCACATCAAGAATACAGCCTTTAAACACTCACTGCCCTGAGAAGCCTTCCACAACCCTCTGCAGAGGGAGGGACCCCTCAAGAGCTCCGGAGTGGAGACAGCAGGCTCTGAGAAGCAGCTGCCCACTGGGGTTAATATACGTAGAATGTATGCATGAACGTTTATCGATAAAAATGAGCCACGGTCATTGACTGTGCTGGTGGTGTTGCTGCCCTTGATTCCTTTATCTTACAAAGGGTATTTTCTCAGTTCTCTATGATGTAGCACTTGTATAATAAAAAAAAAAGTTTTCAGAACAGTTAGGTACAGAACAATTCCACTTTTAGTGTAAATAACTTCTCATGGAGACGTATACATATGTAGAAATAGACTGGACGTGTGTGCACCAAAACTCTGGCAGGGCTAGCCTTTGGGTAGTAGAAAGATGAGTTCTCCTTTCCTTCTATCCCTGTGTGTCATCATCCCTAATACTTCTACAGTGGATAGAGAGCATTCATGTTCAAGCCAGAGTACAAGGATGATGCTGTGTAGCAAAGTGTCATTGCTGAGCCGTGTTAACCACTGCAGGGACATGGGGACAGTCTGGAGTTGGCGCCATGGGCAGTGCCTCTCAGTCTAGGGGAGACACGGTTTGGAAGTCAGTGATTCTAGCCTTCCACGGCCAAAGGAGGAAACTGATTCAGAGCAGAGAAGAGAGTTGATGGGGCTGTCCACTCAGGGGTAGCACTTACCAGAGGGAGGCCAGCAGGACCTGTTCCCAACTCTTGCCCTTGTGTGCCCCTGCCAGCACGCATCCTGCTGTAGGTCCCCAGGCGCCCTTCCTATGACGGGTTCCTCACTTGCTTCAGGCCATGGCTCAAGGTCAACCACTCCATTTTAATGTTCTTCATGCCTTTGTGTGGGGTCTTTCATTGTGAGTGAGGGGAAGGGGAGGGGACGATGAGGTGGGGGATAACCTTTCTATTCTTAAAGCTGATTTTTAAAAAAAATCTTTTTATTAAACTGTAGTTGACTTACAATGTTGTGTTCATGTCTGCTGCACAGCAAAGTGATCCAGTTACATACATATACACAGACACACACACATTCTTTTTTATATTCTTTTCCCTTATGGTTTGTAACAGGATATTGAGTATAGTTCCCTGTGCTATAAAGTAAAGCCTTGTTTTTTACCCATTCTATGTATAATAGTTTGCATCTGCTAACCCCAGAGGCCCACTCCATCTTTGGCCTGCCTCACCTTCTTGGCAACCACAAGTCTGTTCCCCATGTCTGTGAGTCTGTTTCTGTTTTGTAGATAAGTTCATTTGTGCCACGTTGTACATTCCACATAAGTGACATGGTGTTTGTCTTTCTTTCTCTGACTTACTTCACTTAGTATAGCAATCTCTAGTTCCATGTAAATGGCATTATTTCATTCTGTTTTTTTTTTATTTTTGGCTGAGCAGTATTATATATATGTACATCTTTATCCATTCATCTATTGATGGACATTTAAGTTGCTTCCATGTCTTGGCTATCGTGAATAGTGCTGCTGTGAGCATAAGGGTGCATGTACCGTTTTGAATTAGAGTTTTCTCCAGATAAGTGCCCACCAGTGTGATTGCTGGATCATATGGCAACTCGGTTTTTAGTTTTCTGAGTAACTGCCATACTGTTTTCCATAGCGGCTGTACCAACTTACATTCCCACCAACAGTGTAGGAGGGTTCCCTTCCTTCCACGCCTTCTCCAGCATTTGTTATTTGCAAACTTTTAAAAAATATATTTATTTTTAATTGAAGGATAATTGTTTTAGAATGTTGTGTTGGTTTCTGCCAGGCGTCAGCACGAATCAGCCATAGGTATACATATGTCCCCTCCCTCTTGAACCTCCCTCCCACCTCCACCCCATCCCACCCCTCTAGGTAATCACTGAGCACCAGGTTTGAATTTGCAGACTTTTAAATGATAGCCATTCTGACTGGTGTGAGGTGATACCCGATTGTAGTTTTGATTTGCATTTGGATACTAATTTGTGACTTTGAGCATATTCTCATGTGCCTTTTGGCCATTTGTACGTCTCCTTTGGAAAGATGTCTGATTAGGTCTTCTGCCCATTTTTCAGTTGGGTTATTTGTGGCGTTCGCTGTTGTTGTTGAGTCGTATGAACTGTTTGCATATTTTGGAAATTAAGCCCTTGTCGGTTGCATCATTTGCAAATATTTTCTCCCATTCTGTAGGTGTCTTTTCATCTTGTTTGTGGTTTTCTCTGCTGTGCAAAATTAAAGTCGATGTTTTAAATTCGGACTTTCCTAGTGGCTCAGGTGGTAAATTCACTTCTTTCCTCTTAGTTACTATTTTCCCTTCTACTTCTCCCTCTCTAATGCAAAATAAGTTAATAACAATTTATTTATGATGATGGTGATAATAATTATTATTGCCATTGTGAAAGTGAAGTCGCTCAGTTGTGTCCAACTCTTTGCGACCCTGTGGACTGTGTCCATGGGAGTTTCCAGGCAAGAGTACTGGCGTGGGTTGACATTTCTTTCTCCAGGGGATCTTTCCTGACCCAGGGATTGAACCTGTCTCCCACATTGTAGGCAGATGCTTTACCATCTGAGCCACCTGGGAAGTCTCTGTATTGCCATTGTAGTCCTCCTAAAGAGGTTGCAGAGTTATCTAGGAACACAGGAGGAGAGGTAGGGTATTAATATAATGATAAAGCTTTTAGGAAAAAAACTCAGCATCTTTTTTACCAAAGGAACCAGTGAGTATGGAATTTAACTCCAGCCAAGGTAGTCCTGTGATCATAGAATATTCTGAAATAAGATTCCAAGGCACTAACTATAATGCTAAAGGTAACAATTCTAGATCATTACCCAGTGTGATTCATGATTTAAGTCCAGAGTGGAACTTACAAGGAAGCCTAAGACCTAGGCTGGAATTCACAGGTATATCCTCTGGGATAGAACAGCGTGGAGCCTCAGACTGCTGGGAAAACTGCAGGGACAAGACTCCGAGGCACAGCCACTAGGAGGGGGCTCTTTCAGGTTCTGAACAAGGTTCAAACCTGCAGTCCAGGGTCAGACCCCGGGTGAAGTAGAGAGCTAGGGGGTCATTAATCTTGCCCCGCCCCGCCCCTGCCAACTGACCCTCAGGAAGTCTGACCGAACTTCCCAGGAGCCCAGGAAGAACTCTGGTCACAGAACAAAGTGGGTCCTGGTGGGTTCCCCTCCCCAAGCAGGTTATTTCCTCAAGTGCCAAAAAAGCATTCTGGGAGACAATTTGTATGAAGGGTCAAACTGAGGCCTGAGGGTGTTATCAGGATGCTAACTTTCATAATTTTGACCTTCATCACTGGCCCATTGAAAGCACAAAAAATAATGGGTCCTCCCCAGCACATTAGCTCACCCCAGTCCTTCAGGTAAGGAGACAGTTCTGGCAACACTCAGACAGTTGGGACACCAGAAAACGCTAAGGGTGAGAGGTGGAGAGAGTCCCTTATTTGTCCTGGGTGAGCCGCAGCTGTGCCAGCAGAGAACCACAGTAAATCCCCATCCTCCTCAAAATACCCTTGGACCCTGGCCCGTCCCCGGCCATGGCAGAAATGACCACACGTCAGTACCCGTGTGGGGGTTGTCAGACCTAGACTGGGGACTGTGAGATCCTGGTGGTTGGGACCTAGCGGGGAGAGACAACAGATTGCAGGGCCCCACCCCAGAGCTTCTGCATCAGTAGTTCCTGGGAAGGGCCCCAGTTTTGCATTTCTAACAAATTCCCAGGTGCTACTGATGCTGCTGTCCCAGGGACCCTACTTTGAGAACTATCAAGAACAGTACCTACTATTCACCAGAACTGAATGCTCTAGCACATGTATTCACTCAAAAGTGGGGAGGGGAGGGAGAAAGGGAAAGTAGCTTTAATAGTATTTTAAAGGTGTTTATTAGCCCATAAGACTTTACTTGAGAAAAAGTCTTAATGCCAAAATACCCCACGTTTTAAAACCAGCTTTTGAAACGTGTTCATATACTAAAGGTTACACATATGAAAAGGCAATCTACATGTCTTTTAAAATGAATCATTTTCATGAAAGTCACTTGGTTCAGAGGACCTACTGATTTTACCATTTCAGCACTTTACTGGGTGTTTTGTGGGGCTTGCGGGAAGTGGGTAAAAAGATAAGTCACATAAAACCCTGTACACCACCGTGACAAGTGGTAGTGAGGCTGGGGGTGGGTGGGATGTTGTTTCAGGGGAGGGCAGTGTGGTCCGGGGTGAAACGAGTGGGGCCGGGGCATTAGGCTCAGTAACTTGGTTTCCATCTCCCACCTCTCCCAGACAGGTAAGGGAGACAGAGTTAGCCCCTCTCTAACTTTTTGGAGATTCCCTTTCTCACCTTTCAGGGGATCATTTCGTAATTCTTGGATTCCTTTTCCGAATCAAATAAAGAAAAGGCACATACGCATCTCTGGAGGAAAATGTCTGTATTAAAAGCCAAAAAAACACAGAGTACAAGAAGAAACGCCCATCTGGCCACGTCACTGGATAGATCAACTTGGAAAAAGGTTCATAAAGTTTATTTTCAGCGGTAACAATATATCGGTGTTAAATCATTCCCATGCCCCCTTTTTAAATAAATTAAAAAACGACAAATTTCAAATACTATGTTCAGATACAAAGAGCTTCTCTGACTACAGCAATAGCAGTTTGAATTTTTTTTTTTTACTAAAACTTTCATTTAAAACAGTTATTAAATATATAAAACAAATACACAGGATTTGGTCGTTTTCTGCCATGAATATAGGGCACGTGGGTGCGGGGAGGGAGGAGGGCAGGGTGCGCAAAAAAGGGGAAGGGGCCCCATTTCCCTCCTCTCCGTCTTCCAAGCTGCGGATCCCACCCTGCAGGACAAGGGCTTGCATCTGCTTTTCGGAGCCAGAAGCGGGGCACAAACCTGGCTTTTCCCACACCCTGGGGCCTCTTCGGCGGCCCCCTCCCCCGAAGAAGAACTAACGGTCACTACAGCACGAAGCACACCGGCCGAGTCTCCCGGCGGGAAAGGCACCGAGAGCGCGGACAAAGGACGGACACGGGAAGGAGCGGGGCGGGTCACTTGGTCGCCGTCCCCGAGGTGACGGCCGCGGCGGCGGCCGCAGCGGCTGCAGCGGCGGCGGCGGCGGCGGTGGTCCCTGCGGGCACGGCGGCGGGGGCGGCGGCGGCGGCGCTGGCAGTGGTCCTGCGCTGCTCCATGCCGTTGGGCAGGAACCCGGCGATGATCGGCACCGGCCAGATGAGGGCGGCCACGCTCCACACGACGATGACCAGGGTCATGAAGCAGGCCACCAGCGTGGACTCGATGGGCTTGCGGTTCAGCCGCCAGCCCGGCTCGCCCTGCAGCTCCTCCAGGCTGAAGTCCAGGCAGCAGAAATGCAGCGGCTCGCCCTGCAGCCACAGCGGCCCGGGGGGCTCGGCCGCGGGGTAGGCGGGCAGAGCGGTGGGCGCCCCGGAGGTGGCGCCGGTGGGCCGGAGGCGGCCAGGGCGGCGGCCGCGCACCCAGCCGCAGCCCACGCAGAGGCGCAGGTCCTGCTGCGCGCCGCCCGCCGCCAGCCCCAGGTGCTCGATGAGCAGCGGCGGCCCGACTCGGTGGAAGGCGGCGGCGAAGAAGGCGCGGCCGTGCGCGTTGGTGGAGAAGAGCAGCAGGTCGCACTGGAAGCCCCGCGGGCGGCCCCAGCGCACGAGCAGCGAGCTCAGCATCTGCCGCTGCACGCTGATGTTGCACGGCGCCGCCGCCTCCTCCTCCGGGCGCTCGGGGGCCCCGGGCGCAGCCGAGGCCAGCAGCCGCGGGGCGGCCGGCTCGTCTGCGGTCGACGCGTTGACCGAAGCGTTGAGGGGCGCCCCGAGGAGGCCCGGCGCGTCCACGGCCCCGCCGCGGGCGGGCGGCAGCGGGCAGGCGGCGGCCAGCAGCGCGGCAAGCAGGGGCAGCATGGCCTGCGGCGGGCGCCTACGCGCGTGGGGCTGGCGGCGGCTGCATGGCGCGCGGGAGTCGGGTCGGCGAGCGGACGGCGGGATCGCGGGGGCTGGCGGCGGGCGGAGTGAAGACGCGTCGGACCCCTCGTCAGGCCCGCGCGGGGGCGGCGCGCAGGCGGGGGCTGCGGCTCGCTAGGCGCGGGGCTCCCTCCCGGCCCGGCGGCGTCTGGGGTTCCCCGCCGCCCCCAGCGCGGGGGCCCTCGGACGGCCGGGCAGCTCTGCTGGGCCCGGCGCTCGCGGGGAGCTGGAATCCCCGGCTCGGCTCCGCCCCCCCGCGCTCCGCCCCGTCCCGCCCCGCCCACCGCCCGCGCGCCTCTCGGAGACTCCGGGGAGGGCGGGGTTGCACGCGCCGCGGCGGGGGCGTGGGCGTGGTCGGGGGCGTGGTCGGGGGGCCGAGAGGGGAGCAGGCCGCGTGCGGGGGTGGGGCTCCGAGGCTTGGCGCGCGGGCGCGGCCGGGCTGTCTGTGGAGGAACGCCCGATAGTCGCGGTGCGGGTAGGCCGGGCTGGCGGGGCTTGCGGACGAGCCCTGGCTGTCCGGCCACACCGCCGGAGTCCAACTCGACGCGGAGACGGCGCTCTGAGAGAATTGCGTCCCTCTCTTGAGGGAGGCTCGAGGGCCCGGCGACCAGCCTTTTGTCACGCCTGAGGCGGCCGTGTGGTGTCTCACCTTAGTGCTCTCCGGACCCCGCTCCTTTCACAGAGGTAAAACTGAGGCGTCCCGAGGTCACCGCAGGAGCCAGAACCAGAACTCCTGGCCACCGTGTCTCCTCAAGTCTGGAGAGTTCGGCTGGTTTTTAATGTGCCTCCAACACAGTAGATCCATCCACTTGGTATTCTCACAGCAAGCAGACCCCAAGGAAAATTCCGAGAACTCTGAGGAGTTGAGGTGCAGGGGTTCCAGTGGGAATGTGAGCCCCGCAGCGGTTCTGGGGATCCCAGGAAGCAAGCCCTGTCTGGCAGGTCCGATGAGCACGATGTTTATGAAAGATTCGTATGTAGAACGTGTTCAAGGGAAGATTCATCCCCGTTAGGGCATTAAGTGGAGGAAGGACTGCCAAGAATAACGTGCCAAGATCAGATTTGTATGTTAAAAGAAAAAAAAAAAAACACTTTGCTAGCAATTTGGCCTTTTACACTTGTTAAGAAAAGTTCCCTGATGCCCCTTCAAGAGAATAACCCTGTGGTTTGAAGCCAGTGTGACCCCGGAGCACCGGCTATTCCTGAGTCTGAGAGGGAAGGAGTGTGGAGAGCAGAAACAGGCCCTCCGCGAAATGACACTCCTTCCAAACCAGCTTCCTTTCCTAAACAGAATATTGCTAGATTGGTGGCTGATTACATTTCTGGCAGATTTATCCATTGTGTCTAACAATGAGTCAAACGAGGTTGAGGAAGATGTAAAAATAGCTCCAAAATATAGGTCCCAAACCTACCTGGCTTCATTCTAGTGGGGCAAGCTATTATTCTAACTTGGCCTTGGCGTCCCCATCTGAACACTGGGGTCAGTGGTACCTGCCTTGCAGGGTTGGTGTGATCAGTGCGCTCAATCCAGTGTCTGTCCATTGGTCCACAAAGGTGCTTATGTGGTGGCTGAAGAGATGTAGCTCCTATCAGTTCAGCACAGGCTAGCTGGAATGATCTTTGGTTTCTACAGAAATGATTAATTTTCCCCAAGGAGCCAGGACTCTCCTTTTGTTTAAACCTTCATCACTTTTCTGCTGGGAAGCAAGCTGTCAGAGAGGACAATGTGAACTTTCATGCTTTTATTAAAAATTAGTTTTCCTTTAACTTTGCATGTCAGGTACAGAATCTTCAGTCTGATCTGGCAGAGCTGTTTTACTTTGAGCCATGTGGCTGGTGAACAGCCCAAGAACAGGGGCCTCAGGTAATCCTGAAGGTTGAGAGTCACCCAGTTTTCAAGGGGTGGGTTTTAAGTCCACTGCCTTTGGCAGCGAGGGATGCTCTCTAGGGTTTGACCAAGAGGTAAGAGCTATCTGGCTTTGTCTGAGCAAGGAGGCAGCAGCCGAGGGAGAAGACACAGAACCAGTTGTGGAGCCAAACAGGTGCAAAGCTGTTCCACAGTTGCCCTGCATCCTAGGAAGCCGAATTCTGCCCACTTTCCATCTTATGCTATGGACAGCCATGCAGTCCTAGAATGATTTGCTGTCTTTGGGGGCAATTGAAACTTGAGATAAGAAGATAAAATTATTTTCAGTTTTGTTTACTGCTGTGTTACCATAAACAGAAGAACTACAGAACACAGGAGAGAGAGCTCCTGTGGTAGTTTTTTTTTTTTCTGACCATTTATGTTTTGCTATTTTAGTCAGTGTTTGTTGATTGCACAAATTTGCCTGTTTGCTAATAGCTCTGACAAGCCACCATTTACTGAGTTCTTTCCACATTCCAAGTGTTTTATACATAATCTCTACTCTTTTCAACAATCCTATAGTGATACCTATTTTACAGTGAAAAAACTAAGGCTCAGAGAGGGTGAGTAATTTACTTGAGGCCTCACAGAAGCTGGTGACAAAGCCAGGATGTCAGTCTGGTCTCCATTGACTCAGAATTTGTGCTTTTTAAAAAATTGATTGTGTCTTGTCTTATGGAGATTGGGTTCCAAAGACTCTGCCTAAGTTAAACAGCTCTATGACATAATTTTCTTTTATCTTGAGAAAAACTTTTGATTGAGTTTCCTTTCATTTTATTCATAAAAAATTTTAAAACCATTTTTTTTTTTTTGGCTATGCCCCATGTCATGTGGAATCTTAGTTCCCTAACCAGGGATGAGACCTGAGCTTCCACCCTCTGTGGTGGAAGCACAGAGTCTTAACCACTGGACTGCCAGGGAAGTCCCATGTTTCCTTTTAAAGATATACATATATTATAAACATAACAGCATTAGACAAAGATTGGAAAACAGTGGAGTAAACTATTAGAAACCTGGCTACCTGATTCTTTACTTCTCTGCATCATTATTCTCTTCTGCAGTCTTCATATTCTCTAAATGTACCACTAATACTCTGGGGAGAAAAGGAAATTAAAGTCCCACCATCTTGTGCAGCCATTATCAGTTTGTACTCTTTCCTTCAGCCCAGTGGGGATCTGGGGGTCTACCCAGGAGCAAAGGGCACTCAACACACAGTTACTGACTGAGTTAGCCTGCTGGTTAAGAACTCTGCCTGAGCTACAGGCAGAGACCTGATGGTTAACTGTGGCTTCTGGTCCCTTCTCTGATCGATCTCCTAGCAGTTTCCCTTCCCCTCGCTGGCTCTGTTCCAGGTCTGCTGGCTTCCTTGCTGGAACACAGCAAGCACATCTAGAATTAGAGCCTTTGCCCAGGCTGTTTCCTCTCCCTGGGATGTTGTTCTTTCTGGTAGCTGTCTTTCTTGCTCCCTCCCTTCCTTCAGATCTCTGCTGAGAAATCAGATTCCCCAGAGGGGCCTTGCCAGACCATTCCTGTAAAACAGCATCCATTACCAGCATCCCTGTCCCTCTCCATCCTCTCGTGCACTGTCCCCTGTCTTCCTGGTACTTATCGTCAGCTGACACACTGTGTGTTGTTGTTCTTTGTTTAGTGTCTCTCTTCTTTGGAATGCCTGATCCCCCAAAACAAGACTTTTTCTCTTTTGTTCAATGAAACAACGCGTGGCACATAGTAGAGGTTCAATAACTAGCTGACGAATGAGTGAGTGAATTCAGTAGACCAGGCTGACCCAGGAGGCAGGATGTGGGCAGTAGTCAGGGACTTGAGATGGACAGATGCATACCAGTTCCACAGCAATAAGACTCACACAGCTGTTCCCAGCCTGCAGGCCAAGGAGTCACCACCTGGCCCTGCCCTGCCCTGCCCAGAACTGGCGGAGCCGGGTCTCGTGGGGAACCACATGGTCAGGCAGAGTTTGACCTGGAAGGCTGAACTGAACTCAAACCCAGATGCCCAGCAGTACTTAGGGGTGTGAGCCAGGGCAAGCTGAGTGACTGGGGGGAAAATCCCAGATGAGCCCAGACTTCCCTCCTGTCTAAGGAAGAAAGGCAGACACTCCTTTCATCTCCTCAAGTCTTGTCATCTTCATCAAACAGAGATTTGATAAATCTCTGTTTTATCTATAAAACACAAATAGCAAGATTTTTCTACATGGACTGTATTGTTAGAAAACAATCATGAGGATTTCAAAGAAAATGATTAGTAATGATGCCCAGTTGTTTCATTTTTTTCATTTCCTGTGTCCCTCCCAGGTGTTAGTTAATTTTTCCTTAGGCTGCCTATTGAAGTTATACTTAACAAAAAGATCTCTCTGGGTTATTTGAATTCCTTTCATCTAACGACCTCAGAGTGCCACAGGTACAGTAATTCGTTAGTTCTCTCTTATTACGTGGGTGGAATGAAGAAGATATTATTACCACACGCTGTAGACTGAGAAGCAAGAACCACAAAAGAATTATAAAAATAGGACAGAGGAAAGAGGGGCTTAAAATGAGGGTTCAGCTACATCAGAATCACTGGTGAAGGTTGTGGTGGTTGGGTTGCTGTGTGTGTTGGTGGAAGCGGAGGGGTTGGGGGTGTGGCGCTAGGAAATAGGGGAAGAATTCTTTTCATGGCTGTCTCCCTGAAATATCCCATTCCTCAGATGGGAAACTTGACAGATCACAGAACTGTTTCTGAAGAGCTGGGCCTTTGTACCAGCCACTGAGGGAGGGCTGGGAGCCCCCAGTTTTGGGTGATTAGATCGGTCCTGTGTCCTCCGCTTCCAGACTGCTTTGTGACCTCCCTGAGTGGCTCAGCCAGATCTCCAGAATGTGGATCTTTATCCTTCCCGACCACTGTGGTCAGAAGAGAGATTTCCCTCCACTCACTTCTGGCAGCAATTATAGCCCACACAATTCATTTGGCAATTAATCGTGGGCTGCCTTGGGACGAGGCTGCTGTTGCCAGCTCAAGCTGTTACTAAGACAATTCTGTCTGGTGTGTTCATTGTTTGCTTGTGGATACCCTGTGCGCATGGTGGGCAGGGCCACTGCTGGTATTTCTTTTCTATTCAGAGACCCAAACATCATGCTGGGCTTCTGGTAAGATTTCAACAAAGACTATTTGAGGAAATGAGAAGCTGTTGCTGTTATAGGGAGATAGAGAGTGTCTAAGAGAGAACTGGGAGGAAGCAAATAGTGCCAAGGTGAAAGAACTGGAAGGGGAGAGAAATTCTGCCAAGAGGGCCCCTCTTCTGGGCTTGACCTGGCATTGGTACCTTCCTCAGGTGATAAATGTCCCTTCACAGACACTCAGTGTGCTCCAGGCGGTGTCAAGCACTTGAAATTCATCCCCACCATATGCTCCTGAGGAAGAGATTACTGTGCTCATTTTGTTGTTTTTGTTGTTCAGTCTCTCAGTTGTGTCTGACTCTTTCTGATCTCGTGGACTACAGCACGCAAGCCTTCCCTGTCCTTCACTGTCTCTCAGAGTTTGTTCCAATTCAGGTCCATTGAGTCGGTGCTGCCATCCAGTTGTCTCGTGCTCCATCTCCCGCTTCTGCCCTCAGTCTTTCCCAGTGGCCATTGTACGTAGGAGGTAAACCGAGGCTCGGGTGATTAAGTCACTTGTATGAAATCACAGCAGTGGAACCAAGATTCACACCTTGTCTAACAACTGCATTCTTAATCACAGCCCTGCTGAATGGCCTCCACTGTCATCGACAACTTTGTGAGCTGGAAGTTACTGTCCTGTTTTAATGACGAAGAAGCAGGCAGGATGTCTGGGAAGCTGGCAAAAGATGGGCCATCTGCATCTCTTTAATGTTACAATTATATCTAGGCTGCACTCAACCCCAGTTTGTATATTCCACCAATTCAGAAATTCTGGATGTTTTCCCAATCCAGTGCATCCTGATGGATGGAGCCCTGGATTTCCCATGCCCATTGCTCTGCCACCAGGGTTACTAGGGCATGTGGTACAAAGTAGGTGCTCAGTAAGTGCCAGGACAGTTAGGCAGACATCCAGCCTGGAGCTCCCAAGATAGCGGAGAGCTTTCAGGTTTGACATTGATGGTTTCTACGATAATGTATCACAGGCTACTTGGCGAAGTAGTCAAGTATTTATTGACTAAACCCCATTGATGGGGACAGCAGACTAGTTTCTGTGAAAAAACAAAAACAAAAAAAACCTGTCACTAAGTACTTATTTCCAGAGTGAGCATCTGTCAGACAAACTGACTGAAACTACCTTTTAAAACATTTTTTTTAGTATTATGCTGATGTGCATTTCTAAAACTTTGGGGCTACTTAAAGTAATTTCTTTTGAAAAGACAACCCTTAAAGCAAATGATATTTTGTGGTTCTTGTATCCAGCTTATAAGAAGTTAAAATGTCGTTTAGCATTTAGAATGGTGAGTTCTGAGGGTTTCAGCATGGCAAACGTGGGAGACAGAGCTGGGTCATCAGAGCCAAGGCAGCTAAATGTTCCCCATCAACCAGCATCGTAAAAATTTACTTCATGCTGCTTCTAAACAGCACCACACACTCCCTTCAAGTGAAATCATTGGCATTCCATTTCCAGAGTTAGGGAGGAGAGGAGGAAGCCAGAGCCCATTTAGAGAGAGCCGGGAACATTGGAACATATTTGTCAAGGTCTCTCATGCCTCCTAACCACCCCCTTTCCTGCCGAATCTGCTGGCCCACATGCTTGGGGACATCTGCCACTCACCTAGGCATGCCCTGTCACTCCGGTGTCCTGCCTGGTATTCCCTTTGTGTTGAGGTGGCCCCTAGGCCTACCCATTCTTTTTCTACTCAACTCCCCAGATTTGGGGATTTGAGAGAGTTGTGACTGTAAATATGGGCTTCAGAGCTGGGCAGACCTAGGCTGGATGCACTACTTCACTCACTGTGTCTCAGTTTTCTTGTCAGTTAAATGGGCCTAAGGGCCACTCTCTTATAAGGATTAAATGAGATTCTTATTGCAAAACAGCATTCAGTGAGTGTAGCTAGCACTTTGGGTTCCAGAAACATGTGCATGCTGCTCCTCCTCTGTCCTTACGCTGTTTTGGAAGTGGGTGTGTTGGCACCTGCAGGGATTTGTCATTGTGTGTGGTAAATAAAGAGGGAAGGATAGCTCCTGGCTTAGAAGAAGCTATTCCTGTCTACACAGAGCCATCCCTCATTATCAAGCACACTTGGATTCCAGTGGCCATGAGAGTTGGATGGGAGCAAAGAGGCCACCCCGTTCAAGCTCCTTATTTTATAAATGGGGAAACCGAAGCCCAGAGATGGATGCTGGCCTCATTAAAGGGCACAGTCTGGTTGACAGCAGAACCAGGGCTGGAAGCCAAGATCCTGGGCCAACAGGCCATCAAACCTGGCACCTCTCTTAAGCACAGTCTGTTGCAGTGATTTTACAGCTGCACTTTAAAAATGAGGTCCGGTTGCAAAGTGAGAGCAAAGAGCCTTTCTAATTTACTTAAGAGAAGAGGAAAATGATGGGCTTTATAATTGCTGGAATCACACTTCTCACTCTATTTACAGGATGGAGGATTGATTGCATGGGCTGAAAGTGTCAGCACACTTGGCAAGCTTCCATCCTGATGCAATTAAACCTCGTTCCTTCCGGCTCTGCTGAGAACCTGGTTCAGGCCCCAGGAGACCTGGAAGCACAGGCCAAGCCAGCCCCAGTCTCTAGTCCTGAAGAAGTCTGTGGGAATAGGCAGGAACTTGGAGCCCACTGTCCAAGTGAGGCCACTGGGGCCATCGGGTCATGCTTCTTCCCTATATCTAGGCTGTTGGCCAAACTCCTGCAGTCTCTCGGATGGAATCAGAGTCCCCAGGTGACTACCTGCTTGAAGCTGTATGCCAGGACCACCCAGAGCTGGCTGCGCTTTGTCTTTACCACCCCAGCTGGCTTACTCAATGGCAGTCTCCAACTCGATTATGCCTGGGTTTGCTTTGCTGTGTGCGCTTTGGAGATGTGAGCTTTGAGCCCCTCCTTGAAGAACTCTGTGCTACTCTGGAACTGAGTCTGTGGCCCCAGCTCTGTCTACCCTAGCCCAGCAAAACTCAGCCTCTCTGGCTGACCATTGATCAAGCAATGAAGCACATGGGTGGGAGGGATCAGACTTCTCCTAATGCCAAGTCTCCGTGGAAATCTAATGAGTGGAGCTCAGAGATTTTCTCCACTTCCCACTTACAGTCACTTTTTTCAGTGACAGTAATGGAAGGAAAACACATTTGGCCTCCCGTAGGGAGACAGTCTCACAGTGTGCCACAGTCCGCTAGCGCCCAGCCATCTCACTGTCATAGAGCCTGACAGCTGTGGTCTCCCAGGAGGGACCCATCAGGGCTCTTATGGCTTGGGTGCATGTGTGCTGAGTCGTAGCCGACTCCTGGTGGCCCCATGTGCCATCGCCTGCCAGGCTCCTCCGTCCATGGGGTTTCCCAGGCAAAAATGCTGGAATGGGTTGCCATTTCCTCCTCCAGGGGATCTTCCCAACCCAGGCACTGAGCCCTTGTCTCCTGCAGCTCCTGCATTGGCAGGCAGATTCTTTACCCAGTGAGCCACCTGCGAAGCCCAGATACTTTTCCTTAAATCCAGTTCACTGTAGGCTCTTGTTCTTCAATGACCTGATTTCTTGTTTTGAGCTCCAAAATGGCAAATCACTTTTATCTTGTAAACTAGATTGGATTAGCTGGAAATCACTGCCTGGATGCTGTGTTAAGAAGGTTTCTGAGGCTGAACCTGGGTTCAAAGGGGAAATATTCTAATAGATCAGCAGTAACTGCCATAGTGTGAAGGAACACAGACAGTGAATATCTGTGGTTTTTTTTTCTCACTTTCATCCTTTTCTTTTGGGTATCTGCTGCTCCCTAAATTCATATGGCTTTGGTGGTGCTACTAGTACTTGGTCCCTGGTTTCAGTGATGGACATGTGACCCAGGCCTCACCAATCATAGTGCCCAAACCACCTAACCACAGTGATTTGCCCAGGAAACCAGCCTGTGACCCAAGCCAGTCAATTAGAAACCTTCGTTGGGATTTGATACCCAAAGCTAGGGGAGAGAAGGCTGTCTTTTCTGTGACATCTCTAGCTGGGATGAAGGAAGGTTGGAGTTGTCTGTACATCTGTCCACTCCTTCCCCCACCTCCTGCCCATTCTTCCTTTCCCTGCACATGGAAAGCCTGTTTATGGTAGGAAGGAGTAACCAACAGCAGGAGCTTAGAGATAATGGAAGGCCTGATGTTATCATTTGCGACCCTAGATCTAGTGGGACTTGAAACCTGCACTGCCCCTGTTCTGCCCAGACTGTGAGCTTAAAAGCACAGTTGTGAGACTGGGAGCTGGCAAGAGATGCCTGTCTGACAGCTGCAGCCAGATACACGCAGCAGCTATCTGTCAGCCTTCTTGTTATCACTCAAAACCCCTCAACTCTAGCACTGCTTTAATCTTACTGGAAAGCCCCTCCTCCCTTTTCTTACTGTCCCCAGAATACCTGGCTCTACTCTTGAAACCCCTATAATTCTCTCAAAAGAAGAAGATACTTTTTTCTTTCCTTAATCATATTCATAAATGTTCTGAGCACCACTCCTTCCCCTGCTTAATCTCAGGGGAAATTTCTGTTCTGTGTAGTGCTTAGCATTCGAACCAAATTGCTCAACATTTGTGAATCTGTGTTCCAAGGTCATAATCATGAATAAAGAGAAAGTTTGCACCTCTAAGACATTTAATATATATTGTTTACCATAGTGAAACATTGGAAGCCAACCAGATGCCCCCTGGTAAGGGGGTGACTAAGGAAATATAGAGATGTTCTGCTTAGGAAAGAGTATGCAGCCATGACAATTCGCTTTGCAGAGAGATTTCCATTGAGTGTGGCATTGAGACCACCATGAAGAATTTAGCACATCTCATGATGTCCAGGCTGTAGAACCCCCAGGACTTTGGTTGTTTGTATAACCTTCACTGATGCTTTGTGGAGGAGAGGGCGTGTTGCATAAGGCTTGTGATTCCACTGACGATGTCTGAAGATTCTCCCTGTTATGGGGATCTCACTCTCTCTTGCATCCAGCCTCACTGTCTTCGCTCTCCTCCCCTCTAGTTTTCCACAGGGAACCTTGAACGTCCTTTCCTTCTTTTTTCAAGAGCAATCCAGTTCTTCCCCAGCTCCTGCCTCCCAGTCTATCCCGGGACTCCCCCCTGACCTGAACCACACAGGGAACCACACCCTTCCTCCTTAACAAGGTCAGTGAGCCCTGGTTTTTGCCAGTGGGGCATTTTCTGAAGCTTCCCTATCTCCATCAAAATCAGCTTCCCAGACTTTAACTGCACCCGAATGCCTGGGAGGGCCCACCCTAGTGGTTCTAATGTAGTAGGGCAGGAGTGGAGACCAAGAATCTACGACTCTAACAAGGTCTCCGGTGGTTTCCAGGGGATGCTGAGGCCACTGGTCTGGGGGCCACACTTTGAGAACCACTGACTTGGAACATGTCTTTTGAATGCATAGCATACTGTCCCCAGTGTTTTCTCCATCTTGTCACATGTTATTATAGTATTGTTCCTGGAGATAGAAAAAATTACATTACAATGTTTATGCCGGGGACATCTGCCTCCCAGTTGCTCCAGAGAAGCAGAGAGAGGGATCCCAGACTTCCTGTCAGCTGAGTTTGCTTAGCTAAAGAGATCCAGCTCTTTCCATGGTTTGGGAAGATGATTTCCAGCCCCTGACCAGGGCAGCTTCCATGGTACCCAGGCTAGAGGAAGTGCCAGGATGGGGAGCAGGGCTAGGCCAGCAAAGGTTGGGAGTCCAGGGTCCCCTGAAGCCAGGTCAGGGGCCAGTCAACCCACTGGCAGCTGTCCTCAGTTAGCACTGTACAAAGGGCATGTCAGAGACGGCCGGGGGCACAGCTGGCCCTGCTCCCCAACCCAGGCGCTTGCTCTCTGCTGGTTTAGGAAGGGGGACCCTGGCAGCACATGAAGCTATGAAGTCCCCCTGGACTCGTGGTGGGCACTGACAGAAAAGCCGCGGGAGGTAGAGTAGCACCAGGGACCTGGTCCCACCCTGGTGTTGGGTGGTGAGCCTTCCTTCTTGAGCCTGTCACGTCACCTTTCCGGGTTCCAGTGTCTCGTTGGTAAAACGAGATGACGTCCTTGGCTCCTTAAGATTCCACAGTGCGTCCTCGAGGCTGGTACTTCACTCCTCCCCTGGGACTGTCTTCCTTCTGTGGGGGGAGGGGGATGAAGGACGTGCTCAGATGTGAGATTTTGGGCTGGTTAGGATGCTTTGTTGTGTGTTGCAGTCTCTTCCATTATGAGGAGTCGTGAGGCTGTGAGAGACCCCCAAATCCTGTTTCAGCCCCTGGGGTGCTCCTTTTACTCTGACAAGTGGAGGCGGGATGTTGGGGAGCACAGGCAGGGAGGTGGGTGGCATACTGGGCTTCCGGATGCGGGGAGTGTCCAGCACAACTGGACCACACTTGGTCCACACCGGCAGCTGAGATCTGAAGGACAGGGAGGCAAGCTTCAATAACTGTCACCGGGCCTCTCTGGGCAGGAGCCCTGACTTCTTCAAATGGATGCGGGCCGGGACACCAAGGACATTACCAAGGCTGCGTGCGGAGTGTGGCTCCTCCCTGCAGCCAGCCGTGGGAAGTGGTGTTGCCACTAGGAGACTGCTGGGAATCTGAGGGTCATCTGTGCAAGTTTCCCCACATTCTGTAGTCAGACTGTTCCCAGGACTTTGAGAGTTCTCATCTGCCACTAGGAGCTCCAGGTGGCCTTGACAGCCTCAGGCAAGGCGCCTTCTCTGGCCTGATGTGGCTGCCCCTGTAACTTTGGGACAGACCTAGACTTGGGGTGTTTTTCCTCTTTCTCCCTTCTTGTAGGTGCCTGGGGGATTCTCTTAGGTAAGAGCCAGCTGAGCACTTCACACTTTAATAAAAAGTCACCACAATAATTACCAGATCATTAAGAAGGGATTTTGAAATGCACTTCAAAACATCTCTCCCAGAATTGCTAAGACAGGTGTAAAAGTCTATCTGGGCAGAGAAGAGTGGTTTAAAGGGATGTTTGGGACTGAGGGGAAGGTGTTAATTAAACCAGGCTGAGCAGCAGCAGAAGTGGGTAACCTTCTAATGGACCATGGTGACAGCGGGGAGACCTGACAGTTTTTAAAAACACACACAACGTAGAGACTTTGTTTCTCCTCTTCTACTTTAATAAGGAATTTGACAGAAATCCTAGGTCTTTCTTAGAATGCCTGGTACCTGTTTTGACAAGTCTCGTGTGCACAAAATATAAACAGACCTTCCTGCACCACAGGCTTCTTTTTTAATTGTCTTCATTACAGTTAAGGAAAAATCAAAAGTCCAAGTGGCTGGGGATGAGGTGGGCAGATAAACCTTCCTTATAGCAGAAGTCCTACAGGAAGGAAGACTAGTGGTCATGTCTCAAGTAGGGCAGATGATTAGGTACGCCTACTTGTGCAACCTGCTTTGCACGCATACGTGCTCAGTAGTATCTAACTCTGAGACCCCATGATCTATAGCCCGCCAGGCTCCTCTATCCATGGGGTTTCCCAGGCAAGAATACTAGAGTGGGTTGCAGTTTCCTCCTCCAGGAGATCTTCCCGTCCCTGGGATCAAGCCCGCGGCTCCTGCAGCTCCTGCATTGACAGGCAAATTCTCTACCACTGAGGCACCTAGGAAGCCCTGCTGTCTGCTTTACTGAAACTTTAACTCAATTTGTCACCTCCCTACAAAAACCTGCACACTGTCTGAATGGAGATATAACCCTTCCATACCTGGGACCTTGTTTCCAGAGTTCCTTGCCCAATTGTAAGTGATAATCTGAGCGGCAGCAGACTCAAGTACAGATCTTTGTCTTTCTGCGATGATCCAAGTCAGTGAGTTTCAGCTGCGTATCAAAATCCTAGCAACTTAGATGCTGGAACTCACCCAAGACATGTGGAATCAAAATCCCTGGGGCTGAAAATCTGGCATTCATATTTTTGAACACCTTGCAAGGTGATTCTTGTACAATTTTTAGAGTACTGGTGTTTGGGAACTGACTACAGGAGCTTAAAATACGTTTTGTGACACCCTCCCCCAACACACACACATTCAGAGCTATACTTCAGAGCACAATCGCTTTAAGATGTCACCTGGGGGTCTTCAGCCTCCTTGAGAGAGTGGATTTGCAATAAGCATTTTCTATCTGTCCAACAGAAAAGGTAAGCCAAGCACAGGAGTGTTTGGGCTCGTGGTGACCATCTTTAGCATCAGGCAGGCATCTGTCTGGCACCTTGCAGGCTGTCGAGGCAAAGTGTGAAGTTCATAGTGTTTGTATCTGGAGTAATGCAAACTCTACCTAGGATAGTGTGCTGTCTGGGTATGACTTGGTAAAATGCAGCTGTTTTTGTTTGTGCACAAGACTACATGTCCTGTGGGTCTAAATGAACTATTCCAAATTCCATGCCCCATCCCAGGTTCTCTTCCCGACTCCTGGATGGTGGTGAGACAGCCTGAGGCTGTCTTTTACTATAACCATGCTGGGAAAGGAAGGTCCTGGGTGGTCCCATAGGGGATGGATGAGAGTGATGGGTGGGCTGCCATGCTTAGGAGGAGGAAGTCACCAGCTCGGTCAGACTCCATAGCCTGGGAGACCCTCTGTAACTAACGGATCAACCGCCCCCCCCTCCCCCGCCACCAAATCCTTAAATGTGCTGGCATCAACTTGTCATTTTATTAAATTTTATTACAATCACCTTGAAAATCCATCCTATTTATCACGGGCACCCTGACATCTCTGAAACATCTCTGGGCATTTTTGGGGAACTCACATAGCTCCTGCCTGCATCTGGCCATGACTCCTGTTGGATTCCCAGCTCCATTATGTGCTATAATTTTCCCCTTAGGCTATCACCCCACCTCCCTCAGACCCCACCAGCTCAAAGCTTTGGGTGGAACCAACTTCTAGGCCCCAGGTCAGCAGAGTCCAGCTACATCACAAGGCTACCCTTGCCCTCAGCCTGATCAGGACCCTCATGTTGTTCCTTGTGTTATAAAAGCAAAGCATCCCATTCCTGGCCCATTGCCCCCTCATCAAACATCTCTTCACCCATCAGAAACCTTGGACACCCCACTTGTCAGGGCAACAGTGCCAGCTGGGAGGGAAGAGTAGAAAGATGGATGGAGGGAGGCAAAGGGAATATACCCTCCTGTATATCTTAATTTCAGCAGTGAAATCAAATAGCCAGAGACCAGATTCTGCAGACAGAAGCCAATTACATGCAAATTTTGGCAAATCATATGCATATAACACACGTGACCGCCCTGGGTTGCATCTGCTTAGACGTGTTTCTCAGGAGCAGACAGGTAGAGATGGCTGGGAAATTGTGTTCAGGATTCAGAGGCAAAGGAGCAAGAGAATGATGGATTCTTAAACCCAACTGCATACCAGGAAATTTTGCTTATGTCTTTTGCTCAGCTAGCCCTTGAGTGGCTGTTGTGTGCTCTGTGAATTGGCCATGTTTCTCCCGATCATTTGAAAGTGGCTGTCATCACACAATGATGTCCATAAACAGAAAGAAAGGGGAAAGAAATCCTCACACCTTTGTCTTTTTTGTTTTTCAGAGAAGACAGTCGCTCCTCATAATGGCCCAGTGATTTTCCCAAGGATACAGACCTGGTGACACAGTGGAACAGAGATGTCAGTGTGACAGCCTGACTCTAGACTGCCCAATAGAAATATAATACAAGCCACATATGTAAGTTTAATACTTTAATGTTTATTTATTTTAGTTTTTAATATTTAAAAAGTAAAAACCTGGTGAAATTAATATATTTTATTTAACCCAGTATATCTAAAAGACTATTTCAGCATGTCAACAGGAAAATTACTAATGATGTAGTTTACACTTTTTGTACTGTTTTTGAAATTCAGTATATCTTTTATCCTTAGAGTACGTCTCAATTCAATCACGCTATTTTCACTGGAAATACTTGATGTGTATTTTATATTTCATAAGATTTACATGGATACACAGATGCAAGTTGTTCCAGATAGGCTTAGAGTTTCCCAGTAGCTGAATCAAATAACTGAATCAAGTGGTGCGGTTTTTGTTTTGTTTTGTTTGTTTGGAGTTTTTTGGCCATACCACTTGGCATGCGGCATCTTAGTTCCCTGACCATGCCCCCTGAAATGGAAGTGCAGAGTCTTAACCGCTGGACTGCCAGGGAAGTTCTGGATCAAGTAGTGGCCTTGACATTCACTTTTAAATTAATTAAAGTAAAATACAACTAAAAAGTGGTTTTCTCGGTGTCTCTAGCCCCAGTTCAAGTTCTCAGAAGCCACATGTGCACTGTCTACTGTACTGAATAGTGTCATTCTAGATTCTGCACACTTAAGCTAATTTTGATCAAATTCCCTGTACTTGAGTATAAAGTGAAATGTTAGTAACTGTCCACCTATTTAAGTGATGCACAGACTCTCTAACTAGAAGACTGGAGACCCACCTTGGTTGTTTCTCTTCTTCCAATTAGCTATGTGACCTCAGGAGAGTTACTCGACTTCTCTGGCCTCTGTTTACTCATTTGTTAGTGAGGGGATGTGTCTCAAATGTTTCTTCATGCTCTCAAATTATGTATTATTTTTCCTTTCTAAAAGAGAAAGGAGTAAGGACTTTATTAAAGCAATGGGCACTGGGACACACACGCACGCACGCACGCACGCACACACACACACACACACACACACACACACACACACACACACACACATTGTCTTCAGAACAATACCTCCAATCGGTGTTGCTGGTCTCCGGCATTTGCTGGAATGCTGTGGACAAGCACTCACAGGGCGCTCTCTCTTCCTCTCCTCCAGTGCCGAGGGACTTTCTCCAGAATGTCCAGGATAAAGAAACATCGAGACATTGTCTGGGCTCCAAATTCCAGGAAATACTGCTAATTTGTTCCTTTTTATACACCACCTTTTAAGGAAGAAAAATCCTATACGTGGACAGAATGCTGCATTGGTTTCTGGAATGGTTTTGAGTCACTGGCTTCCTGGAATAGGCTGTGTTCTTTTATATATAAAAGAAAGGGCCATGCCTCTCCCAGACACCCCTCTTGTTAGGCTGTTTGTATTATCTGCACCTGACTTGTTACTCAGAATGGGGCTTTGGGTTTATTGGATAGCATAAAAACTCGACTGTATTTTAGCTGTGCTGTGTGCTGTGCTTAGTCGCTCAGTTGTGTGACTCTTTGCCACCCTGTGGACGCATGGGCAGGCCATGGGCGGGCCCGCCAAGTTCCTCTGTCCACGGGGATTCTCCAGGCAAGAATACTGGAGCGGGTTCCTATGCCCTCCTCCAGGCTACGTGTGTGCTAAGTCGCTTCTGTCATGTCTAGCTCTTTGTGACCCTATGGACTATAGCTCTCCAGGCTCCACTATCCATGGGATTCTCCAGGCAAGAATACTGGAGAGGATGCCATTTCTTCCTCCAGGGGATCTTCCCAACCCAGGGATGGAACCCACGTCTCTTAAGCCTCCTGCATTGGCAGGTGGGTTCTTTACCACTAGTGCCATCTGGGAAGCCTCCTACAGAGCCATGAAAAGTTGGCCAGGGGATTCAAGTCAAACCAGAGTGACTCTTGAGGCTGCAGATTCAGCAATCCATAGAATAGTTGAGTTGGACTAGAACTCACCTTCTGAATGGAGGAATTGGATCTGCCAGGGGCATAAAACTTTAGGGCTGTTTGGGAAGGTTCCAATTCTGAAAACCAATTTCACCAGACTGGTGACCTGTTACTACTAGAGTCTCATTTCTTTGGGTCCTGTAAGGTGGGAAAAGTGAGAATAGCCTCCTCAGTCCAAAAATGAGAGCTTCTAGTCTTAGCTTTGAAATTGGAGAAGAGAATGATAAGGAACTGAATGAAACAAGAAGGCAGGAGGGGGCAGGAGGAACCAAAAGGACACTGAAGAAGATGCTAAAAGTTGTCAGCTGTTTTATGTGAAGCTGACATCGTTCTGGAGCTTATACAGACTAGGAAATACATAAAAAATCTGTCACCGGGTTTATGTTCTGCTTAAAGAAAGACAGGCTAAAAAGAAGCAGAATATTTGGTTTAGTTTCCTCATTTCTCTAACCAGAGTGAGAATTGGAAGGAAGGTTATAACTCATTTATCTGTTCATCTTTTCATCCATCAATTGTGGTAGACAGCCTTCAAAGATGGTCACCATCAATCCTTGCCACGCTGTCCGTCATGACCTTCCATCAAGGTCATGGTTTGTTTTTCCTTCCAGGTGATTCTGGGCTAGCCTGTGACTTGTTCTGGCCAACGGAAAGTGCTGGAAGTGTTGCTATGCCCTGGGAGGCTGTGCTGTGCCATAAATGACTTGGGCTACGCTGCTGGCTGATGAGAGCCCACATGGAGAGGGAGAGGCCGGGGTGGGGGTTAGGGGGAGGGGCCTGGGGGGCCAGATATGAGTGAAGCTTTCTGGGACCTTCTCAACCAGTCCAGCCACCCTCTGATGCAGGTGAGTGAGTGACCCCAGCCAGTGCCAGATGGAGTGGAAAAAACAGCCCAGCTTTGAACACTGCCCACCTTCACACCCACAGAGTCATGGAAAGTATAAATTGCTGTGGTTTTAAGCCACTCTGTTTTAGAGTAGTTTGCCATCTGACCTTAGGTAACTGAACTCGTGTGTTTTTGGCAACTGTATTTAAGGATTCCTTTTTTAGTTTTCTAAAATACATTTTCCTAAAGAGATGGGAATATGCAGATGGACATGAATTTAAGTAAGCTCCGAGAGTTGGTGATGGACAGTGAAGGCTGACCTTCTATGGTCCATGGGGTCCAAAGAGTTGGACACGACTGCGCAACTGAACTGAACTGAAAATAGGTTTTTGACCATAAATAAGAGTTGAAATTTGTTAAATGACCTTTTCTGCCTCTATTAAAATGATCATGTGATTACTTTCCTCCTTTAGTCCATTAATCTTTAATTGGCTTTTCATTTAGGGGTTTTTTTAGCAGAGGTTTTGCACACCAGTCATTAAATTTATTCCTAAATATCATATTTTTGATGCTTTTATAAATGATACCTTAAAATTTTTTCTTCCAATTGTTTATGTCAAATAATATTGATTTTTATATATTAGCACTGTGTTCTATGAGCTTGCTAAACTCATCTATTAGTTTTAGTAATTTTAAAAGTTTCCTTAGGATTTTCTATATGCATAAGCATATTATCTACACAGAGATAGTTTTACTTCTTCCTGTCCTATATTTATACCTTTTATTTATTTTTGTTGCTTTATTGAACTTGCTGTGACCTCTAGGACCATGGTGAATAGAAGTGTTTAAAGTGAACATCCTTGCCTTATTCATGTTCTTAAAGGAAAGGACTCATTCTTTCATTATTACATATGCTATTATCTTTCAGTTTTACATAGATGTCTTTTATCAAGTTGAGAAAGTTATCTTCTATTAATAATTTGTTGAAAGTTTTTTATTATGAATGGATGTTGAATTTAGTCAAACACTTTTTCTTCATTAATGAAATGATTATATTTTTTCCCTTATTCTGATTTTTAAATTAATTGAAGTTCAACGTGGTTTGCAGCCTCTCCCGTGGTCCCCAGTAATCCAGGTATAAAAAGACTGTGACTTCTGTCATGGGTGATTTCCCTCATTCACTTGCTCTGAGGAAAACCAGCTGCCATATCGTGAGCTCCTCTGTGGAGCAAGAGGTCCACATGGCATGGAACTGAGGGAAGCCTTGGGCCAGAGAAGAGCTGTGGGCTTCAGTCCAATAGCCCATGAGGAACTGAATCTTGCTGAGAACCACATGAGTGATCTTGAAGCAGGGCCACCATCATTAAGTCTCAGATGAGACCACTATCCAGACTTACCCCTTGACTACAGCGTCATGAGAGACCCTGTGCCTGAAAACCCAGTTAAATAGCAGCAGGATTCCTCACCCAAAGAAATGGTGAGATAATAAATGTTCATTGCTTTAGTATGCTGAGTTTTGGAAGTGATTTCTTTATGTAGCAATAGATAGCTAATATCAACATATATGCTGATTACCTTTTGAATGTGAAATGTCTTGCATTCTTGCAATCAATGTCACTTTTTCATGAAATATTATCCTAGAAACATTGTTAAATTTGATTTACTATTTTTTTTTTGGTTAAGGATTTTTGTGTCTAGGTTCACAAGGACTATTGGTCTGCACTTCTTTCTGTGTTTGAAAAGCATTCATCTGTTTGGGTGCACTGAGTCTTAGCTGCAGCATGCGAACTCTTAGTTGTGACACATGGGATCTATTTACCTGACCAGGGATCGAACCCAGGCCCCCTGGCATTGGGAGCACAAGTCTTAGCCACTAAACCATCAGGGAAGTCCCTGTGTTTCTTAGGTAATGTGTTTGTTGGGTTTTGATATTAGAGATATGCTTTATAAAGTAAAATTCCTCATTCTCTATTTTCTGAAAGGTTATGTGAGATTCATGTTATCCCTTCCTTGAATTTTTGATAGCATTGACCAATGAGCCTGGAGTGTTCTTGTAATGAACTTTTCTTCTTATTTATGAATTCAGTTGTCTTATAGATATGGGACACTCCAGATTTTGTTTCTTCTTAGGTCACTTTTTCTCTTTCTCCAGCTTTAAAGATTGAAAGAAAAAGTATCTGGGCTGATTACCAAAAGAAAGGCAATCCTAAGGCTGCTTAGCATAGCAGATCTGTGCAATGGGAAAGGAGCCCCTTGCCTGGAAATGCATTCATAGAGGAGAGTTCAAGGGACCAAGATGGTGGGAAAAGACAGCATGGATGAGAGTTATGTTGGAGCAGAAGAGTGAAAAAATACTAGGAGCCTTAGATGCTCGAGAGCAGAGAATAGGAGACTTTAAAGAGTTGCTGTGGCTTAAACTGGATTCCCTGATATCTCTGAAAGAAATAGACATTAATGTTAAAATTCTTGTCTACACAAAGCTAAAGAGTGACACCCCTTTGGGACAACAGTATGAACGCTTGGGACAGAGAAAAGGAGGGATAATCATAGCTTTGCAAGCATTACTTTTCCATTACTCTAATGTCACTGAACTTCATTAAAATAATATTACATTATTACTATTGCTTCATAACAAATTACCCCCAAACTTGGTGGCATACATCAACCATTTATTATTATGCTCGTGAATTCTTTGGGTCAGGAATTTGAACAGTACATAGTAGGAGTGAGTTGTTTCCATGGTGTCTTATAACTCCAGCTCTTTCCAGCTTTATTTCTCTACCCTCTATGCCTTCCAGACCCATTCGTCTGAAAGTCCTTGACTTTCCTGAACATGCTCTGCATTTTCTGTCTTTCCTCCATAAATGCACTTCCCAATACAGAAAGGTCTTCCTTGCCTGATTAATTCCCCGTCTCTTTTGGGGACCACTTAGATGCCACCTCCTGTGGAAGTCCATCCCGGCCCTTTGTGTCTGCTTTAAGTGTCCTTCCTCCAGGTTCTCAGAATTCTCTGTACTTCTCCATCATAAAGCTTATCGCACATTATTTATTTCCTGATTCTAATGTCTGACTCCTCAACCAGGAGGCTAGCTCCAGAGACTGCCTCTGTGCTGTTTAAGTGTTTTCCCGCCTCCTGGCACAGGGCTGAATGTTTCCTTGCTGACTCTATTAAATGGGCAGGGCAGGCATTGCTATTCCCTTTCTAAAGAAGTGCCAACAGTGTGGGGGACAGTAAGAACCAGCCCTAGTCATGGTCAGTCCATGACACGGCTGAGTCTAAGTGCAGGTCACACCACCACCCAACACTCTTGTGTAGCCTGGAAACAGGTTACCAAGTAAACTTGCAACAACCTTTGCAGCTTTGGTCCTTGGTACTCTGCCAGCTGTGTCTTTCCAGCCTGGACATGCCAGGCACCTGGGTCCAGGGAAGAGTCCTTTATTAACTTATTTTCACTCATTCACTCACAAACTGCCCAGCGGGAGATGGTGCTATTGACTTGTCTGGGTAAGACACAGCCAGAGAGATAGAAGTTCTATTCTCATGATTAAGGTTCCCCCACAACTAAAATATTGATCTTAACTAAGAAGTAATACATACAGAAGACACTGGGAACAGTGACAGTGGGCTACACAGACAACAGGCTTTTGTGAAAGGAGAATGTGGAAGTTCCATTTGCTCTCATTGTCAGCTTTTTCGCTTTCCCACTTAAGAGTAGTGGCAAATAGTTTTCTGTGTTTTTTTTCCATTTGGGAAAAAAATACCCACAAAGTTTTTAACTCAGGGGGAAAACAATCCCAACAGCCAGACAACTTGATCATCCTGTCTCTTAGCAGCTGCTCCTAATGGGTGTGGAATCAATACCATTGAACCCCAGTCTTTCCAGAGTAGATACTTTCAGATGCCCAGCTCTCAGGCAGGAGAGGCCAGGAGGTGAGGCAGGGCTGGACCAGCCAGAGCTGGGCCTGTGAGATCGTAACCAAGCAACAGACTGCAGTATCTCAAGGCAGAGGCAGAGAGGCCCCGAGGCAGAGAGCTCAGGAGCTCGGTAAACTGGAGGAAAGAGCACCTGGTCACCTGAGTAAGAAGGCCTGACAGTTGCGGCAGTTTCTGTGGTGATGATGACAGTGAAATAAGCTTGATACAGAAGCCAGACCCCAGCCCACAGGGCAGCTTCCCATACACTTCGTTTTAAAGATGAGCTCATCCTGATACTCAATAAATAACATACAGGAACAATTAACAAAAGAGCTATACAACTGGCCAATAAGCATATGATAAAAGTCTCCAATGTTTTAGACATCAAGGAAATAACAGTTGAAACCACGATGAAAAACCTTGCTCAGTTGCTAAGTCACATCCAACTCTTTGTGACCCCTTGGACTGTAGCCCGCCAGGCTCCTCTGTCCATGGGATTTCCCAGGTGAGAATACTGGAGAGGGTTGCCATTTCCTCCTCCAGGGGATCTTGCCTACCCAGGGATCAAAGCCATGTCTCCTAAGTTGGCAGGTGGGTTCTTTACCACTCAGCCACCAGGGAAGCCCATGAGGGATTCATAAAGGGAGTCAAAAGAGGAAGAAAAAGCTTTTGGGTTCACAGTAGCTAGAACATTAATGGAACAGGCTGAGATTTCAGCAATATAATTTATCTCCTCTTCCTGCTTCGTGCTTTATCCAGGTCATAGCAACAGCGTTCTCTGTTAATTCCAATATGCTGCTTCTTAATTGCAAGCTCACATCCCTAAGTCCTATAATTCTTATTGCCATGAGAAACCATTCCACGCCATTAGGATGGCTGACTTCAGAATGACACCACCTCTTGGTGAGGAAGTGGAACAACTGAGGGTGGGAATGCAAGATGGTATAACCACTTCGGAAATTTGTTTGACAGGTTCTTGTAAAGTTAAACATATATAACACCTACCCTATGGCTCACATCCACAAAATGACTTGGATATGAATGTTCGTAAGCAACTTTATAAATATCCTTAAGCTGAGAACAACCCAAATGATCATCAAGTTGAGAATGGATGAGTAAGTTTTCCATAAAATGAAATACAGTCAGTAATTTAAAAGAATGGACTAATAGTGTATACCTTATGATGAATGAAGCTCACAGGCATTATGCTGACCCTGAGTCCACAGTCATTTCTATGCAATTCTCCAACAGCCAAAAACTAATCTAGGGTGAGAGGATTCAGAACGAAGTTGAGGGTGGAGAAGGTGACTAGGTGGAATGTGAGGGAACTTTCCAGATGGTGGAAACGTTCTGTATCAGGCTTGCGGTGGTGGTTTCAAGGATGTAGACAATTGTCGAAACCTATCAAACTGAACACCTAAGATCATTGCTCCTTGCTGTGTGCTAATCATGTCTTAATTTTTAGAAAATAGGTCATAGGCAAAGTGGAATCTTTAGGCGCAGAATGACAAACACAAAGCTCACGTGCTGTCACTGGCTCTGCTCGCGTGGCAGACAGGATGGGTTGGTTTCAGCGTTCTGTGCCCTTGAACTTCAGTGGGGTTTCAGAACACATATCGCAGGTAGCTCTTCAAGCACTCACTGTCAGCCCACCAGTCTGTTAGAGGTCAAAACCAGTACAACTCATTCCTGCTCCTCTGACCTCAACTTACTTCTCTCATTTGGTAAGACCTGAGGAAATTTAAGTTTGCTATAAAAATAATACTCCCATTTCAGAAAAGTTTTAAAATAACTCAAAATCCCACTCTCTTAATACCATCACTAATACCATTGAAGTTTTTAAAAAATCAATTAATTTTATTTTTGATTGCACTGGGTCTTCGTTCCTGTGCCTGGGCTTTCTCTAGTTGCAGCTGCTGCTGGTAAGTCGCTTCAGTTGTGTCTGACTCTCTGCGACCCCAGAGACGGCAGCCCACCAGGCTCCACCATCCGGGGGATTGTCCAGGCAAGAACACTGGAGTGGGTTGCCATTTCCTTCTCCAGTGCATGAAAGTGAAAAGTGAAAGTGAAGTCACTCAGTTGTGTCCTACTCTTGGCAACCCCATGGACTGCAGCCCACCAGGCTCCGCAGTCCCTGGGAGTTTCCAGGCATGAGTACCGGAGTGGGTCGCAAGCAGGGGCTATTCATCGTATGGTGCATGGGCTTCCCTTGTTGTGGGGCACAGGCTCTTGGTGCACAGGCCTCAGTAGTTGCAGCACGCAGACTCAGCGGTTGTGGCCCATGGGCTCAGCTGCTCCGCGGCATGTGGAGTCTTCCCCAGCAGGTATTGAACCTGTGTCCCCGGCATTGGCAGGCGGATTCCTATCCACTGTACCACTCTGGGAGTCCTGCCCTGAAGTCTACTTCCTTCTATTCTGTCATTTGCGGCAGGCATATTTCACATACACATGTAGGTCCTGTCTCTCCCTCTCCCTCTTCTACGCATTTTTCTAGGCTACCTGACAGCGTTCATATCTTCTTCTTGTTTTTTAAATGGTGGCGTAATTCTCTGAGAAACTGCCCTGTCGTTTACTGCCCCTGCCCCTGAGGTGACAACCACCTCTCGTCCATTTTCACGCATTCCAGTATAGTTTTGTTGGGTTTATAAATCTAGTTGACAGTTATTTCTATCAGCACACTGAAAATTTGATCCCACTCTCTTCTGGCTTCCTTATTTGAGAAGTCAGATGTTGATCTTTATATTTGTGTGAATAATCTATCTTTTCTTTCAGACTTCTTTTAAGATCTTGTTTTTGTCTTTGGCATCCTGTCTTTTCACTATGATGTGTTTTGGGCATGGCCTTTTTATGGTTTATTCTGTTTAGGAATTTGACTTCCTCTGATAGCTCAGTTGGTAAAGAATCTGCCTGCAATGCAGGAGACCCCCTTTTGATTCTTTGCTGGAGAAGATTCGCTGGAGAAGGGATAGGCTACCCACTCCAGTGTTCTTGGGCTTCCCTTGTAGCTCAGCTGGTAAAGAATCTGCCTGCAATGCAGGAGATCTGAGTTTGATCCCTGGGTTGGGATGATCCCCTGGAGAAGGGAAAGGCTACCCACACCAGTATCCTTGCCCAGAGAATTCTATGGACTGTATAGTCCATGGGGTCTTAAAGAGTCAGGCATGACTGAGTGATTCTCACTTTTCTAAATATGAGGATTCATAGCTTCACTGGATTCTGCAGAAATTCTCAGCTACTATTTCTTTAATTATTGCCTCTCCCCCATTCTTTCTATTATATACTTAAAGGTATTTGAACTTTATCACTCCAGTCTGTAATTTTCTTAACCAGAGTTTTCCATCCTTTCTGAGCTGTTTTCTGTGTAAATCCTTCAGATTTATATTTGAGTTCACTGATTCTTTTTTCAGATGTGTCTATTTTGCTTTTCAAATCTTTAATAGATATTTTCATTTCTATTGTAGTCTTCATTTTTAGAAGAAGTCTTATTTGGTTCTTTTATAGTACATTTGCTGCTCATTTGTATAGTTTCTTGCTTCTTTTAAATTCTGTTACTTACATAATCATATTAAAATATTTTCAGTTCAAGATTTCTAATATCTAATCTTTATGAGTAACATTTTTCCCCTGCCAAGTCTTACTCATTACGATGGCTTGTTACTGGGGCATTTTCTGGTTTTCTATTGTGAACTCATATATGATGGAACTTTGCCAGTAGGGGTTTTATGAGACCTGGCTTGGAGATACATGCTTGCTTCTGTTAGGAATTTTAGGCACTGGAGACCTGGGTCCCTCTAAATTAAATTCTTACCTTGGGATTTTGTGGTGTATTTCAATGTACAAATCTGTATGAGTGTTGGCCAGTGGCTTTGAAATCTCAGAAGAAGCCTTTTCTCCTCCAGCAGAACTGGTCCTAGGTCCCTGTTTCTTGCAGTAAGCCTCTGATAGGCAGAATGTATTCTACATCATCTCATTTTCAGGGTGTGACCCCCTTCTCAGTCCTGAACTGATGCCAGGATTTGCTGCTCTGTATCACTATGCACATCAAAATCTTCTTCTCCTTTCCCATCCAACCCTCACCCCAGTTTGCTTCTATGTGAGGAAATTCGCTAAAGGTAACCTCAGGCTGTGAAGTGCTTTTTGGTTTAGTTTTCAAATCAAGGATGATTTCCTTACTTTACTTTCTTGAAGACTATTTCACTGCTATAAAGGAGGTTGTGTCTGTGTCTGTGTCTGTGTGTGTGTGTGAGAGAGAGAGTGTTTATCATGTTAAGATACTCTGTCTCAGAATGCTCAAATTGTTTGCTTCTCTGCTCAGTCATTCTGATCCTCTTCGTGTAGGCTTGTCTTTGTTCATAATATATCTTTGTATTTTTCCTTTGCATCGTCATGATTATTGTAAGTTCTTTTATGATGGCAATTTGATTTTGAGCCTTCTATTTCTTACAGTTGTAATATTTTAATTAACTCTTTTATGGGTTTTTTTTGGTCCTAGATTTGTTTTCTTAATTCTGAAGGATCTAGTATAGTCTGTTGATTTTGTCAGCTCACCTTTCAGTTCTTGTGCCATCGAGTTCATGAGAAGAAGCACTCATGTTCTGCTTTTTGAGTTGTGTTTTCTTTCCTTTCTTTTATTTTTTTTTAAGTTTAGGTTCTCTCTGGAGTGGCATGTGGCATCTTAGTTCTTTACCAGGAGTGGAACCCACAGCCCCTGCATTGGAAGTTTGGAGTCCTAACTCCTAGACCGCCAGGGAAATCCCCCAAGTTGTGCTTTCTCTTATAATATGTTTTTCAGCTTATCTTTGGCATGTTTTGTCCTTTTTTTCTTTCTGTTTATTGGTGTCTGTTTTCATAGTTTGAATGTGGACAGCCGTATCCACACAGAATATATTCTGTGGGTAATTTCCCCCAAGTATTCCATCTTCCATCTACCTTTCTGTAACTCGAGAGCATGGGGTAGGGGTGTTGTCCTAACTCACTGTGGAGTCCTGAAGACCTTGCTATCATCTGAGAAGGAACCTCCCTTCTCCTTTCGGTGGCTGCTTCCACTATCACTCTCCCTCCCACCCCCGACCCAAACAGAAGAGGAAAAGAAAATGTCACATTCTCTCCAGAATAGGTCTATAAGTAGAAATCTCAGGATCCTGTTGACTCACCAGCGCTACATGTAGGAGGTAGGCTGCACTCCATCATATTCCAAGTTATTTTTTTCCTTTGTCACCACTTCTTGAATTTTTATGTCATTAGATTATGCCCTTGTCTGGCTCCTACTGGTAAAATTTTCTGGTTTGTTTATGATAGCTCAGTTAGTAAAGAATCTGCCTGCAATGCAGGAGACCCTGGTTCGGTTTCTACGTCAGGAAGATCCCCAGGAGAACGGAAAGGCTGCCTACTCCAGTATTCTGGCCTGGAGAATTCCATGGACGGTATAGTCTGTGGGGTCGCAAAGAGTCGGATACAACTTTCACTGTCTTTACTTTCTTTCTTTCTTTTTTTCTTACTGTTTTTGTCATTTCCTTGGGATATGAAAGCCT
Organism: Antilocapra americana; assembly: GCA_007570785.1. Lineage (NCBI taxonomy): Eukaryota > Metazoa > Chordata > Mammalia > Artiodactyla > Antilocapridae > Antilocapra > Antilocapra americana. The sequence continues at coordinate 49,678,813 of ML660201.1, read as the reverse complement.
CTGTGATCCTATTTCACTTTGTCAGATCAGCTCAGTTTCATCTGTTTTCTATCTTTCATGATTCTCTCAAACTTCCAGCTGTAACAGACATTATTGTCTTCCGGCATTTTTATAGTTTCATTCCTTAGACACACATATACACACAGTCATACATATTCTGCTTGGGGAGCTGCTGTGTATAAAGGACGTGTTTTGACTGAGGTTCCCTTTTACTTAGGGTGGCTCACCAGTTTTTGGCTCACATGGGCTTTTCTGTGCCAACTTGAGAAAGGCTTCCCTTGAACTAAGGCAGTGCTCTCAAGCAGTTGCTGTACTTCTCTGTTCCACAGTCGGTTAATGTCACGTACAAGAGTTAGATTCATCAGAGCTTCTCAAACAGGGAAATGTCAGCTATCAGTGTTGGAGCATGAGGACTTTCTCTGGGGAAAGAAGTCTCAGTTTTCATCACACAACCTCTCTAAGCCGCTGTTCCGTCATCTGTAAAATGAGGATGATAATAATGGAACCCAGCACAGAAAGTCATTATGAGCACTGGTCCCCGAACGTCTTTGGCACCAGGGAGTGGTTTGGTGGAAGACAGTTTTTCCACGGACAGGAGTGAGGGTGGGAGGAGGATGGTTCAGGTGGTATGCGTGATGGGGAACAATGGGGAACAGCAGCTGAAGCTCCTCTCTCTTGCCTACTGCTCACCTCCTCTGGGTGGTCTGTGGCCTGGGGCTTGGGGACCCTGATTATGTGGACTAAACAATGGAATTCTTATTTAATCTTATTTACTTAAGTAAAGAGCACTTGGTGTCAGCCCTAGAGTGTAATGAGTACTATTATTATTCTCAAAGGAGCCCATGTATCCCCAGTTTTAATAACCACTGAAATAGATTTTCCTTCTGGTTTTCTACTGCTATATAATAAAATGCTCTAAAATCTGGTAGCTTGAAGAACAGTTTCTTGTCATTTGCCATTTTGTGGGTTGACTTGAACTCAGCTGAGCAGTTCCCACTTAGGGGTCTCATACAGTTGCCTTCAGATGTTGGCTGGAGTCATCAGAAGGTTCGACTGGGCTGGCCATGGAGACGGCTCACTCTTACAGCTGATAGTTGATTCCAGCAGTGGCTGTGCCTCTGCTGGCTTCTCTGTGAGACTTGGGGGCTTTGCACAGCATGGGAGCTGGGTCCTAAGGGCAAGTATCCCAGCAGTAAACTACCCGAGAGACCCAATCATGGAAGCCTCAAGCCTCCCTGTGATCTTTGTAAAACAATATTTTTGTTTATTTATTGATTTGGTTGTCCTGGGTTTTAGTTGCAACTTATAGAATCTTCCATCTACATGGGGTATGCATGATATTTTAGTTGCAGCTCTGGGGTCTTTTTGTTTGTTTGTTTTAAGCTGTAGCATATGGGATCTAGTTCCTGACCAGAGGTCAAACCTAGGCCCCCTGCCCTGGGAGTACATTCTTAGGTCCTGGACCTTCAGGGAAGTCTCAAGGCTCTGTATGGTCTAAGAGAGTGAATACTGGCAGATGTGAGTTCTGAGAGGCTTGGTTCACTTGTGAGGGGGTGGGCGGAGCACTTGGGAGGAACTAGCTGCCACAGTTAAACTTCTCTTCTAGCTCTAATATTCCAGTTACATTGTCATAAACTGTTCTCTTTTCTCTCATCCTCAAAATCAATCTTTTGAACTTCCATTTTAAAGATGAGGAAACTAAGTCACAGACAGAGTGAGTAACACTCCCAGTGCAGGGGCCCTTGACTCTAGGTCCAGTTTTCTTTGCCCTTGTGTGTTAGTTGCTCAATAGTGTCTGACTCTTTGTGACTCTATGAACTGTAGCCCGCCAGGCTCCACTGTCCGTGGAATTCTCCAGGCAAGAACACTGGAGTGGGTAGCCATTCCCATCTCCAGAGGATCTTCCCAACCCAGGAAGCAAACCCGCGTCACCTGCATTGCAGGCATGTTCTTTACTGTCTGAGCCACCAGGGAAGCCCTAATGACTTGTAAATGCCAGCTAGAGTGCTGCCATGTATTGAAACCCTGCCCACATTCCTAGCATGAGGCTGGGTACCCAGAAGAGTCTGAACATGTGCTTGCTAGTGAAGTAAAGGGCTTTTCTTTGAGAATTCACCAAAAGAAAGGATGGCTCAAGTGTGTTTCCCTGAGGTGGTTGACAGGACTTGAGAAATGCAAACACATTTTCCTTTACTGACTATGTGCAAGACAAGCAAAAATCTCTTCTTGAACCGCCGTCTTGGGGAAGAGAAGTGTAAACCAAAGCACTCTGGAGCCGCAGACCTGGGTGGGCATCCACGCTGTGCTGGGATGCCTTGTATCTCTGTGTGGTCACAGAGGAGGATCTTGATAGTCGAGCAGGCCCAGAATTAATCTTTTCCACCATCAAAATATAGATCAGCTCCAATCCGTCCTGTCTGGGCCTGTGGCTGCCCACACGGAAACAGGCCGCGTCAATTAAACACTCTTAAAATATACCCTTCTTCAGAGGAAGTAAGGACAGTGAAGTGACATGGTGATTGAAGCTATGGCTGGGAAGCATTTTGCTCTGACAGCTTTCCTCCCCGAGGGCTGAATGCGAGTTTGCCCGGCCTCCCTGCCCAGGAGGGAGAGGAAGTACCAGAGGCTCTGTGGGTCCTCTTTGAGTCTCTCCCTAACACGTTCTGTTTTGCCCAGCACTTCACAGTTACCAGTTCTCTCACACGCCACTCCCCGGAGACCTTGTGAGCTGGGTTTTACAGGAAACGAAAAGCAAGTGGAAAATAGGAGGATGACTGGCTCAAGGAAATGTACAGACAGACCTCATTTTATTGTGATTCACTTTATTGCACTTCACAGACAATGCATTTGATTTTTTGTTGGGGGGGAGGTTGGTTTTGTTTTTATAAATTGACATTCGTGGCAGCCCTGTGTTGAGCAAGCCTGTCAGCGTTGTTTTCCCAGGGGCGTTTGCTAACTTCATGTTTCTTGGTCTCATTTTGGTATTTCTCACAACATTTTGAACTTTTTCACTATGATTTTATTTGTTATAGTGATCTGTGATTAGCAGTATTTATATTACCACTGTTGCTTGTGGAAGGCTCATATGATGGTTAATGTTTTTTAGCAATAAAATATTCTTTAATTAAGGTATCTATGTTGTTTTCTAGACAGTGCTATTGGACACTTAATAGACCATAGTGTAATGTAAACATAACTTCCCTGTGCCCTGGGAAACAGAAAACATTCTTGTGACTGTTTTATTGTGATCCTTGCTTTATTGCTGTGTTCTGGAATACAACCCATAGTATCTCTAAGGTCTGCCTGGAGTTAGTGAAGATCACAGTCAGAACGTGAATGAATGTCTCTGGACCCCTAATGCCAGTCCCTTCAGTTCCCCTGCAGCCGCCACCATCCCATGATTACATGGGGAGCATTCCCCGCCCCGTGCCTCTTGGGGACCACGCTGAGCTCCTTGGCCTTCCCCCCTGCCCTCCCTGGAGCCACTTGGGGAGCAGGACCATCCTGGCCAGATGTGGGTGGTTTGCTGTGGCTCCTAGGTTTCAGCTCCATATGTTACACAGCTCAAGGTGCAACCATGAAACTTTAATTTTTTTCTTCCCAACCTTACATCCTTCAGAAACAGTCCCAGCTGAATATAACAAGGATGCCCTTTGGCACATCTTGCCAATCTTGCGAGTGATTCAGAGAGCTCACTCGAGGTGCCCAGGGACACGGGAGCTGCCATGTGGTGAAATTACCGGCTGTGCTGGAAGGCGGCACAGATGGCTCTTAATGAGCTTGCCCTGCTCCTCTCGAGCCGTGTGGTGCTGTGGATGGGGTGCACGGGAGAGCCTGGCAGGGCTGGGATTGTGCTGGACTTCCTCTGGGTCTCCAGTCTGCTTATCAGCCCAGTGGAGTTCCTGGAGCCTGCCCACAGCCCACAGCGTGGGCCAGGCAGAGCCGCGAGGAGCCGGCCTTGTTCCCTGTGGAGTCTCCCTCCTCTGACAGCCCCAGAGGCACGGACTTTGGTTGGGTTCCCCAGAATCAGAGCCTGAGACAGGGGTTTACTGGGAGACTGCTCCCAGGTAATCCTGTAGGGGAGTGAGGGAATCAGGACGGAGCAGAAAAGAGGCTGGGCAAACATGAAGGTTGAACTAGGGTCTAGGTTGGCCTGATTCTATGGGGAGCTCAGAGGCATGAGTTTTTCCATCTGGAGTTCAGGCCTTTGGCCCTTGGACACCCAGACCAGTCCCTGCCAGCTGCTGGCTGCTTCTGCGGGAGGGCAGAACCTCCCAGGCTCTCCTAGGTCAGGTGGCTCCCTTCATTGAGGATGATTCTCTGCAGGAGGGAACAACTGTGACCCATTGGTTGCCCCCAGTGGCAGCAGCTGGGGGCTGGGTGCACTGCCAGGAGAAGAGGAGCTCAGTGGCAGGACGCCAAACTGTACCTACTCCAGGTACAATTTCTCACCTGTTGGGAAAATCAAAATGACCAAGCATCTGAAGATAAGTCACTTGCTGATAGCAAAATGTTATTTTCTATTGTCCCAGGGGTATCTGCGTGCGTGTTCAGTTGTATCCAACTCTTTGTGACCTCGTAGACTTAGCCCTCCAGGCTCCTTCCTCTGACTGTGGAATTTCCCAGGCAAGAGTACTGGAGTGAGCTGCCATTTCCTCCTCCAGGGGATCTCCCCAACCCAGGGATGGAAACCACGTTTTTCGTGACTCTTGGTAAGCAGATTCTCTACCACTGAGCCACCTGGGAAGCCTGTCCCAAGGGTAGGAAGAGGCCAAACATAGCATCAACTCATTTATCCTTCATCTTACATCTGATTTTTCCATGCACAGGACAATCCCTGTGATTGGGGAAGAAGTAAAAGCATAAACACCACTGACTCATTACCGACTCCCTTAAACATTCTAACCTCCTATGACACCAGTGAATGTATTTTTTTCATCTCACTTCCTCTGTTCTTTCATTCTGAAAAAAATTGCTGCTGAGATGCATATGGTGTGTCATACTGCAGTGGTGGAGTGATGCATTCACTAAGTCTGCAGATGTTGTTGCCGGACGAAACATGGCAGCCATGCAAGGTGAATTCCAGTATCGAGTGGGCCCACACTACCGGAGGACAAACCACTGCTCCCTCGCAGGGGATTATAAACAACCTGCCCCGTGGGTACCTGAGGTAAGTACCATGTCAGATGTCAGATGTGCGGCAATGGCCTGGCAAACTGGGGAAACAGGAGGGACAGGACCAGATCATCTTTGGGGGGGGGTGTCCCTTATTGTTTATAACTTGGGGATGCAAGAGGAGCTCTAGGGGTTCCCTCCTTCTTACTACGTTTGCCTTTAATCCAATGTCAGAGAGTCAAGGTGGGGAATCTTCCTCTTGCTGACCTGGGAAATGAGCCATTATATGCTAGGATATAAGGGGGCTTATCCTGGGTCCCTCAGAGCAAATGTCCAATTGTCCTCAAATGTTCTAATGAGTTCCCTGTCCCCAGAACATAGTTACCCTGAAAAATGGCCACGGGTCCCTTTGGGAAAGTGGTGATGGCAGGAAGTAGGGCAGCCTGGAGACACTTGGGTTTCCCCGTTAAAATAGCTTCTCTAGGTGACACCATTACAGGACTCTGGCAAGGTGGGAAGAGCCTCTTCAAACCAGGGATGAAGAGACATTTTCTGGCAAGAGGATTTGTGGGACTTTGTACCTAGAAGAGGCCAGTTTATCCCAGGCTAAATATAAGATGTCATGTGCATACTTGTGATGTTATCACATTATCTAGAAATTCTGGTCTTATGAATAACTCGGATCTGGCAGCTGCTCTGGTGGCTGTAGTTAAGCTCCAGTTGGCCAAACTAGAGGTTCAGGGCTATAAGGTCAAGTGGCACCATAGTTAGCTGCCATCATATTTTAGTGCTAAGGACTCCATGAACACCTGGCTATGCCTAAAAGCTCTGTAAGTGGTCAGACTATTCTGAGGGCTACCCCAGCCTGTCTGCTGATTGCTGTGACCCCAGGCACCTTCTGGAAGCTGGTGCCACCTCTTGGCCTCAGCCACCTCCGTATCCCTTCACCTACCTCTGACATCAGGCTGCTTTAGCACAGTCTCTCCTGCAAGCACATCTAAACTACAGGCAAGAGTACAACACCCACTTTTCAAAGATTCCCCTTCTTTCCTTATTCATGTAATTCTCAAGACTTTGGCAAAGAGTGTCTTCAGGGCACTTCCAAGGGATGTGGTTAGGGAATGAGTGACCGAATCTAGTATAATTATTCCAGTCCAAAATGTATAAAGATGTATCTTTCCTCTATATCAGAGCTTCATAACCTCGAGTATGCATTTTAATCATCTGAGAAGCTTTGACAAAATACTAGTGCCCAGGCCCCATCCACAGATATTCTGATTTAATGGGTCTGGAGTGTGACCCTAGCATCAGCATTGTGAAAAGTCCCTCAGATAATTCTAATGTGCAACCATGTTTGAGAGCTGCAGTTCTGCATCAGGCCATGGAATTTCTAGAACTCTGTTTCATGTTGGCTGCCACTGAATTCAGGATTAAGTCCACCAGTCAATTAGAAAGAATAATTAGAATAGTAATCAGTATTCTAATAGTGACGATCTTGAGCAGTCTGTTACTAGCAATAGGAGGCTGTTCGATACAGTCTTTTAAACAAGGGCTGTCCTGTATTCTTGCCTGGTGAATTCTATGGACAGAGGAGCCTGGCGGGCTACAGTCCGTGGGGTCGCAAAGAGTTGGGCACGACTGAGCGGCTGCACTTTCACTTTTCTCTGGCTGGAGCTCTCCAGTTGACAGATGCAGCTCTATCTACATTATGTCCCTCTACATTATGTGACCTCCCTTGGGGTCATAGCATCGTCAGAATCAGTCCTCTCACTTGCCTCCATGCTTTTTTCTGGCAGAAGTTAGCAGGTTCTTACACATCTTTGTTTACAGATGCCTTTTCTTCCTGGGTTTAACTTTATATCTGGCCTCCTATAACTGTTGGATTCTAATCTTCTGATAGAGTGAGTGGTGGTGGCGGCCAGCAGTGAGGGGAACTTGGCAGGATTTAGGGTTACCCAGCCAAGTAGCTTCTGTGGGTGAGGCATTCCAGGTTCTCGAGCAGTCTGGGATAGAAGGGTTTACTGTTCTGACAGAAGCATCTGGGACAGCCAGTTGCCCCCTCTGGCTTTGAATTCCTCATACGCTTCATACCACCTGATCCAGCCCCATTAGATTCCTCTGAGCTTTGCCTTCAATGTGCTCTTCAAGGTGCCCCAGGAAAACACTGTTTTCAAGACTCATGCCTTGGACTTCTCAGTCCCCTTCCTTATTGCCAGCTGGCTCTTCAATGCCATCCCTTCCAACTGGGTCAGGTAACCAACCCTTCATTCCTACCCAAGGTCTGTAGCTGGCAACAACTTCTAGTCCCAGTTTCTAGAGAAGTCTGGTGTCTGATGGTGAGACTGACTCTAAGCAGGAAAAGCATTTGTTAAAAACACATTACCAGGTGGCTCAGTGGTAAAGACTCCAGCCGCCCAGGCAGGAGACACGGGTTCAATCCTCGATCCAGGAGGATCCCACCTGCCGCGGAACAGCTAAGCTCATGTGCCACAACTACTGAGCCTGTGCTTTAGAGCCTGGGACCCCCAAACCGCTGAGACCACACACCACAACTACCGACGCCCGCTAGCCCGTGTGCCACAAGAGAAGCTGCCCCAGTGAGAAGCCCGTGCCCTGAGAGCACCCCCTTTAGAGAGAAGCCCCTGCTCTCTGAAACTAGAGAAAAGCCGGAGCAGCAACAAAGAATCAGTGCAGCCAAAAATAATAAGTCAATAAAGAAAATTATTTTTAAAAACCCACATTACCGTAGCTCATAGAAGTACTGGGAGGGTGGAGAACCAAGCTCACAGCTAAGCTCCCAGAATCACACTGCAGGGCTGACTTGAGCTCATCTCTGCCTCTGGAACTAGAGGAGCCCCCCTACTTCCCAGCTCCACCCCTCCGAGGCTGACTTCTCCCCAGGAAGTGACCTTGTCCCCAATGCTGACCCTGAAAACTAGATGCCTCTGCCACCACCCTGCAGAAGGTTCTGGGTGGAGCGTCCTTCACTGAGTTATGATTTCTGAAATCCTATCTCAGACATATAGATGAGTCTGAGTAGACATGTAGGTTGTGTGCCTGTGTCCCAGCAGCTGAGGAGCTGGGGAACTGATTTCTCTGGGTTCTGTTCTCCACTTCCTTTATCTTAAGGAATTGGTTTCTGTAATTGAGGGTCTGGCGAGTCTGAAGCCCTCAGGGCACCCAGCAGGCTGGAAGTTTTCAGGCAGGAACCTAAGAGCAGAGCAGTCTTGAGGCAGGAGTGTTTCTTCCTCAGAGAAACTTATTTTGCTCTTAAGGCCTTTCAACTGATCAGATGAGGCTTCACCACGTGATCAATGATAATTTCCTTTACTTAGTGTCAACTGATTGTTGAGGTTAGCGACAGTAACACCCACATTACTGCTGGATTGAATAACTAGGCACTACAGGCAGCTTCCCAGGTAGCTCAGCGGTACAGAATCCACCTGCCAGTGCAGGAGACGCAGAAGACTTGGGTTTGAACCTTGGGTTGGGAAGATCCCCTGGAGAAGGAAATGGCAAGCCACTCCATTCTTGACTGGAAAATTCCATAGACAGAGGCGCCTGTTGGGCTATAGTCCATGGGAGCCGGACACAACTGAGCGACTGAACACACACCGCACACACATAGGCTGGTACGCAAAATGACATATGAAAATACCCAGCAAAGGATGGTTATTGAGTTAGAGATGGTATTTAAAAGGTACTGGGAAGCCAGCAAATGTGGGAAATATTTATGATGCACCCCAAACTCACCACTTATGATGAGATGATGATGGAACTTTCCTGGTAGTCCAGTGGTTAAGACTCCATGCTCCCAGTGCAGGGGACCTGGGTTCTATCCCTGGTTGGGGAACTAAGATCACACATGTTGCAGGGCAACTAGGCCCGCATGCTGCAACAAAGACCCAGGGCAGACGCACGAAAGGAAGAAATCCATGCAGTGACCAAAGAGGAGAAGGGTCAAGGATCAAGAGGTCAAGGCGGGTGATCAAAGAGGAGAAGCCGCAACAAAGAGCAGCTTGCTAATCTCCTTGTCAAAGAGGAGGTACCATCACAGACAGAACTGGGTTTCAGTTTTGTGAGCTCATCCACAAGCTTGCAAACACCCTGGTCCCTGGAGTGTGTGAGGGAGCCCTGGTAGACCAAGAGTTGACACAGCGTCATGTTCCCCACTGAGGAAACTCCAGGCAGAACTTCAGCTCATGGATGATTTTATGAACTCTGAAATTACACTTATGTTTCCAGTCCCCCGAAATCTATTTCATCACTCTAAACATAATCCCACAACAACCCAGATCCTCAGGATGGGAAAGGGAAATGATGGTTCAGTAGAAGAGGATTTGTTAAAGAATATGCTTTTTACTGCCCCCCCCCCCAAAATCAGCTTTTTGAAGAGAGGATGGGCTGGGTGTGGGTGGTGGCCAGCTCACTGGTACCCAGTACTAGCCCTTGAAGTTCTGCCCAAGCCCTCACACATGCTGCCTACGTGTGAGGAGAACCCCACTGCTCTCTTCCAGCAGTTTACTGGAGCAGAGATTTAAAACACGGTCCTGAGAGGTACCAGGAGGGGAATGAGCATTCAGAAAATGGAGGAAGAGTTCCAGTTCAATCGCTTAAGCTATAAAACATCTGTGTCTCAGTTTTGTCACTGACAAAATGGGAAAATACAAGGATCTACCTCACAGAGCAAGGTTTCAGAGTCCAGTTGTAAAATTTTATGTTGCTTTGACTCTTTCCTTGCCTCATTTCCTTTTTTATTTTATTTCCTTTTTTATTTTATGTGACCAGTACTACAATTGAGCGCAAACTGTTCTCAATTTGGCAGGAAGGACAGTCACTTCCAGATTCTTTCAGGATTTAGATAGTCTGGACTTGATCAAATACCTGGCTGACCATGAGACAAAATAACAAGAAGGGTTTCTTAGCTGAGGTCCTCTGGAAAGCAGAGCCTTAAGCAAACACTAAACCACTGACATTAGTTGGGTGTTTTTTGTTTGTTTGTTTTATTTTCAATGAGTAGCTTTTAATTAAAGTATAGTTGATTAATAATATTGTGTTAATTTCTGCTGTACAGCAAAGTGATTCAGTGGTACATATATATACATTAAGTTTTTCCATATTCTTTTCCATTATGGTTCATCATAGGATATTGACTATGATTCTCTGTGTTGTACAGCAGGACCTTGTTATTTGTCCATTCCACATGTGAAAGCTTACATCTGCTAATCCCAGCCACCTTCCCACTCCATCCTTCACCCAACTCTCCCACTCTGTAACCACCAGTCTGTTCTCTATGTCCATGATTCTTTCTGTCTTTCATAGATAGGTTCATTTATGTCATATTTTAGACTCTACATGTAAGTAATATCGTATGGTGTTTGCCTTTCTCTTTCTGACTTCCCTCACTTAAAGTATGATAAACTCTAGTTGCATCCATTTTGCTGCAAATGGCATTATTTCATCCTTTTTATGTGACCGAGTAGTATTCCATTGTATATATGTACCACATCTTCTCTATCCATTCATCTGTCGATGGATGTTTAGGTTGTTTGCATGTTTTAGCTGTTGTGAATAGTGCTGCTGTGTATCCCTATTTTTTTTTGAATTAGGGTTTTGTCTGGATATATGCCCAGGAGTGAGATTGCTGGATCATACGGTAATTCTATTTTTAGTTTTTTGAGGATCTGCCATATTATTCTCCATAGTGGCTACAACTTATATTCCCGACAGTGTAGGAGGGTTCCCTTTTCTCTACACCTTCTGTAGTATTTGTTATTTGTAGACTTTTTAATTCTGGCCATTTTGACTGGTATGAGATTGTACCTCACTATAGTTTTGATTTGCTTTTCTCTTAGTAATTAGCAATGTTGAGCATCTTTCCTGTATCTATTGGGCATCTTTGGAGAAATGTCTGTTTAGGCTGCATATGAGTCAATGAGTTTAGAACACATCCTCTCACCATATAGAAAAATAAACTCCAAATGACTTAAAGACTTCAACATAAGACATGATATCTTAAAACTCTTAGAAAAGAATATAGGCAAAACATTGTCTGACATAAATCATATCAATGTTTACTTAGGTCAGTCTCCCAAGGCAATAAAAATTAAAACAAAAAATAAACAAGTGAGACCTAATTAAGCTTACAAGCTGTTGCACAGCAAGGGAAACCATAAACAAAGCAAAAAGACAGCCTACGGAATGGAAGAAGATATTGACAAACGATGAGACTGACAAGGGCTTAATTTCCAAAATATGCAAACAGCTCATACAACTTAACAACAGCAACAAACAACCCAATCCAAAAATGGACATGAATTGTTTGAGAATTGTATAGCCCAGGGTGGTGAGAGTGGGGGAGAAGGGAAGGGGGCAGGGGTAAGGAAAATTGCGAAACAACACGATGCAGTGGCACCACCCTGGTTGCCACTTCATGACAAGCTGAGAAGGCAGAAGTAGGTAACTTAGCAGGCATGTTTGTCTAGCACATGGGACTCCTCCAAAATAGTAGTGATAGAGAGCTAGCCTTCTGTGGTAGTCCATGGAAGAGAGAAAGGAAGGCACACTTGGTGCCGCCCCTGATGAATGCCGAAGAGAACGCCTGTGCCTCCCTCCATCTACTGTGATGTCTGGAACGTGGGCAACTTCTTTAGCTGGAAGCTAGTTGGTGTTCTCTGGCCCATTTGCCAGGGATGACAGTGGATTCTCCAATTCCATTTCAGCCTCCCCATGGTAGCTGTAGCCAGTCTCGCCCATGGTAGCTGTAGCCAGTGTCCCCACTAAATTACCCAAGAAGCAAGAAATCCCATCAAGGCAAGCACTGACCTTTTTCCCTTCAAAGGTAGGTCCAGTTTCAATATGAGAAAAATATCTTCCTGCCTTGAGCGTGACTATCATCAGGTCAGGTTAGGTCAGTCGCTCAGTCGTGTCCGACTCTTTGCATCCCCATGAACTGCAGTACACCAGGCCTCCCTGTCCATCACCAACTCCCGAAGCTTACCCAAACTCATGTCCATTGGACTATCATACCTCTGGTATAATTGTGGTAAGGTGAATTTGACTTTTTCTGTTTCACCAAGAGTTGCCAAAGTGGCTGTAAATGGCCTCTTAGCTACTCAGCATGGCTAGTACCAGGTCAGATTAAAAATCTTGATTCCACTTCACTCTAATACAGTGGCTAATGCATAGGAGACATACAACATGCATACTGCTCCTTCAACACGCCTCTTATTTATGATGGTGTTGCCATTGATCCCATTAAATAACTGTTTTCTCTGTTACCTCTTTCTCTTGTATTTCTCCCTCCCCTCTTCTTTTACTTTTGACCTCATATTTTGTAGTTTGATCTCTTCTTTGTGGTTTTATATACCCCTTGTAATTATGAAGTGGATGGGCTCTTTGGTGATAAATTTTTGAGGAATTCCTACCAGAGAACAAGAAATTTAAAGTCTTCTCTCAGTTCAACAAAGAGCTGTGGTTCTGTTTACATCAGTAGAGTTGCAATCAGTAAGGACTAAACAGCCCAGATAAATGCTCTAAACAGCTTCTGTGTGGGTGGGCAGGCAATTAAAAGCTAGACATGTTCAAATTCTTAGAGGATGTCTAGGTGGTAAAAATGTTGTCAACACATCCAAGGAGGAGCTTGCCAGGTTTTGTTGGAACAACACAATTTTCATGTCCACAAAGGAAACTCTCATCTTGTCTTCAAGTCCAGTGTCAAACTGGAGAGGAGTGTTAATGGAAGCAGAAGAGTGGGGATGGATCAGAGACAGCAGGTGGCTTTGTGTTTAAAGGACAGCCAGGGAGATACCCAAGAAAATCAGGATTATGCTACAGAACTTTAAAAAATCAGCCTCTAAACTTGTAGGTGATAAACGAGATGGGTTGCTTTAGGATGTCTCTAAAGATCCCTTTCAGAAAATTTGAAGGGCCCTTCACTACAAGCTGGGTTTGCAGCTTGGAATGACTCTGTCATTCCAGTTGTCATTGCCCTTAAGTTTTTGTTGATTCTCTTTAATGAAGCAGGAATGTTGACATGAACTTCGTGTATGTCATCTTCCTCTTCACAATAGTGAAGTGAAGTGAAAGTCGCTCAGTCGTGTCTGACTCTTTGCGACCCCATGGATTATACAGTCCATGGAATTCTCCAGGCCAGAATACTGGAGTGGGTAGCTTTCCCTTCTCCAGGGGATCTTCGCAACCCACGGATCCAACCCAGGTCTCCTGCATTGCAGGCGGATTCTTTACCAGCTGAGCCACAAGGGAAGCCCAAGAAGTGAAAGTGAAGTGAAAGTCGCTCAGTCATGTCTGACTCTTTGCGACCCCATGGATTATATAGTCCATGGAATTCTCCAGGCCAGAAAGATAGGACTTGGTCTCACACAAGTTAAGAAGCAGAGCAAAAGGTACAGAGTTTCCAGGGGGAGGGTTAAAATCTTAGGACTGAGTCCTAACTCCAAAGCCCATTTCATTCCCACCCTACCACTTGTTATCTACTTCCTGAGAAGGCACTTCGGATTTGAAGATGTAGGTTGGTTGAAAGTACAAGAATGGCAAGAGATATACCATGCAGGGAGCTGGAATGGCTATGTAAATATCAGGCAAAATATAGAGTTTAAAACAGAAGTGTGACTAGAGGCAAATACTTTGGCCACCTGATGTGAAGAGCCAACTGATTGGAAAGACTCTGATGATGGGAAAGATTGAGGGCAGGAGAAGGAGGGAGCAACAGAGGACGAGATGGTTGAATGGCATCAGCAACCCAATGGACATGAGTTTGAGCAGAATCTGGGAGATAGTGAAGGAAGAGAAGCCTGGTGTGCTATAGTCCATGGGGTCACAAAGAGCAGACACAACTTAGCAACTGAACAACAAAAGTTAAATGTGGATGTTTTATAATGATAAAAGGGCCATTCCACCAGAAAGCTATAACAATTATAGTCCATGGTGGCTTAGATGGTAAAGAATCCGCCTGCACTGCTGGAGACCTGTGTTTGATCCTGGGTCAGGAAAATTCCTTGGAGAAGAGAACGGCTACCCACTCTGGTATTCTTACCTGGGGAATTCCACCACCACAACAAGAGAGTAGCCCTTGTTTGCCAAAACCAGAGAAAAGCCTGCCCAGCAGTGAAGACCCAGCAGAGCCATAAATAAATAAATAAAATTATAAAACACAAGATATGTGACCTACGATAATATGCTTATTTTGTGATGAGTAAACTGAACCAAGCCTAACTGCGTGATGCGTAAGCTGAAATAGAGTCATGGAAAGGAGGTTGCTAACACGACACACTAATAGTGCCAGGATTTGAAGCCAGGCAGAGTTTAGGCCCTTAACAACTAGTTACAACACACCGACCACCTTCTACGTGCCAGACACTGCTTTCTTCTCCATAGAAGTATTGGCTCACTCAATACCCTTTCCAACCTCTTTCCAAAATACCTTCCTCCACTGCAAAGACTAGAAAGCTTGGCATTTTCCAGACCCTCTAAAAGCTTGTTTTCAGGTGTTCGCCTGTGAGACTTTGGTGTACAACTGAGTTACTTGAGCAGAGAAGCAGCCTCCAAGGCTCCATTTTCCCGGCAGAGGTTGGGCTAGAGGTGGCATAGTTCTCAAGTTAGTAGTGGCCACTTCCTGACCCTGCAGTTTCCTGATTACGTAGAGGAGCGTTTCCATCAGTGGCCCTGTTTGGCACTGCGGTGTTGGCAGTTGTCCCTGACAGCTCAGCCTAGAGCCAATCTCCTCAGGCCCTGTAATGATTCTCTAAGTTTTCTATTCTCCTTAATAACTTTCTTAGCTCTAGCAGATTCTGTTGTCTGCAACCAAGGGTCCTCATTAACACCACTGGATTCCCTCCCCCGGGGTTAGCTGATGTCTTCCGGAGGAAATCGAAACTCCAAAAAGTTAGAAGATTTGTCAGAGTCATACCACTCTAAGTGGAAAAGCAGGAACTTCAATTTAGTTCTGTCCAACTCCGAAGCCTGGGATTCAACTACTGTATTTCACTGTTTGGGTTTTTGTTTCAATTTTTCTGCTAGGCTCGAATGCAGTCACAACCCATCATTTTTGAGATATCCTTATTATCAGAGCCAGCTCTGTTCCTCCCCTCCTTTCTCAGTCTTTCTGTAATGTGTTCTGAATATCTGGCAGCTCCAGCTGCAATTATCTTTTTTTCCCTATCACAAAGGGTTTTATTTTTATTTTTTAGAACTTTTTATTTTATATTGAAGTGTATCCAATTAATGGGACTTCCCAGGTGGTGCAGTGGTAAGGAATCCACCTGCCAATGTAGGGAATGCAGGGGACACAGGTTCGATCCCTGGGTTGGGAAGATCCCTTGGGGTGGGAAATGGCAACCCACTCCAGTGTTCTTGGACAGAGGAGTCTGTGGGCTACAGTCCACTGGGTTGTGAGGAGTTGGACATGACTGAGCATGCAGGCACACAGAGCCAATTAACAATGTTGTCACAGTTTCGGGTGGACAGCAAAGTGACTCAGTCATACTTACCTGTATCCAATTCTACCCCACCCATCCAGGCTGCCGCATAACATTGAGCCGAGTTCCCTGTGCTCTACAGCAGGACCTTGTGGGTTATCTGTTTTAAATATAGCAGAGTGTACCTCTTAATGACGTATCTCCATTGTCCTGTGTTAAGCTGGACCTCATGCTGGGAGTTTCACATCATCCTCCAATAATCCCACAGATGGGTAACGTAATCCTCATCTTAAAAAGCAGAAAAGAGATCCTCAGGGCTGTTGATTGAAGATCCTAGCTGGTTAGTTAAGGTCATGCTAGCTGTTGGAACAAGCAATCCTAACAATATACAGTGGCTCAAACATGATAGAAGTTTCTGTTTCATCCACACAAACCTAAACAAATGCTCCTGATTGGCAGCAGCTCCCCTGCGAGTGGTGATTTAGGGACCCAGGCTGTCTCCGTCCTATGGTTGCGTCACTTTCAACAGGTGGCTTCCTCTAAGTCAAGGCGGTGAATGGAGAAAGGACATGGATGACCCCATGTGGGTTTGTTTTATGGACCAGGCCTGAAAGTGATGCTTGTAACGTCTGCTCACTGTCTATCAACAGAAACTCAGCCACAAGGCCAGACTTAATCTCAAGGGAGGGTGGAAAATGTATGTGTAAGGAATAGTGGGAAATGTAGTCTAGCCGCATCCCAGGGAGAAGACAGAATGGACCTGGTAACTGTCAACCAGCACTGCAGGGCAGTCTCGGTGAGGCCGTGCCAGCCCTGTTCTCCTCTCTGCTGCCCAGTCCCCTCTGTTGACAGTGATGGTGCAGAGGGAAGGGGCTTGGAGCCCTGGTGCTTACTCTGTCACTGGCTGCACGACTCTGGGGAAGTCATGCCACTGTTCTTGACCTCATTCTTCACGTCAGTAAAATGAAGGGATTGGGCTAGCTGGGTCTAAAAGCCCTAGCCAGCTCTAACATTAACGTTGACTATGCTAGTTGCCTTCGTTATGGTTTGTCTGGAAGAGATGTTTTCAAAATATCTTTTTATTCTTTCTTTAAAAGGCAAGTCACCTGGAGGCCCAGTTAGAGGCAGGAGAGGAGCTGGGAGCCTTGTGTCCTGGGCTGCCAGCTCCCTCTTTCCTGCAGTGGCCCCTGGAGGGTCTCTGTGGACCTCAAGTCCCTAAGAAGCATAGTCTGAAATCCAGTTGTCTAAACCACAATGGTCCCCCCAGGTGTGCATGCTCGGTCTCTGAATAGCACAGGTGACCCCTAGATTCATTTGTGCATTCTTCCATCTAATCTTACTGAGTTCCTATTTTGAGAGGCAGGAGGGTACAGTAGTTAGTCATGTGATGTCAGGACTTGGGTGTAAATTTTGAATCTGCCACTTCATAGCCAAAGGGTTGCGTTTTGAACAAGTTCCTTAATTTCTTTCTAACTCAGTTTCCTCATCTACGAGACACGGAAAATATGCATCTCATGTGTTTACTCAGCCCTCTTCCTTGTATCATCTTCCTTAGGATTTATCACCTTGTACTGTGTCGTGCGATTTACTTATTTATCTTGTTTCTTGTCTGTCTCCTCCACTAATATATCAGCTCCTTGAAGTGGTAACTTTTGTCTGTTTTGTTCTCTGGTGTATCACCAGCACCTATGTGCAAGCCTAGCTCAGTAATCATTGTTCAATAAATATTGTTGAATGTTGATTTCCTTAAAGCCCTCAGAATGGGGCCAGGTACATTATAAGCATTTAGTTAGCTGTTAGTATTTTTATTGGGTCCTATTGATGAGGAGACAGCGTTGCAAAGACTCAGATATCGTTCTAGCCTTCATGGACTTTACAGTTCAGAGAGGAGTCATATGAAATAAAGAAGTAAATTAAATATCTATTATATGTTACTGTTAGTTGCTCAGTCATGTCTGACTCTTTGTGACCCCATGGACTGTAGCCCAGCAGGGATTCTCCAGGCAAGAATATTAGAGTGGGTTGCTATTCTCTTCTCCAGGGTATCTTCCCAACCCAAGGATCGAACCCTTTTCTTCTGTATTGCAGGTGCATTATTCACCATCTGAGCCACTAGGGAAGCCCCCTATTATATGTTACACATGTTTAAATTGGAACACATGTTATGAATGTTTAGGGAGCCATGAAGGAATGTAATGGAAAGATATCATTTGCTTTTGTTTTCTTGTAGGGTGGTGACGAGTCTGAGCTGGCTTCTTTGAGATAAATCATTTAAGCTGAGACCTGACAGGTGAACAGGAGTAGGCCAGGCACAAGGACAGTGTACATAGGGCCTCAAGGCAGGATGGAACTTGGAGTTTCTGGGATCGGAAGGAAGACCAGTGGGGCTGGTGGCCTGGTTAGTGATGGGGACATGATAGGAAAGTCTGCTGGGGAGGCAGGGACTGGAGGGGGCAAGAGGTACAGAGCCTCGTCATCCCCAGCGGGGCAAAGTCGTTGCTTACCAAGCAGTGGGTCCCCCAGGCAAGGGATGTGTTTAAGCAGAAGAAGAACATGGTCGTGTTCACAAGCTCCCTCTGGTTGCTGCGCAGGGAGCGAGCTGCAGGGGCAGAAGGGAAGCCAAACACAGAGGCAACACTTCATGTCCGCACCACGTTCCACTGGTCAGCGTTCTGCTGCCATTTGTTCCTTCACAAGTCTTGCATTACTTAGGCAAACGCTTTCTTACTACTTACTAATCAAGTTCTAGGGCTCAGTCTTGAAACTGCTGGTCCTTCTAACTGCTGGGGAAAGAACTTTCATCGTGCTACCAAAAGAAAAATGTTTTCAGCACAGGGAACTCTGCTCAATATTCTGTAACAACCTAATTGAGAAACGAATTTGAAAAAGAATAGATGCATGTATGTATGGATACTTATAACTGAATCATTTTGTTGGACACCTGAAACTGACCCAACATTGTCAATCAACTGTACTCTATTATAAAAATATTTTTTTAATGTGGAAAGGAGATAATCCCTAAAAGAGACAGAAAGAGAGAAAGAGAGATAGATGTTACCTTCTTCCCCACAGCTGTAGAAAAGCAGATACTGTCTTATATCTTAAACCTGTTTTTGCAAATGCTGTTTCTGACAAGGTCTTCTGTAAGACGCCTGGATTTTGGAGATGGCTGCCCTGCCTTACCTTTTAACCTCTAAAATGTCTTTTGTTGGAATTGAATGCTCCGGTAGTAAGATTTAAAATGGCATCTTTATTTTCTAAAACTGATAAGTACTCGTGAGGTTTCCTTCTTAAGTCTGTAGGAGAACATTAACCCTAACTTCTTTCTTAGTAAAAAAAATACCTTTCTGTATCTCTTTTTAAAACAAGAGCTTGCTAGCTTTGGCTCATTTAGATTAACTCAGAAGACCCTAGGGAGCTTTTTGCAAAGTCAGGTGACAGACGTTGCAGGTTTGGATTAGGACAGGGGTGGTAGGGATGAGAGAGCTGGGAACTGGACAGAATCGAGAAAGATTCCAGAGGTAAAATTGATAGGATTTGGGAAAAGACTGAACTGAGTGTGGGAGGGACTTTGACAGATGACTCCCAGGTTCCTTGCATGAACCACATGGAGAACTGTCTGTGTAAAGAAATGGGAGGGTGGAATGTCCCTCAGAAATCTGTTTACTCCACAATTAGTGATGTCAAGAGGCCCTTTGTGCAAAATTTCCTTCTTCAGAGACCCCAGAGTGAAAGCTTAAAGGTCATTGACTGTGTCCGAACAGGATTAGAGGAAATGGGGTGGGGTGGGTCACAGGGGCTCTTGGTGAATCAGAAGGGGGATACTCCTCCGTAGACATCTCTGATGATGTACTGGGATGTGCGCTTCCCACTGAGCCCCCAAAGAGGTGGCATTTCTGCTTGACGTCCACTCAGCTCTGTCCTATGGGTGCTGGGGACTTCAGGAGTCGGGGCGGGGGGAGACATCTCACTGTTCTGAAAACTCTGCCCCTGGATTATTTTACTGGAGGTAAGGACAGGGCTGAATGGCTGAGGAAATAGGCTGGGAACTGAATTGCTGTGAGAAACTAAACATACAAATGCAGAGGGCCAGAACACATATAAAAAGAGAACCCTGACCCACAGTCTGCTACCACCAGCTCAGGAAGCCAGCCCACAAGGCTTGTAACATTCTACCCAAGATGACTGGGACATTACAGTCAGTAACAGCCAGCTTCCCTATTGCGTGTCCCCCTTCCAGCTTAGGACCAGTCACAGAAGGTAAAGCACTCTGGTTTGCCCGCCTCCAGCTCCATGGTCTCCATTCAGGGCATGCCTTGATGGACCCTTTCTTTTATCCGCTACAAAGCTTGCCCACTCCGTTTGCCTTTGAGTCTCTGCCAAAGTCAAGTGATGGTGCTGACTCCCTTGCTATACAGCAAGCTCTGAACAAATAGCCTTGGTTTGTTCTCATCAGGGTGGTTTTCACTTATTTCCACACCTGGTCCCTCATGGAAGCTAACTCACTGGGGACTTGAGGAAGGGGAAGGCAGAGCTGGACCTTGAGGTCTCTGCTTTTCTCAGTGTTGGGGCAGACGGCTGATTCTTCATCAGAGGTGGTGCTGGCCACATCTGGCAATTAATCTGACACCTCCTGATGCAGCTGAGGGGTAAGACTGAGTAGGAAGAGGGCTGTCTGCTGGGACAGACCCTCTGAGGAACAGCTGTTTGAAGGGGTGTGTGTGCCCATGTGCGCATGTTTTCCTGACATCCTTTAGCTCCTTTACAGGAGGAGGGCCCGTAATGGCCACAGACACCACCTTAGAGTCTGGAGCTGTACACGTGGCCCACATGGTGTGTGCTCCTTCCCGAAGAATTTGTTCGAAGTATGTGCGCCTCTGCCTGGAACTGGGTCTGAAATCCTGCCTTTATCACTCTCTGGCTGTGTGCTTTTGGATAAGTTACCTGCCCCCCTCCGGGGTCTCAGAGTCCTCTCTGAGAGGACTGTTTATTTCATGAGCATTTTGAGGGGTGTAAGTCTGCACACCACTTGTGTCTGAATCTGGAGTATTTATGGAGAATACAGGTTTCTGGGCCCCACCCCAGACCTAATGAATCAGAGTCTCTGGCAGTGGTCTAGGTGTCTACCAGACTAGCTGGTTCTCTGAGTGATTGTTCTGCTCATTAAAGTGTAGGAACTTCAGGGTTAGTGCATCTTAGATGCTTTCAAGGTTCCGAGGATGATCAAGACCTGATGCCTCTCCTGACTAAGAGCTTGTGTACAGAAACATCCAAGGCAAAGCACCTTGCAGTAAACCCAGAAATGGAGGAACCAAGAGCTGTAGGGGAAGGAATGAATTTCAGCTGGGGAATCAGAGAAGGCTGCATGAAGGGAGTGACTTCCAGTCTAGGCCTTGAGGGAGATGGGGAATTTCATCCTGCAGACAAGGGGCCCCATCTGGGGTGCTGCTGGTGGGGAAGAAGAAAAGCTTCTCCCTCTAGAAGGCATAGACTCAACACTGCCCAGAGGTCACTTACTACAGTGGCAAAGGCCCATTCTGAAACCCCATTAGATGCCCCCTGACTGTGGGGTAAGTAGTACTGTCCCAGTTTCATGGGTTGGGGGACCAGAGGGCCAGTGAAGATCTGGGACCTACCCAGGGAGGTGCATCTAGGAAGAAGGACCCGTGGAGTTAGAGAATCTTCGGGAAGAAGGGAGTTCCTGTGGAGCATTTGAGGAGAGGGGATTCCCCCCCACCAACTGGTTTTTTAGAAAAAGGTTGTGGTGCTGATTTGTTTCTGTGGGAACTCTGGCCTCAAGGCAGGGGTAGACTGTTGTATATTTAACTGGTCACCAGCTCTGAGCAGAACAGGAGCCCTGGGTTTTAGTGTTTGCTGACTGCTGTGGTGCTCACTCCCACCATGGCCCATTTCAAGCTGCTGACATGACACCACTGAATAATGTCGGGAAAAGATGTGCCCAGTGGGCTCTTGAGCCAGTAGAAGCTTCTCCAGCACCCTGTGTCTGGGGTGTGGGTAAAGGACACATGTGAGGAAGACTCACCCGTCAAGAATGAAGCGGTGCTGTGGGCTGATCTGTGGGCTGGTTCAGAATGCCCCTCAGTCTCTTAGATGGGCCGTGCCATTCTTGTTGCTTCTTGGGCATGCCAGCTGAAGCGTCTGCAGCTGAGGAACCCTGGGTTTGAGGGAGGTGGGATGCTGAGTGCTGCTTTCCTCTCTCAGGAGGAAATGCACCCAACATCTTTACACTATGAGCTTTTGAAAAACAAGAGGTCTCAACATGGTCAGAGGGGCTCTGTGGGCATGTGGAAGAGCCACAGAGAATGAGGGCACCCCGGCCTTTGGGTCACTGGGAGGAGAGGTGCTGGGAAGACATGAGAAACGAAGAGGACCTGTCAACTGAGCTGGGCTTCACGGTGGCGAGACAAAGCAGTGGGAAGGAGGGAAATTTACTTTCGACAAACCTATGCAGAACCACCATGGCAACCAGATAATTAAGAAGTTATTATAATTTCAGCATACATATAAATCCTGTGCTTTATGATTTTTATTTGGAGTTAGGTAGACAGAGGAGGCATGACAGATGTCATTTCTTGCCCAGAGAACTAAAGGGATTTATCCATTCCCACCCACTGCCTCCTGACCCATATCTACCTCCTGCAGCCCCTCACTCTGCTCAAACATAGCTGTTCCTAATTGAGTCCTGTGTTTGTTATGGGAGAAGGAAAGGGTGCTATTTTTCCCCCCTTAGAGAAGAAGCCACACTATCACTCTCTGAGGGCATCCTCAGTGGCACAAAGGGCTAAACTGAGGCAGGATACACCTTATGAGGACCATACCCACTATCTATGCTGGAAGCATCCCACCAGCAGGTACCACCGGCAGCCAACAGAACCGAAGAGAGCCAGAGAGAGACCCGAGACCTCACCCAGTGATGGGAGACCATCCCTGCTCCTTGGTTCCCTTAGGTCCCTAAGGCCCAAGGACCCAGGCGTGGGCATTTGGTATTGTAATTATTCTTCTCTGGTGCTATCTTAGGAATCTCTAGGCCAGCACAGTGTCTGGTACGTGGCATCCACACAGGCATCTACATAAGATGGTGGGTGCTTCTTGTGACCCACTCTGTGGAGAATGGATTGTTTGAAAGAGGCAGGAAGAGAGGAGAACTTGGCCATAATTGAGAAAGAGCACGGTGTGACGATGAGTCGGTGGGAACACAGCACCTCTGCGCCTTCATCCCAGAAACCTAAAGCATGGGGAAAAACATCAGACAGACCCAAACTGAGGGACTTTTTACAAAATGCCCGAGCAGCTCTTCTCCAAAGGGTCAAGATCATAAAGAAAACGAGGAAAGATTGAGGAACTGTTACCCATCAGGGGAGCCTAAAGAGAAATGATAGCTAGGTGTAGTGTGTATCCTAGAGAGATCCTGAATCAGAAAAAGGACTTTAGGGAAAAACCAAATGAAATCCGAACAAATTGTGATGTTTAATTCACAGGGTGTACCAACGCCGCTTTCTTCATCTTGCCAAATGTACCATGGTAACCTAAGATATTAACATCAGGGCGCATTGGGTGAAGAGTATATGGGAGCTCTTATTGCTATCTTTGAACTTCTTCAAAGCTCTAAAACGGTTCTTAAATTAGATGATTAAAAAAAGTGTGAGGAGGGGAGGCATGGCTTCCCAATGGGGCACTCGGGGACAAGCTCTGGGGACAAGGTATCGTCTGAGCTGTTGAGGAGCGCGCAGGGCTCGAGCAGGGCAGGCTTTACAGAGGAGCAGCGGCCTGAGTGTAGACCCAGGAAACCAAGGGAGGTTGGTGGTCCCTGGGTGCTGCCTGCCTTCCAAGCAGAGGTAGACAAACGGCACGGTGATTTTAGCTACTATTACGTGCTTCTGACTTTAGAATTCTCTAAACCAGGAGGTGATTAGACTGCCTCAGGCTGAATGAGGGCACGTGTATTTTCATCAGCAAGGAGGTATCTGTGGAGGGGCTGCAGGATCTGGGAGTTCTGCCACTGTCTCGGGTGGGCCCTGGGGCAGGGCCGGGAAGGGGGACTTTGCAGGGGTTCTCTCTTCCTACTCCAGTGAAAAACAAGTATATTGGGTGCACACTAAAACCTGCACAGGGATGTTTATAGCAGCTGTAATCGTAACTGCTAAAACTTGGAAGCAACCAAGACGTCCTTCAGTTAGTGAATGGATAAATAAACTTTGGTACATCCAGACAATCGATGTATGATTCAGTGCTGAAAAGAAATGAGCTATCAAGCTATGAAAAGACATGAAGGAAACTTAAGTGCATATTACTAAGTGAGAGAAGCCAACCTGAAAAGGCTATACACACTGTAGGGTTCCAACTGAATCACATTTTGGAAAAGGCAAAACTCTGGAGACAATGAAAAGATCCGCGGTTGCCAGGAATTGGAGGGGGAGCAGGGGCTGGTGGGATGAATTAGGTGGAGCATAGAGAAAGCTTAGGACAGTGAAACTACTCTATAGAAGCATGTGTCATGGTAATACATGTCATTATACATTTGTCCAAACCCAAGGAACGTGCAACATCAAGAGCAAGCCCCAAGGTAAACTATGGACTTTGATGGTTCATCAGTTGTAACAAAGGTACCACTCGGGGGCGGGGGTGGAGGTGCGGATGTTGATAATGGGGGAGGCCGTGTGTAAGTGGGGGCAGAAGGCATGAGGGAAATCTCTGTACCTTCTCCCTTAGGTTTTGCTGTGAACCTAAAACTCCTCTAAAAAATAGTCTTAAGAAAAGGAAACATAGCCAGAGAACCAAGCAAAATGAAACAAGTCT
The DNA here is from genome assembly GCA_007570785.1 of Antilocapra americana. Lineage (NCBI taxonomy): Eukaryota > Metazoa > Chordata > Mammalia > Artiodactyla > Antilocapridae > Antilocapra > Antilocapra americana. Next base: position 49,654,445 of record ML660201.1, on the reverse strand, counting down.
ATTGGGAGTGGAGTAGGAGACACAGGTTCTATCCCTGCGTCTGGAAGATCCCTGGAGGAGGAAATGATAACCCACTCTAGTGTCCTGGGAAATCACACGGACAGAGAAGCCTGGTGGACTCCAGTCCATGGGGTCTTGAAGAGTCTGATAAGACTTAGCGTGCGCACACGCGCACGCACACACACGCGCGCGCACGCACACACGCGCGCGCACGCACACACACACACACACATCCAGAGGAGCTGCCCAGCTCTGGTCTGTCTGGAGGTTTGCCTCCAGAATGACTTCTAGAATGAAGTCATTCCAAGGCCCAGAGGCATGGATATCAGGATCCCAGGAGCACAACAGACATCACGTTAGACTTTCAGAGGAGTGATTTGTCAGGGAGGAATCATTTGAGCCAGAGTTTCATTGACTTCACCATGTAGCCCAAGTCCCACCCTGGCCTCTCTATGTCTTCCCAGGTTCTCCCTACAAGGGAACGTTTTGTTACGGACACTTCCACACAAGCGCTGCTCCCTGTTCATCGTGTGCCCGCCATCCAGCTTGTCCCTGGGTCCTCTCCCGGCTTGGACCCTGAGGCGAGCCTCACATGACGTGAGCATCACAGGGGAGAGGGTGATGGAGTTGACGTGCTGCTGGGTGCCTATGTGGGCCGGTCTTCCACAGAGTTGGAAAGGTAAGATCTGGAAGGCCTGTCCCTGCCTTGGAAACCCAGTTCTATCCTTTATGGTGGCTGCTCTGGAAAAGGGAAGGAGTGGGAAATTCTTGCCCTGTTTCATTCCATCCTGATTCCCAAGTAATTGACTTGGGGGTGCAGATGAGCTCCGGACTCCGGGGCCTCTGCCTTTGGAGGGGAACCAGCCAGCTGCTAAGGAACCGATGCTGCTTCAAAGAGTGGACGACTGCCCTCCAAAGCTGAGTCTGGATTGACCCCAGTGCAGATGGCAGCTTCCAGTAGGGAACCCTAATTGGAAGGGCTCCTGTGACCACCAAGCCAATTAAATGATGTCCCAGGAGCTGGGAACAGCTGTGGGGGTACGGTGAATTTTTTTCTCTTACCAGAAGCCGCTTGCGCGATTGTAGGAGGTATTGACTGTGGGTGCTGTACAGGTCGGGAAAATTGGTCTCAGGAGAAGCAAGAAAAGTAACATTAGCAACCTGCCTTTTTCAACAGAGGCTCTAACGAGGCTGAGCTGGTTTGTTGGGGGAATAATTGCTTCCAACTATCAGAAAAGTTTCCTGGACCAGAAATTAGGAGAAGGTACCAGAGACTCAGGCTTCCCAGGTAGTGCAGTGGTAAAGAATCCGCCTGCCAATGCAGGAGAAGGAAGAGACTTGGGTTCAGTTCTGGTCGGGAAGATCCCCTGGAGGAGGAAATGACAACCCACTCTAGTATTCTTACCTGAAAAATCCCACGGGCAGAGGAACCTGGTGGGCTACAGCCCATGGGGTCGCAAAGAGTCGGACACGACTGAGCGACTGAGCACACACAGTGGAGACATGCTCCTTTGAGAGGGGCAGAGAGTCAGGGGGTTAAGGTTTTGAAACTCTACCCCCAGTTAGACTGCGGGAACTACATGCAAAAGTGTCCCTCAAGGTGATTTTTGTGGTGATAGAACTATTCTGTTTCTTGATTGTGGTTGATGGTTACAGGATCACATGCCTCTGTCAAACCTGCTATAAAACTGTAAACTTCAAAGGGCCAGTACTACCATGTGTAAATCATTCCTAAATTTACACACACACACACACACACACAAGATACACCTACACAGGGTCTCTTAGGCTGTTTCTCCTCACCCAGAGCTGGGTAGAGGGCTGCTGGTCGACTGTGGACTCCTTGTCCTGCCTACAACTCCTGGAGACCTCTATAATTTTTTAAAGGAGGAGAGAAGGAGGAGAAACACCAGCATGGAATTATGAAAAGCGGGAGGGCTCTATAGCAGGGATTTGCCATCTTGGCTGCCACCTGTGAGCCCTGACAGCCTAGACTCAGCCTTAGGATTTTTAATTTCTGCCACCCCACAACCCACCCTACGATAGCTTTGTGGGAACAGATTGGGACCTCTGACAGCTCTAAAATCATGGGAAGTGGGTTGTGTATTCCATCCTTCACTCTTAATTAGTACATCTTTGGAGTCAGAGTCCAAAGCCTACCTCTGAGCTCTATGCTCTCCGGCCCCCACGCCTGCCCCGCAGGTGCCGGGCGCCCTCGGATTTCCATCTTGCTGCTCCGATGGGACTGTCAAGAGGCTCCCTTCTCATGCACTCGAGGATCCATTTGGAACTTTGGCCCTGGGTTCCCACTCTGTCCAGCCACTTCCCCTTCTCCATCTCTCCACGGGACTGTGCGTGTGCCCCCAGAGGAAGGACATGGCATTTGGAACTGTGTCTGGGTCTAGCCTCCTGTCTTGGGTAACAGTCCCCAAGGTCAGGGCAAACCCCTCAGCCCCTTTGAGCCTCAGGTTTCCCACCTGCAAGAGGGAAAAGATGGGTGAGGATAAGTAAGGATGCACTTTGGAGACTGCAGCGTTCAAGCCCTAGTTAACGGTCTCACCGATGGCTCCCTGGAGGACAAGGCTTCGTATCCTACACGTCTTGGTTTCCAACAGGAGTCACTATCATGTTCTCCCAGGGGACGCCTGATCATCATCTGCCAAGTTAATTACCATGACACCTCATTTTTTGTGGGGAAAAGGACCAGGCTATTTTCAGGCTGCTGGGTTAAGTCAGAGCTCTGCACAGGCCTCCAAAACAGCTGCTGGTTCCTGCTGGGTGGTTTCTGAAGTGGCCCAGATTTCTAAGTGCCCCTGTGCGGAGCGAAAGGCTGTCATTGTGCCTGCCTGCCCGCCGCAGGGGAGGAGGATGAGCACTGCCCTCCTCCCAGTGCTGTTCATGCCCCTGCAGCACGGACGGGGCGTGGGGCTGTCCACTCCGGAGGGGAAGCTTGAGGGACACGGTGGGGAGCAGTGCTGTATTTTGAAGCTTTTTCCAGAATTGGTTGTTTGGGGGACACTTTCTTAAAGGGTCCCTTCTTATTTTTATTTTTATTTTTTAACAGTGAGGAGTATCGTGTATTAGGTACACCAGGCTTGGATTCAGGGCCCACTCTAATCTAGTATGGCCTCATCTTAACCAGTTATAGCCGCAAAGACCCAATTTCCAAGGAAGGTCAGAGTAGAGCTGAATTTTAGGGGGACGTTATTTAACAGGATCCCTGGGGCTTACAGATCCTTACATGTCCTCTGTCCAAGGAGCTTCTTGGCAAAGTCTGAGCACGGTGAACTCAGCACCACAGTGGTGAAGACAGGCACTGTGGTTTGAGCAAAGGGCCAGAGCTGATCTGAAGACATGGGCCAACGTCCAGTTGACCTGAGCCGATCAACCACCCTCAGAGGAGGAGCCACCTCCAGCCCCATAGCTTAATATGATGAAGTTCTAGGACTGTGTACATTACAAATGAACCCTCCACTGCCTGCAGAAAATTCCTTCCCAGGAACATAAAGTTACAAATAATTGTATTATCTGTCTTATGAACGTCCTGAAAATTCATTTATCTGAATTTTTATTCATCACTCAACTAGCCTTCGTCAGGGTAAATAGCCCCTTTCCCAGAACAATGAGTCTCTCTGCTGGACTTAGCAAATGACTCTTTACTCTTAGAGTTCATTCAAAATGTTCCTATCTTTATGTTTCTCAATCCTCAACTGTTTTATCAGGAAGTTAGTCCAGTTCCAGTCAGCTCCCCACAGTTGAAGATCCATCTTAAACCAGGCACCCCAGATCATATAAATTTGATATCCTTGACTTTGCCCATTTGCTGCAGAGCAATAAACTGAACTTTGATGGCCCCAGGCTAGCCAGGTGGCATCTGCCTGGCAGTTGGCACCTCTCTGAGTATCAGTTTTCTATATTATATTATATTATATAGGGAAATATATATATATGTAGCAAACACATATTCTTCTTAGGTAGAAATATATATATTGTATATTTTTATATTTATATTATAAAAAGTCTATAGAATGGAAATAACAATCCCCTACTTCACCCACCACACAGACTGGTGGGTTCCCCACTCACTCCCACCCCCGCACTAAAGAGAGAAATAGAGGCTAGCAGAAATTCTCGTCAGCCAGGACGAACTTGAAGACTGAAAGGAACAAGTTACCCGCCTGGGTGCTTTGGGGTCTTTTTAATGTGGTGTCTCTGTAAAGGAATTCTATCAATCGTTGGCTGCTATATAAACTTCAGGGGCCATTATTAGCAGTTAGATGTTTTTGTCCCTCCACCCACAAACAGAAGCTTTTGAACCAAGTAACAGAATCCAATGAGGTAAAGTTGGCCACTTGCAAAGTTTCCCTGTTGTTATTGTTTAGTTGCTAAGTTGTGACTGACTCTTTGCGACCCTATGGACTGTATTCCACCGGGCTCCTCTGTCCACAGGATTATCCAGGCAGCAATACTACAGTGGGTTGCCATTTCCTCCTCCAGGGGGTCTTCCCAACCCAGGGGTGGAACTTGTGTCTCCTGCATTGGCAGGCAGAGTCTTTTCCACTGAGCCACCTGGGAAGCCCCAAGAGTTTCCTTCCTTTTGTGAATTAGAAGCTGGTGTACCTGCACCTCCCCTGGGCTCAGGGTTGGCCTGGGGGATGTCAGGCACCCCATGCAAAGCAGATGGACAGTGCTGGGTGGTCTCCTTCCTCCAGCCCACCTGCAGCATCTTTTGTGTCCCCAGTGGATGGGAGTCATGGGGGAATTACTGTACCGTAAACCAAAATGTTGGTATTTAATAAGAGGTACTCACTGAAGGTTTAGTTACCCAAACTGACTTTAGATAGCTTTCTAAGAGGCGTTTTATGTAAAATGAAGAGAAATATGCCATTTTGAAGTTGTGCGGGATTCTCTTCAACTTGAGAACATACTGTGATGCACTCTCTGAGTATGTCTGTTATGGGTTGAGATTCTCAGGGTGGCGCTTTTGCAAACCAAGTATTTACCAGCTGGGCAGCACATCTGAAGTCTGGCCAACTGAGGATCAAAACACAGAGTCACAGTTCACTTTTCCCCAACTGTCTCTGTGATACGTTTTAGACCCGACTCTCAGTCAGGACCCAGTAAAAACTGGGGCATGGCATTCGATGGCTACACGTGTTTAGCTTTCATTTATCTAGGATGGTCCCCCAATTTTTGGTCCCTTATCATATCAACTCTCAGAGAGGATAATCAGTTTCCTTATAGAAGGTTCCACCTTCTGGATGTTCTTAGATTGTTTCTTCGTGGTTTCATTTCACTTGTTTCTCTTTCATTGGAAGTGGGAGTTAGGGCTCTTTCAATTTGTTTTTGGCAAGAGTATGTCACAGATTTTTTTTAAAACAACTTTTTTCAGATAATGAAACCAATTCAAAGTCATTATGGAAAAATTTAAAGACAGAAAGAAGCAAAGACAACCCATAGTCCTACTATCCCAAGATAAATATATTTTGGTGCATTTCTTGCCAGCCTTTTGTTCTCTGCATGGGTAGAAAGAGAGACAAGGGCAGAAAATATATAAACATTCTTTTTAAGAACAAAATGAAGCTCACAGATTCTCTGTGTGGGCAGGTGTGGGTGTATGAATGTATGTCAGATCCATCCGTTATTTGATCAGTTTTCCTGTTGCTGGGCATTAAGATAATTTCCAATTCTTGTGTGTGTGTGTGTGTGTGTGTGTGTGTGTGTACATATATGACAATCATCCTTGCATACAGATCCTTATCTGTCTTTTTCTAAAATGGACTTACTAGGCTAGCACTATGTATAAGTGGAGTCACAACTGGCGACCCACCCAAGTATTCTTGCTTGGAAAGTTCCATGGACAGAGGAGCCTGGCGGGCTACAGTCCATAGAGTCACGCAGAGTCGAACACAGCTGAGCCCCACACAGAACCGTGTGTAAGATTTCCGTTACACATGGACAAGACGCAGTTGATCAGCATACACCACCCACTGGCCATTACTCACCTGCCCATTTTATCAAAACTTCACTGAACCAGAGTTTTCTTTAAAAATGTTTTGATAAATGAAGACCAAAAACTAATTTTAGTTTTCATAGCGGATTACTTAAGGAAGCTGAGCATACTTCCATATGCTCATTAGCCCATTGTGGGTCTTTTTTTTTCTTTTTAAAAATTTTATCCATAATTTCTTTAAAATTTTGTATTTATTTTTGATTATTTGATTACTTTTGGTTGTGATGTGTTTTATTTTTGGGCTTTCTCTAGCTATGGCTAGTAGGGGCTACTCCTCGTTGTGGTACGAGGGCTTGCCATTGCGGTGGCTTCTCTTGTCTCAGGGCACAGGCCCTAGGCACAAGGGCTCGTTAGTTGTGGCGCGTGGGCTTCGTTGCCCTGCAGCACATTAGATCTTCCAGGACCGGAGGTGGAACCCGTGTCCTCTGCATTTACAGCTGGCATCTTAACCGCTGGACTGCCACTGGGCATGGAAAGCCCTATTCATAACTTCTTGCTTGTACAATCATTTATATTAAGAATCATAATCCTATGTTCTACATGTTGCTCTTATCCTGTTGGAAATTGAAAGGCAACCTCAGGTTTCACTCATAGCCACTCTCCTCGGATTCACACTGGACTCTAGGGCCTCCTGAGAAGGTAGGAGCTTGGCTCAGAGAAAGCCCTTGACGTAGAGCCTGGTACACAGGAGGCGCTCGGCAGAGGTTGGGAACATACTAGTGATCCCAGTAAGCCCCAGGACATGTCCCCTGCTGTGACCACAGAGACCCTCATCATAAACCGCCTGGATGAGGCTCAGAGCTTCTCCCAGCCTCGCCCCTCCCCCACCCTGCCCTGCTTCCCACTTCACTCCCTTCTCTCCATCCTCTCCCTGTGAGTCCAGACCTGCCCAAATTTACCTCTTGGTTGATCCGCCCTCTGTCAAGCTACAGAACATGATCCCCAATCTATAGGAACCTGATTTGCAAAAGCTTGCAGCCCCGGGTTGCTCAGTCAATAAAGAATCTGCCTGCAAAGCAGGAGACCTGGGTTTGATCCCTGGGTCAGGAAGATCCCCTGGAGAAGGAAATGACCACTCACTTGAGTATTCTTTCCTGGAAAATGCCATGGACAGAGGAGCCTGGCAGGCTACAGTCCATGGGGTCATAAAGAGTTGGACACGACTTAGTGACTAAACCACCACCAGCCCCAGAATCGGGTTCAGAATGCTTGGTTCAGAGGGCTGCGCCAATGACAGCTGCAGAAGGTGGGGTGGGGGCCAGGGTGGGTGCAGAGGGAGATGCGTGCCTCCAGAGAAGGCCTAGTCCAGGCCGACCCGAGGCATGAGGGCATGCTGGGCAGCCCAATAATCTGGAGCCCTATCACACTGAGACGTTTAACAATTCTTAATGGTAAATAAATAGAAAGTAATTTTCCGTTTTAAAAAAAGAGCGTGCAGAGGGAGCTTTCTCCGTGTTCCCAGCACGGCTTCGCTAAAGCTTCACTCTGGTTTCCACGTTGTGATCACCAGCAACTGCCTGTCTCCTCCAACCAGACTGGGAGTGCCTGGGGGTGGGGACTGTCCCTCTTGGTCTCTGAGTCCTCGGCTCCCGGGGCAGTGTCTGACACGTAGAAGGTCCTGGAATGATTGCTGACTGTTTCTATAAAAGGCAGTGGTAGACACATGGGCTCAAAGGGAAGGGCAAGACACCTGCACATGGCTGATTTCAGGCCCCTGTGGGCCCTGGGGCCTAGGCCTAAGGACGTGGAGGAAAGCTGAGGACGCGCCCTGCTCCCCTCAGTTCTCCTGGGATCTCTCAGCATCCTGAGACACATTTGGCTCTCCTTGTCCTGGATTAACTTTGGAGTGCAGCAGTTCCTCTTTGGGAAACAGATGGAGCACAAGAGGGAGAGTGAGCTAGAAGCGATCTGAATGAGGGTGGCGGCTGGGTGGACCATCACCCAGCTCTGGGCTCCTGGAGCAGGAAAGCAGATCAGAAGCTGAGAGGCTGCTAGTGGAAGGGTTAGGGCTAGGGGTAGCAAATAGGGCATTGTAAAAATATCAGTTCTAAAGAGAAGTCACTGGGGCTCAGAGGCTGGGGATTCACTGCTCTAATGCTGTTCCCAGCTCTCAGCTGCTTCCCTTCTTCGAGAAGCCCGGCCTCACCCTGTCATGCTGACAACATCAACTCAGGCAAATAATAATAGCTGCCGTTACGAATGTCTTTGGTGAACTCCGCTTCACGTTTACTTTCTCCTTGAATGTAGTCCTCACTGCTCCTGATCTGCTTATGTGATACACATTGATACCTATCCTCACTTTCTTTTTTAAGAAAATAAATGTGTTTATTTACTCTTGGCTGTGCCAGGTCTTCGTTGCTGCGTGGGCTCTACTCTAGTTTTGGTGAGTGAGGGCCACTCTCTAGGTGCAGTGCACAGGCTTCTCATCGTGGTGGCTCTTCTTGCACAGCTCTGGGGTGCACAGGCTTCAGTGGTTGTGGTGCATGGGCTTAGTTCCCCCGAGGCATGAGGAATATACCCAAATCAGGGATAGAACCTGTGTCTCCTGCATTGGCAGGCAAATTATTTACCACTAGGCCTCCAGGGAAGCCTATCCTCACTTCCTTTTGTAGCTGTAATAAGAATCAATATTACAATTTTTAAAAAGTGCTAAATTTGTATAATGAAAAATAAAAACCCCTATAGATATGCTGTTAACAGCCCCTCTTGGAACAGAACTTGGCTGTACTATGTTCCCAGTTACACGTGATGGGCTTGATCTTAGAAGGCCAGTCATTGTGTTTGGGCATCGCACAGAAGAGCTGTGCCCTGCACCCACCACTCTGCCCCTAATCTTCAACTGCTGCCTCTCCCCGAGGCTGCCACATCAGAACTCAGAGCTTACATTTGCATCAGTATATCCTTGGCATGTAGTAAAGTTCACCCATTTGAAGTGTACACTTTGAAGACTTTGAGTAACTGAATACAGTCCAGTAGCTATCATCATGACACAGGCCAGAACCATCCCTCACCCTAAGAAAGCCCTCCTGCCCCTGGGCAGTGGCTCCCTCCCACCAGCCTTACACAACCACTTGTCTGCTCTCTGCCATTACAGTGCACTCTTCTCTAAAACTTCCCATAAATGTCCTCATATAATATTGGACAAATAGTTCATTTGAGTTTTTCTTAGCATAACGTTTTTTGAGATCTGTCTGTGTTGTTACATGCATCGCTATTTCGTTCCTTTTTACTGGTGAGTAGTATGCCATTGTGTGCATATTCTACAATTTGTTTATCCATCCATCATTGACTGGGAGCTTCTGGTGGCTCAGTGGTAAAGAATCCACCTGCCAATGCTGGTGACATAGGTTCGATCCCTGGTTCATGAGGATCCCCTGGAGAAGGAAATGGCAACTCACTCCAGTATTCTGGCCTGGGAAATCTCATGGACAGAGGAGCCTGACAGACTACAGCCCACGGGGTCACAAAGAGTTGGACACGACTTAGTGACTAAACAGCAACCACCACCACCATTGGTTGCTTCCACTTTGGGGTGATTATGATATATAAAGCTCCTATGAACTTTCACACAGACATCTTTGTGTGGACATGTGTTTTCATTTCTCATAGGTAAACATCTAGGAGTGGGATGGCAGAGTCACATAGAAAGTTTAACTTGAAACGGCCCTACTGTTTTCCCAGAGTGGCTGCACCCCTTTGCATTCCTGTCAGCGGCGTGTGAGAGTTCCAGTCGTTCCCCAACCTTGTCAGCACTTAGTATTGTCAGTTTTTGTAGTTATTTGCTGTGTTTTCGTCATTCTGATAGTTGCATTGTCGTGCATTGCTGCACTTTTACTTTGCATTTCCCTGATGACTGACAATGCTGAGCATCTTTTCATGTGCTTATCGGCTGTTTTTATATCTTCATTGTCTATTCAGATCTTTTGATTATTTTTGTATTGTGTTGTTTGTCTTTTTATTATTGAATTGTACAATGCCAGATTTTTTAAAAATTCATTTGAGTATAGTTGATTTACAGTGTGGTGTTCATTTCTGTTGGGTAGCACAGTGCTTCAGGTATCCATACACATACATCCTTCTTCATATTCTTTTCATTATGGTTTATCACAGGATATTGAATATAGTTCCACCCTGTTGTTTATCCATTCTATTTATATAATAGCTTGCATCTGTTAATCCCAAACTCCTAATCCGTCTCCCCCCTACCGCCACCTTCCTTGGCAACCACAAGTCTGTTCTCTATGTCTGTGAGTCTTTTTCGTAGATAAGTTCCATCTGTGCCATATTTTGGATTCCACATATAAGTGATGTCATATGGTATTTGCCTTTCTCTTTCTGCTTTCACTAAGATGATAATCTCTAGCTTCATCCATGTTGCTGCAAATGGCATTATTTCATTGTTTTCTTATGTAAAATGCCATATTTTTAATAGCTGTTTCCTATGACCCAGCCTGAGGCACGGAAGTCAGATTTCTGTCTCAACTGCTTAATCTCACTTAGAGATACAGATTTAATTATAGTACAATTCAGAATGTGCCTCCATTCAAGTCATGCTGACCAGTGATAAATTACTTTAATACATTGCACCTTTTAAAAATAAATAAGCATTTGTCCTCTGTACCCTAAACATGGCTAATGTGACTTTTACTTCCTTTTTTCAGGAACGTGAACATGTAACAATGCTTTTGTAAGAAAACACCCACACATTAGCTGACACCTGCTTTTTCTCTTATGTCAACTAAAGTTAAACAGTCACCAACAGAACATGGAAAAATCTGTTTCAAAGAGAAACCCCTTAGCCTCTTGATACTCTGATGGGTATGATGTAAGAAAATCCATACATCAGGAAATATATGCTTTGGCTCATTCTTTGGCGTTTCTGATCTTTACATAAAGTCCTAACCATGCCAGAGGACCGTTATAAACAGTTTGTCCATATGTCTGTGCTTCATCCTGCCCTCTCCTCTCCAATAGTGGGACACAAAATAAACCTAGTAAGTTTGTTACTTTAATAATGGCTACCATTGTAGATGGGGCTTCCCTTGTGGCTCAGTGATAGAGAATCCACCTACCAATGCAGGAGATGCAGGTTCAATCCCTGGGTTGGGAAAGTTTGCTGGAGAAGGAAATGGCAACCAACTCCAGTGTTCTTGCCTGCGAAATCCCATGGACAGAGGAGCCTGGTGGGCTACAGTCCATGGGGTCACAAAGAGTCAGACACGACTTAGCAACTAAACAACAATAACCACTGTAGACGACTTACTGCATGCCTGGCCCTAGGGACTTTGAGTTTATAATCTGAGTGACGGAGCACAGCCCGGACTTAAAGAGAGACGACTCCCATATGAAAATCAGGTTGAGCTACACTCGAAATGCAGCTGCAGGGGTGGAGGGCTTCAAGCCTGCCTTGGCCTCTGGTCAGAGACACACTTTTCCGTTTTCCAACAGCCTGCATTCCTTTCACACAGCTGACATCCTCAGTGGGCTAAGCCCCATTTGGGTTGGCAACCTCTACTGGATTGTTCTGTTGTCAACTTGTTTACTGTAGGAGCTCTGTTTTCCAAAATCGCCTTCCTGGTGTTGTTCTGAGTTGGCCACGGCTGAAGTTCTACAGGACCCATGAGGTGTAAGCGCAGCAGCAACCCTGAAGGTTGTCACTGGTGAGAGACACCGAGAAACAGTGAGTCACACCCTCTTGCCCTGTTTCCCTTCCTGACTGCCAGGCGCCCACCAGCAACGGCCCAGGGTCGCTGTCAATGCACTGCCACCTCCCAGAGGCGGTAGCCACTGCTCTGTGGTGAGCATTTAAGACAGCCAATCCCTTCTTTGAATACCCTGTTTTTCTTTGTCCCGGGGCCAGGGGCATCTTTAGTAGAGTTCCTTCAACTTCTCCCTTTTTTCAGGCTTTTTCTTTGCTTCTTTGGAATCGGAATGTGATAAGGTAGATTCCCTTCCAAGCCTTCATCTCTCTCCTGTTTGCCTCACATGGTACAAGCAGTTTTCTTTGATGCTTGTCCTGTTTTGAGGTCGGGTGCTGGGGGAGGGAAGGACAAGGAAGGATTTAAGGGTCACTGCTGGCAGCAGGATCCCTGGGGACAGTTATAGGGTTACCTGTTGCCTGTTGTATGTCTCACAATCTCAGAAACCACAGGTAATTCAGAGGGCTGAAAAAACCTTCAGTGAGAACCATCCAGTTGCTCATTCTCTCTGTCTTGACAACCACCCTTTTTGCTGAGGGACGAGGATTAGTTATGGTGATGGGAGAGGGCTGAGTGGAGGAGGTTTCTGTGTTTTGGTTTTATGTGATTATTTATAGGCAGGGGCATAACTTGCATGCATGCATGCATGCTCAACTGCTATGTTGTATCCAACTCATTGCAAACCCAAAGACTGTAATCCACCAGTCTTCTTGGTCCATGGGATTTCCCAGACAAGAATACTGGAGTGGGTTGCCATTTTCTCCTCCTGGGGATCTTCCTGACCTGCATCTCCTGCATTGACAGGCTCATTGTTTACTGCTGAGCCACCTGCAAACCCTAGAACTTGTACAAACTACTGTAAAAGTTTTCTTCTCTGAACTGTTGAAGTCATGTTTCCTTAACACTGTGGACACCACGAGGGAGGAAAATGCAGTTTTCTACGACTCTCAGACCAGATCAGTTCCTGGTGCTGCCCAAAGACCCACAGGGAACCTGCAGTTACTAACGAGGACAGGGAACAGCCAGGGCAGGTGACCCAGTGCCTGGGAATGGCCATGTTTTCTTGGTTGTCTTTCCACCCATTCCTTCAGGCTCTAGAACTTGCGCATGTTGGAGTGAAGTGTGTGAATGTACTTCTATGTACTTCTCGTCATAACCTTTTGATAGATACAGACTGCTTTCAATTGCAAAAAAAGACGCAGAGCCTGGTTGGTAAATCACTTGTCAGACTTGAGCAATTTGTCCTTAAGGAAATTCCTGGACTGCAGAAATCCTCTGATATTCTAGCCAACCCCACATTTACTCACATATGGGATAGTCTGGGAAGACCCTTTCAGGAGCTATCAAAACACTTCTGTCTCCTACTGAAATCTGGGGACCACCCAGACCTTCTCACCTTTGACTTCCAAGGCTCAGGGAAGCAATCATATTACCACAAGCTCCAGAAAGACTCCAACTGGCTTCACTCACACTGCTCTTGACTGCTGGCATCATCCTTGCAGGCAGAGGCTGTAATTACACCAGTCATTCTACAAGATCTGCTGGGAGTAGCCCCATGATTAATGGGAGAGACTCACTCAAAGCGCAAGATGTCTCATTTCCTAGTTGGGTGTACAAGCAAGACACTGTGGAAACGTAGCCTCCACAACTCCAGCTGAAATGTCTTGGCAGGTTTCCTTCTATTCCCAGGCAATTGGAAACAGCAGAGGTGTCTCCTTAGATTCCAAAATCATATTTTGGAAGAGGTGGTTTTCTAGAGGAGTGACTCTAGAGAAGTCACTAGAGGTCCCAGGTGGTTTTCAAACAAGTTTTTGGAATATCTGGGCTTCCCTGATAGTTCAGTTGGTAAAGAATCTGCCTGCAATGCAGGAGACCCCCATTTGATTCCTGGGTCAGGAAGATCTGCTGGAGAAGGGATAGGCTACTCACTCCAGTATTCCTGGGCTTCCCTTTTGGCTATCTAAGGGAATATCTAATTTCAAAAGTCATTTTATATAAGTTCATTCTGGAAAAGTTGGAAATTATAGAAAAATATCTGAAAGAAACCAGAAGTCATCCACAAACCCACCAGCCACAGATAACCCTGATTGGCATTTTTGAGTATCTGCTTCCAGCTGTTTTGCTGGGCATACACAGAGTGATAGCTTACACAAAATATTCTTTTTTTTTGTTTTTTTTTAAAACTGTGTTATTATTGAGTCACTCAGTTGTGTCACTCTTTGCAACCCCATGGACTGCAAATGCCAGGCTTCCTTGTCTATCACCAACTCCCGGAGCTTGCTCAAACTCTTGTCCATTGAGACGATGATGCCATCCAGCTATCTCATCCTTGTCATCCCCTTCTCCTCCTGCCTTCAATCTTTCCCAGCATCAGGGTCTTTCCCAATGAGTCAGTTCTTCACATCAGGTAGCCAAAGTGTTGGAGCTTCAGCATCAGTCCTTCCAGTGAATATTCAGGGTTGATTTTACTTTAGCACACCAAAATTATTAAACTCTGCAGTCAATACGTACGGAGCATTAGCTGTGTACTGGGACCAATTTTCCACACTCTACTGAGAATATATATGGGCGTGTGCTCAGTCATGTCCGACTCTTTTGTGACCCCACACTGTAGCCCACCAAGCTCCTTTGTCCATGGAATTTTCCAGGCAAGAATACTGCGGTAGGTAGCCATTTCTTCCTTCTCCAGGGGATCTTCCCCATCCAGGGATTGAACCCAAGTCTCCTGTGTCTCATTCATTGACGGGTGGATTCTTTACCACTGGCACCACCAGGGAGTCCCTCTACTGATAATACATCATTTAGTCCTCTCCAGTACTAGAAAGAAAGCTACTTTTATCTCTTCCACTCGACAAATGAGGAAATTGAGGTGCAGAGTTGTTAAAACAACCTGCCTAGGATCATTGGGCTTCCCAGGTGGAGAATCCCATGAATAGAGGAAGCTGGTGGGCTAAAGTCCTTAGAGTTGCAAAGAGTCAGATACGACTGAACTGACTTAACACGCACACACAACTAGGGAATTCGTGGAAAGACCTCCAGGGGTGTCCTGCAGACAGCAGTGATAACAGGACCTGCTGTCAGGGTGACCCTGAAAGTGACCAGCAGCCCAGTTTTCGGCACCTGAAAGGGAGGGTTTGCTATAAACAGTTGTGGCTCCTTGTGGGGTCTCCCTGCCCAGGGTGGGGGCAGCAGTGCCGCTCAGAATCAGGCAGTGAAAAAGTCTGTTGGCAAAAGGTGCATTTGTTGCCATGGTGCCCAGACAGCAGGAGACCCAGAGAGAGGATCCTCTGTGCTGCCTGCCCTCTCCTCTGAAATATATTAATGGGGGAGGAGAGCCCAGGAAAGAATTAGGGCCCAACTCCAGCCCCAGGAGGACCAGAGGAGGATGACACTCCTGGTCACAGACTCCAACAGGCAGGGCTCTTTGAAGCCCGAGCTCTGAGTGACAAGGATGCTCAGGGCAGCTGACAGTTTTGGCCAGGGCCACTCGTCCTCAGAGCTCACAGCCAAGTGACACCTGGGCTGGGCTGGGCTGGGCTTCCACCGCTGGGTTCCCCTCCTCCTTCAGCTGTCCCCCTGAGGGGATGAGAGGAAATGGGAGATGTGGGAACACTTTGAACAGTGAAAGCAGCAGACCAGGTAAGAGGTCTATAGGTGAGCTTCTGCCCACAGAGAACTAGGTCAACATCATTAATGCGTTCTGTTGAAAACTGAGCCCGTCCGCCTCCAGGCTGTGTCCCTCTCGTCAGAGAGATGTCAGTGTCTCCTGCCAGAGTCCTATCCACAGCCCCCAGGCACAGGCAGGGCAGGCGCCGTGTGAGAGTTTCCTGTGCACTCTCTCACAGAACGCACACAGCACGAAGCAGGGTCTAGGATTTCTCTGGTGTGAACGCAGAAATGAGCCTTGGAGAAGCCAAGACCATGCCTCAGCAGCTTCGGGGCCACGCCGCTACTGCGTGGCGGAGTCTGGATTCAAACCCAGAGCTGTAGAATCACAAACAGCTCGCTTGGTCTCGGGTGACTGCGTCCACCTGTGTGCCACTTGAAGCTCCCTTTGGCCTGAAAATGAACTAATAATTTAAATCCTTCATGCCCCTTCAGTGTTATTTTGTTCAGGCAAAGGGTTACTAAGTCAGAGAATCAGAGAGGTGGTAGGCGGGCTGTGTCTTCATTAGTCTCAGAGCCTAGGTGCCCGCGCTCACCAGTCCACACCGCAACCTCACCAAGGGCCCCAAGGGGAGGTGAGGGTGGAGAGGGAGGTGCCTGCTCACTGCTGTATCCACAGCAGCTCGGCCAGCACCTGCCCGCAGCCAGGGCCCCATCCACACGCTGGGTGAAGAGGGATGAGGCTCAGGACACCAAGGCTGGGGGCAGACTCCTACCCAGCAGGGAAGCCCTTCCTTAACCTGTCTCCTCACCTCCCCACACGCCCCCCTGTTCTAGGGCAGGTCATCTGCACCCGACTCCTGTCCCACTTCTCGCTTTCACTTATGACAAAAGTATACCCTCCCTCCAGGCACACACCACTCCCATCTGCAAGGCCCAGCCCACATCCCTCCCTCTTCCACAAAACTCCCACTGGCCAGCGGCTTCCTCCCATCTCCTGGCCCATCTGTCTGACCTGTGAAAGCCCGAGGGCCCCTCCAGAAAGTCCCTCTCCTGCTCTCCTACCCCCCACTCTGTTTCCCACTTGCCACTGCGTCCTCACCATCCGTGTGTCTGTTGGGGTCAGGCAGGAAGCAACCGTTGCATCAAAGCTCTTGTATTGTTATAGGAAGTAGGAAATTATAAGGATGCCACGTTTCTAGAATGAAGCTTGCAGAATAATGATTGTGTAATAATGTGAACATTAAGTATATTCCAGTCGTAGCTTCTTTTGTTTTTAAGACTCTGAAATTCCAAGTCTAATTTTTCCACACCCATTTAAAAATTGAGGGACTTCACTGGCAGTCCGGTGGTTAACAATCCAAGCTCCCAATGCAGGAGACACAATTCCGATTCCTGTTGAGGAAACTGAGATCCCCCATGATGTTATGGCATTGCCAAAAAATAAAAAATGTTTAAAATTTGAACTATCCTTTGGGCCTTCACTACCATCGGCTCCCACTTTCATTAGGAGCTCACGTGAGCCCTGTATTCACACTTCTACCACACAGGTAGTGTGATCCAAATGCACCCACTAGGTCCTGATTCTGGACAAAGAGAACTATGCCAAAGCAGCGGGAAGAAGATCAAATCCATTCATTCTTTCATGTTTGCTGAGCATCCACTATGTGCCAGGCACCGCCTTGGGGACACAGTAGTGACCAATATTCTAGCACACAGAACCATGAACAGGCAGAGAGTGCAGTGTAGGGTGGTGGGGAGCTGCTATGGAGCAAGTAAAGAAGAAACCTGGACAAGTGGAGGGAGCCTAGCGCAGGCATCAAGAAGAGCAAAGGCCCTAGGGAGGGATCTTGCGTGGCAAGCCAGGCCCACAGGCAGGCGGATGCGCTGACCGTGGGAGGGGACCTGGGAGAGAGTTGGGTGCCAAGGTCCAGGCAGGGGGCCAATCACAGGACTCTGCACATAACCTTCCATGGCTCTGGGTTGGACCCAGGTCAGCTGAGGGGCCTTTGGAAGGTCTCGATTTGTTTTTTCACTTCCGTGTTAAAGAATCACTCTGGCTGCTGAGTGGCGAACAGACTTGGGGGGCAGGGGCAAAAGTGGATGCAGGAAAACCTGTTTGGAGGCTGCTGGCGGTTTAGAGGCTGGATCCTAGGTACATTTTCAAAGACAAGCTGATGGGATTTCCTAATATCTTGGATGTAGCTATTAGAGGAAAAGGAAGAAGTTGGATGATGATAAAGTTGACTTTATATGGAAACCATTTACAAAGAGCTCGTGTGGGGGCTGATGTTAGCACTGGACATGAAAAGGAGGAAAAGGAGCTTACAAAGGGAAAGGTGAAGAAGGGTCTGAAGAAGGGGCCACAGCCAGGGCCAGAGCAGGGCCGACAAGAAGGACCTCTCCTGTCACTCCTCCCCTGTGCAGGTCTCTGCCAGCGCCTCACATGGACCACTCCATGCATAATCCAGAAGGCAAGGGAACCCCTGGCACTGCTGTCCTCAGGACCAGTCTTGGGGTGCTCAGGGCAGGGGGAGAACAGAAGAAGCGAGAGGTAGAGAATCACAGTGCACCAGAGATGCCTCAACCCTGGGGGAAGTGTGTGCTTAATTAAACACCAGGTTAGTTGTTCACTACTGCTTTCCCTGAACCTCTGCTTAAAGTGCAGCTGGAGAAAGTCAAGTTCTCTGGAAAGAACATCATGGTTGGAATAGTGATTGGGTACTAAAAACCAGAGACTATGAAATCCTGACTCCTGGGGGCCTTTCAGACTGAAACAGTCACTGGCTTTAGATGTCAGAGAGCTTCCAGGAGGCAGAGGAATAAGGCAGAGACCTAAGACCCCAGGTTTCCTGCATTGCAGGTGGATTCTTTACCATCTGAGCCACCAGGGAAGCCCAAGTATACTGGAGTAGGTAGACTATCCCTTCTCCAGGGGATCTTACCAACCTGGGAATTGAACCCAGGTCTCCCACATTGCAGGCAAATTCTTTACCAGCTGAGCTACCAGGGAAGCCCAGACCTAAGACCCAGGAAGGCATTTCTAGCTCTAGTGTTAAGGTGTGTGATGCAGTACTTTTCAAAGCACCAATATGATTTTGATATAATGTAACCATAAGTCATTTTCCAGGCAGAGTCTATACTAGAAGATTGACTACTCCTATGTAACCCTTTTCAGGACAGACACATCTTGATAATTTACTCCTTGGAAGGAAGGTTATGACCAATCTAGATAGCATATTGAAAAGCAGAGACATTACTTTGCCAACAAAGGTCCGTCTAGTCAAGGCTATGGTTTTTCCAGTAGTCATGTATGGATGTGAGTTGGACGGTGAAGAAAGCTGGGCACCGAAGAATTGATGCTTTTGAACTGTGGTGTTGGAGAAGACTATTGAGAGTCCCTTTGACTGCAAGGAGATCCAACCGGTCCATCCTAAAGGAGATCAGTCCTGGGTGTTCATTGGAAGGACTGATGTTGAAACTGAAACTCCAATACTTTGGCCACCTCATGCGAAGAGTTGACTCATTGGAAAAGACCCTGATGCTGGGAAGGATTGGGGGCAGGAGGAGAAGGGGACGGCAGAGGATGAGATGGCTGGATGGCATCACTGACCTGATGGACATGGGTTTGGGTGGACTCCAGGAGTTGGTGATGGACAGGGAGGCCTGGCATGCTGCGATTCATGGGGTCGCAAAGAGTCGAACACGACTGAGCTACTGAGTTGAACTGAACTGAGATGAGTCTTAAAAGTCCTCATACATTCTAGATAATTAGCATGCTTTGGAACCAAAAGGAATTCATTGTAAACTAGGACTAAACACATTGCCTTCTTAGTGTGAAATTTTTTTAAAATTAAGACTTTTTAAAATTCCTTTTTCTCCACCTAAAATCTAGGTTTTCACAGGCAATCAGCTGGCCTTTTTATTTGAGCAGAATTTGCAACTGCTTGTAAAGTCAAAGATCAATTCTTATCTAAAATCATCAGCCTGGAAATCTCTATTTTCTTGAGCCCTGTAGGCGGTTTTTCTGATAACATGCGCTCACTCCAGTGCTGCATTTTGGAGGTGATCTATATCTGAAAAGTGCCCTTCAAATGATTTTTCCCTCCCAACACTCAAGCAAGTTGGTCGACAATTCCTGTCAGTCCTTTTTAGTTGCTCCGTGGGACCAAGGCTGTGTTAGGGAGCTCTGAATTCACCCCATCTATCCACAGAGGGGAAAACAGGAGCACAGGTCTGCAGGGGGGCCTCCACACGTCACTGAGATGTACCTGTTTAGTTCCCTGTCTCCTTTACCTTCTCTCTGTGGCTGCCTCACGGTGTTTCTTTTTTTGCCCTTTATCCCCCGTTCTCCTCTGATTGGAGGGTGGAATGAGACACGAGGTGCTCTTCATACTGCAGAAAAATATTCCTTTGAAGAGATGGATTGGATGATTTCAATCGTTCAGTGTCCTGTTATCCATGTCATGTGTGTTGGTGTTCAGTTGCTAAGTCATGCCCGACTTTTTGTGACCCCACTGTCTGTAGCACCCAGGCTTCCCTATCTTTCACCATCTCCTGGAGTTTGCTCAAACTCATGTCCATTGAGTCGGCGATGCCATCCAACCATCTCATCCTCTGTCACCCCCTTCTCCTCCTGCCCTCAGTCTTTCCCAGCATCAGAACTTTTCCAGTGAGTTGGCTCTTCCCATCAGGTGGCCAAAGTATTGGAGCTTCAACTTCAGCATCAGTCCTTCCAGTGAATATTCAGGGTTGATTTCCTTTAGGATTGACTGGTTTGGTCTCCTTAGAGATCATCTCTAGATCACTTATAATACCTAATTCAATGTATATAAACAGATATAAATACAATATGAATGCTGTGTAAATAGTTGCCAGTGCACATCAAATTCAAGTTATGCTTTTTGAAACTTTCTGGGATCTTTTTAAAAATATATATATTCAAGTGAACTTCCTTGGCAGTTGAGTGGTTGGGACTCCCTGCTTCCACTGCAGGGGTCATAGGTTCAATTCGTGGTCGGGGAACTAGGACCTTGCATGCCATGTGTCCAAAATTTAAACAAAACAAAACAAAAAATATTTTCTACCTCCGATTGGTTGAATCTGCAGACGTGGAGGGCCGACTAATTCTTAAGAAAAAAAGGCCATCTTCGTGGACAATGCGTGCATGCATTCCTCAGGCCGATAGGTGGCGCTGCATTCAACTATGGTCATTCCCCTGGAAATTTAACAGAAAAAATTATATTTCTGCTAATAGGTGTAATTAAACAGCTGTGATCTCCATTTTATTACCTTCCTTTTCTTTTAGCATGCCATTTATTTTAGTTCTATATAGCAAGAAAAAAGACGTAAAAGAAATTTCAAGCCTATATAAAAGCTTGTGCTGATGAATTAAACCAAAGTCCCTCATTCATTCACTCATCCAGTAATATTAACAAGGGATACCTTTTGAGTAGTTACACTGTGACAAACTTTATGCTAAGAACTTTAGATGATATCCTCATTCAATCTATATGATTACTCAATGGAATAACTGCTAATATTACCACTATTTCATTAGTAAGAAAATTTCAAGAAATATGCCAAAAGGCAGAGGAACCAGAGATCAAATTGCCAACATTTGCTGGATCATCAAAAAAGCAAGAGAGTTCCAGAAAAATATCTGTTTCCACTTTATTGACTATGCCAAAGCTTTTGACTGCGTGGATCACAATAAACTGTGGAAAGAGATGGGAATACCAGACCACCTGACCTGCCTCTTGAGAAACCTATATGCAGGTCAGGAAGCAACAGTTAGAACTGGACATGGAACAACAGACTGATTCCAAATAGGCAAAGGAGTATGTCAAGGCTGTATATTGTCACCCTGTTTATTTAACTTCTGTGCAGAGAACATGAGAAATGCTGGGCTGGAAGAAGCACAAGCTGGAATCAAGATTGCTGGGAGAAATATCAATAACCTCAGATATGCAGGTGACACCACTCTTATGGAAGAAAGTGAAGAAGAACTAAAGAGCCTCTTGCTGAAAGTGAAAGAGGAAAGTGAAAAAGTTGGCTTAAAGCTCAACATTCAGAAAACTAAGATCATGGCATCTGGTCCCATCACTTCATGGGAAATAGACAGAGAAAGTGGAAACAGTGGCTGACTTTATTTTTGGGGTCTCAAAATCACTGCAGGTGGTGATCGCAGCCATGAAATTAAAAGATGCTTACTCCTTGGAAGGAAAGTTATGACCAACCTAGACAGCATATTAAAAAGTAAAGACATTACTTTGTCAACAAAGGTCCATCTAGTCAAGGCTATGATTTTTCCAGTGGTCATGTATGGATGTGAGATTTAGACTATAAAGAAAGCTGAGCGCCGAAGAATTGATGCTTTTGAACTGTGGTGTTGGAGAGGACTCTTGAGAGTCCCTTGGACTGCAAGGAGATTCAACTATTCCATCCTAAAGAAGATCAGTCCTGAGTGTTCATTGGAAGGACTGATGTTAAAGCTGAAACTCCAATACTTTGGCCACTTGATGAGAAGAGCTGACTCAGAAAAGACCCTAATGCTGGGAAAGATTGAGGGCAGGAGGAGAAGGGGATGACAGAGGGTGAGATGGTTGGATGGCATCACCAACTTAATGGACATGGGTTTGGGTGAACTTCGGGAGTTGGTGATGGACAGGGAGGCCTGGTGTGCTGTGGTTCGTGGGGTCACAGAGTCGGACACGACTGAGTGACTGAACTGAACTGATGCAAAATGGGGAGAAGCAGAAAGACTAACATATTTTCCTGGCATCAAGGACTCAGAATCATGAAGGCAGAGACAAATGCATAGACAAAAACATGCAATAAAATATTAAAAGAGCCACCATGAGCAGCTGTTAGGGTCCAGCGAGGCACAAAGGAAGGAATGGTCCATTTACCTTAATGTTATTCAGCTGGCTGTAAGTCCTGAGGCTTTCTAAAGGGTGTGGAAAAAAAGGTCTAGGATCAGCATTTCAACAACCTTTTTAAAACACTAAGCTCGTGGCCAACCACAATTTCCCCAATCACCTCTGCTTGCACCTTTCCCTCTACGCCTCCATGACCATGCTATCTCCCACGCCCTTGGGTGTGCTCACCCCAAGCCCTAGAAAAGAAAAGCCCGGTACTTTTCTGTGATAACCATGTTGTGGTGTAAAAACATACACTCTCTTAACTGCAGGTTTTCTAAGTCCTCTTAGGACAGCCAGCTTGGGAAAATAGCATGATGAACATTGGAGGGCAGAGCAGGAAAGTTACAAGGTGAAAAGTCAAAAGTAATGGTTAAAGATGAGATAGTAAAAGAAATTTATTGTGCTCCTAAGAGGAAGAAGGAAAAAGAGATGAGGGAGAGCTAACCAGAGGATGGGTCCTTTGAGGTGAAAGTAGTAGAAGTAGATGGGCTATGCTGGTGGCCCAAGGAGACATCTAAGAATGAGGACACCTAGTGTGGCTAGTTGTAACGTCTTTCTTCCCATCCTCATCAACATCACTCCCAAACACACACACACACAGACACATAAACACACAGACACAGACACA
>ML660201.1:49379805-49631566 GCA_007570785.1 Antilocapra americana | reverse complement strand
ACACACACACACACACACACACACACACACAGTAGAGAGGTCTACCACACCCAGGAATGCCTTGGCTAGGTAAAGGAGCATATCCACACTTCATGGAATCTGAAGCTCATACAGTTTGGTGAGATACACTTAAAGAAAAATAATATGAAAATATCAAACTTGCAAATTTTACCAAAGCATATGACCACATGAACACTTTGCTAGTGGCTCCCACAAGGGAGCAGCCCTGGAATTTAAGCTTCATTAGCTTTCTTATAAATCTTCTGCTGGGGAGACAAGGCCACAGGAGAGTCAGACGCTGCTTGAGAATCCTCAGAAATCTTTGAGGGGGCTTTGGGCTCCAGAGGTCATGCATTGAGGGAGTTTGAGGCAAGCCGATCTAGATTTCAGGGGCTGGCTGGCTGTGACTGACAGCTGGCTGATAATCACTTTCCTAATCTCCAGAACAAAGTACAGTCTCAGAAGAGGAGAGACCCGGATGAAGGCAGAGGAAGTCTGAGAACTTGTGTTTCAAAAGGGAGGGGAAGCAGGGAGCATGACCGCAGGCCTGCAGAGTAAGACGAGGCAGCTCTTTAAAAGCTGTGCAAGTCTTATTAGAAGACTGCAGTGGAGAGATCCCCTGCCCTCGCCTCCATCCCAGGGCACAGAGTAAGCTCTGTCCTCCACTCTTATTACTTCGTTTTGGAGCTCAGAAAGATGCTAATCAGAAGGCTCACGAGCTACTTCAAGTGCAGTTTGGAATTCAGCATGATGAAGGGAATCATCAGTATAAAGAAACATTCCAGCCTAATTAAGGCATGAAGGTGCAGTGACGGATGAGTGGACAGGGATGATCAGAAGAAACCCTGGCACAGTGGGGACTTCCGTGGTGGCTCAGTGGCTAAGACTGTGCTCCCAGTGCAGGGGGTCTGGGTTCGATCGAACTAGATTTCACGTGCCACAACTAAGAATTCGCATACCTCAACTAAAAGATCCCACAGGCTGCAACCAAGACCTGGCACAGCCAAATAGATAAATATTTTAGAAAGAAGAAGAAACAGGGCACAGCTCACCACCACTCTCAACAGCTCCCAGCTCTGCACACCAGCCAATGAGGAAACACAGCTTCCCTGCATTCCCACACATCTAGCGGCATCGCAAATAACCCTCCCAACTGTCTCAGTGGCGTGTATTAGTTCTCTCTTGCTGCTGTAGCAAATTAGCCTAAATTTACTGTCTTAATACATTTATCTTTTTATAGTTCCATGGGTCAGAAGCCTGAGATGGGTCGTACTGGGCCTAATCAAGATGTGCCCAGAACCGCATTCCTTGCTGGAGGCTCTCGGGAGAAGTCATTCTCTTGCCTTTTCCAGCTTCTGAATGCTGCCTACATTTCTTGGTCCTGGTCACCCTTGCATCTTCAAAGCTGGCAACATGGATCAAGTCTTTCTCACATCTCATTCCTGTGACACTAATTCTCTTGCCTCCCTCTTCCATACGTGAGGACCCTTGTGATGACGCTGGCCTCACCCAGGTCATCCAGAATAATCTCTGTAAAGTCCAGCTGAGTAGCAGCCTGACTTTTCCTTCCTTATACAATGTAACATATTCACAGGTTCAGGGATTAGGGAATTAGGATGTAGACATCTTTGAGGCCATTATCCTGCCTATCGTGACAGGAAATATTATCATCTCCTATTTTCCAGCTGAGGAAAATGAGGTGCAGAGAGGTCCTGTGACTTGCCCGATGTCACACAGCTGGCAAGCAGCAATGTTGGGATTCACCCAACTGGCCGTCTGATCCAGACCCTGTATCTTAACCTTTAAACTGTAATCCTTCCATATAATCATTGTTCTTGTGTTCAACACTTTATTGAGTTTTATTTTATTTTATTCAACTACTTCCATTGATAGAAGGATTTGGGTGAGGCAGAGGCTCTGGGGGCAGGAGTTGCTGGGGGTGCAGCCATGCGGCGAGTGGGAGAGGCATACTGTATACCCCCATTACACTGCTGAATTGGGAGGCCACCTCCCTCTGTTAGGTCGCAAGAGGCCTGGGTTCACATCTCAGGTCTGTCACTTACACCTGTATGCCTTCCAGCCAGTTGCTGGATCACTGAGTTTCCTCCTCTGCAAAGTGATGACAGCAGAACCCACCTTACAGGCTTGTCGTATTAACTGGAACAGCACGTCTGAGGCTCCCAGCTATGCCCGGAGCACAGGCAATGTTCCATGAATGCTCCTGTTACTCCCCCGCTCTCCTTGCCCCCCTTGCCCCCCTCTTCCCAAGGAACCTTAACTCCTCACAGGTATTTACAGAGGAAATGATGGCTGAGATTTCTAGATTCTGAGGGAGCAGATCTGGGGAGGCTGAGACAGAACAGGTCGGAGGAGGACAAGGAACTCTGCTATCACCTGTCTTGGGTGGTCCACATTAGATTTTTTAATATTTACTTGGCTGTATCAGGTTTTAGTTGTGGCGCCCACGGTCTTCAATCATCATTACAGCACGTGAACTCTAAGCTGTGGCATCCTAGTTCCAAGCCAGGGATTGAACCCAGGCCCCGTGTATTGGGAGCATGGAGTCTTAGCCAGGGAAGTCCCACATTAGATTTAATTAGAGAAAAAAGGCTCTGTGGCTAAAACACATTTTAAAAACTTCGATATTTCCCTTCTGTCCCTTGTCGCTTTTGTCTTTTCTTCTTTGTGCTTTTAGGAAACATTGAAACGAGGAGAGGAGAAATCAAATGTCCATTAGATTTAGAGTTCTTGGTTGCAAGCAACAGATTCTGATTCTGTTGAGTGAAAGTTGGGATTCAGTAGAAGGACATGGGTGACGCCAAGTTGAAGACAAAGCTGAACATCTGGGACTCGGGAAGACAGGAGCATCTAGATGGCAGGGAGGAATGCAGGCACTCTTTGGGCAACCAGGCCCTGAGTGGAGCCCTTCCCAATGGCTCCTGGGCTTGGTACTGGTCCCCTCTCCATCTTCCTGGGAAGCAGAGTTAACCAGCCTTGTCTGGGGCCCTTGCTGGATCCTCGTCTCAGTAGGCAGGGAAGCTTGACTGATTGTCCCTGCAGAGTATCTCCAATGGACAAAATAGGGTTCATCAAAAGAGAACCCAGCAGTAGAGAAAGGGGAAGACGCCAACAAGCAAACAACTCACCTATCAGTCACCTTTGCTGTGTTTGAAAATGTTATCTTTCACTCTTGCCCTGCCTCTGAGATTCTCTTTCATTTCCTCATTCACTCTATTTAAACTGCAGTGTCATTTTTGTAGCTACTGCCACACACAGACAAAAAACAAATCTAACAACAACAAAACCAGGATAAAGAGAAGCTTAATGGTACTTAAACTTGGGGAGAAACACTTTATGTTTTATTACAGAGTGAATTGAATTGGGTTAATATGGGACCCTGAGCACAGTGGCCATTTTGCTGTATCAGCATCAGTGGGACAAGGACCACTATATCACAAAAGACCCATCTGTCTAAGCCCCATATTTTCCAGCTGAGACTCAGGTCTGAGAGGCCCAGTGACCTGCTCCTGGTCACAGGCAGTGTAGAGGCGGGATCTCCACTCATTCCTTTCATTAAACAAGGCAGGCCTTTGGAGTGGCAGTGCTTCATCAAGAGGGGGTGTCCTCATACCTGACAGGTGCCCCATCATGGATGAGGACGTGCGTGGCACAGCCTCGAGTTTTCTGTGTATGATGTGCCACCAAAACCCAGTGCCTGGGATGGGCTCCTGGGCGATGGAGCTTGGCTGGCTATGCCGAGGTGTGTGCTAGGGAGTCCTGAGTCAGATGCAGCTGCCTTGTCAGCCCCTGCCTTTGAGGGCTTAAAAGAAATGAATGAAAGGGAAAGAAAAGAGAAGCCCTTCCAACCTCTGATCTTATAGAACAAGGCAAATTTCTCATTCTGACAGAATCAAAACCCAAATCTATCTTACCAAGAGACCAAAGGGAGGAAAAATGTTCAATAGATTTTTGTCGGATCCTGTTTGAAAGGAAATGGGTTTCTGTCTTTAAAAGAGAGAAACAAGAAATGCAGTTCCTCTAGGATAAAGTGTGGTGTCCCCACGTGCCTGGCAGCCAGGGGCGGGTCAGCAGGTTCAGGGCATGGTTGACAGGCGATTTGGTCAAGGTGCGCAGAAATGGAGGAGGGTTAGGTTTCCAGAATAACTGAGTGGTCTCTTGCTGTCCAGTGACTTCCAAATGGCATCCTTCAGTTTCAGGGAGGGCAGGGTGGGGTAAGCCACTGGAATCAAAGCTGGCGCTGCAGTGAGCCTCCAAGCCTCACCTCCAAATGCTGGGCCTAATCGTCTTGGTCTAAAGTCGATGGAGGAGTTTCCCAGGTGGCTCAGTGTTAAAGAATCTGCCTTACACAGATTCAATCCCTGGTCCAGGAAGATTCCACATGCTGTGCGGCACAGCTACTGAGACTATGTGCCCAAGAGCCATGTTCCCCAACAAGAGAAGCCACTACAGTGAGGAGCCTGTACAATGCCACGAAGAGTAGCCCCTACTCACTGCAACTGCAGAAAACAGGCTCATGGCAATGAAGACCTAGCGCAACCAAAAATTAAATAAAATTAATAAAATTTTTTAAGTTAATGAAATTAGAAACAGAGCAACAAGGAGGCAAATGGGGCCATCTGTCTGCAAGTGGGTTCATTCATCATCACATTTCCTGACTGCTGACCGAGCCTGGCTATTCTGCTGAGTGCTGCAGCATGATGATCCTTGAGGTTCACCCCACCCTTCAAGATGTGAAGTCTGGTGGGGAAAAGGGAGAGTGAGAAGAATGTCCAGAGACAGACAATTTAGGTCTCAGGCTTTAAAACAAACTTAGTTACTATTATTTAGTTACCTTAAAATCAGTGTAGATTAAGGGTGGGAAAAATCTATTTTAAGTTCATAAAATTGATTTTCTAGGATCAATTTCAGGGCTGAGGCAGAGCTAGGAGATCCTCTGGCCCACCCCACTCCCACCCCTTTATTATCAAAATGTAGAAAGTGAGGCTCAGATTAGGCACTTCATAGTTTTCCATATAAAACAGAGGGCCCAGATCTCTGAGTGACCAAATCACAGTCTCTATACGGTCATGTGCAGTAGGGAAAACATGCAATAAAATAGAAACTTTGTGGTCATGGAATTTTATTTACTTTTAACATTTCATACATCCTTAAGGCAGGATGTGAGATTTGTGTACTTATCAAAATGAGAGTATGGGATTTCCCTGGTGGTCCAATGGTTAAGACTTCACCTTCCAATGCAGGGGGTACAGGTTTGATTTCTGGCAAAGGAGCTACGATACCACGTGCCTCACAACCAGAAAACTAAAACATAAAGCAGAGAAATACTGTAACAAATTCAATAAAGACTTAAAAAAAGAGAGAGAGTGTATGCCTGACCCAGTCCTCTTCCAAAGTAACTTGGTTGTGAAAGATACAGAAAGAGAGAAGCTGCCCAGATCAGAGGATGTCATGGAGACCTAGGGATTGTATGTGCCGTGATAAATAACTGACAGTTACGTAAGATGTTAATTTAACAACAGAGAGACCTGGGGGAAGAGCATACAGGAATTTTCAGTGCCGTCTTTGCAAATCTTCATAATTATTTGAGTGTAAAAGGCAATTTTTAAGAAGGAAAGCATGGAGCGATAGATTGTATTTTCTAAAAGTTGATGCAACATGGTCTTCCAAGAGTTTGCCGCTTCCATATGAAGAGGTAGATCTGTGTTCTCTCCCTTGAAAGGGGGCAGGTTACTTACCTTCTCCGTGCTCCTGCTGCGTCTGTAAAATGGGAAGGAAATGTTAGAATTGTTTTTACTATGAAATGGGAATGCACATGTAAAGCATGTAGACAGAGCTTGGAAATATTGGTTGTCATAACTGTTGTGGGGCACAAGTTAAGAACCTAGTCATTAGAACTGAAGTGGCAACCAGAGTTAACAGGCAATACAGAATCCCTGGAATCCCTTAACCTCCTCCTGCTTCAGGGGTGAATCCTTCCTGGGGGTGGAGTTGCCAAGTTTGCAGGTGGGCTCTGGGAGAGACGGGAGGGAGAAGACAAATGCAGAGAATAGGGCTGGACGAGGATGTGCAGTGGGCTTGCTTGGGGAAGGAGGAAACCGCCATAGTCTGGGGTGATCAGGGTGTGTCAGGAGGGAGAATGAGCTGAAGTTATACCCTGAAGGTCAGCTCAGGTGCAGATGAGAAGAAAGGCAGGGAAGGGTAGCAGAGGTGGAACCAGGGCCTTACCAGGAGTCTGCTTGGGCACAGTGTTCATTTTATTTACCTGTAGCTATCCTTCTTTCTCGATTTATACTCACATGAAATGTTGGGACAGAATCTGTACATTTATCATTTTAAGGATAATAGATCGTAGCCATGAAGTCAAAGGTTCCTGCTGGCCTACATGTGCTCCTCAGTGGAGCCCTTTCTTTTCAAGGTCATGCATTCATCAGATGACACAAGTTGGAGCTTATACCCAGGACTGGCCGCGTAGGACAGACACCACATCCATGTGCTGATGGTAACTGGCCCAGAGGTGATCCTAGGACACCAGCAAGACCAGTGTCCTCTCCTGCGGACTCTGGGAGAGAGAGGGACCCCTTGTGGTTTTAAATTGTGACCACAAATTCTTTGATATTTCCAGCCTTTAAATTGTAGCCCGTGACTTTCTCCTTGAATTTAGGCAGGATTGTAACTGCTCTGAGCACGGAATATGATGTAAGTAATACCAGCTGACATTTAAGGATTCAGCTTAAAAGATCATGTGGTTTCTGTCTTGTTTGTTGAAACACTTGCTCTTAGAGCCGTGAGCTGCCAGACCAGAGAAGACAGGAGAGGAGGGGAGGGAATATGAGTCCGTAGTCATTTGAGTCATCACACCCCTTGTGCCAGACATGGAGTGAGAAAGTACTTAGATGAAACCAGCCTCTAGTCACTTGAGTCTCGCTGGCTATCATGGACTGTGTGTTGTACCTCCAGATTCATACGTGAATCCCTCAGTTCAGTTCAGTCGCTCAGTCGTGTCCAACCCTTTGTGACCCCATGGACTTCTGCACACCTGACTTCCCTGTCCATCACCAACTCCTGGAGCTTACTCAAACTCATGTCTATCGCGTTGGTGATGCCATCCAACCATCTCATCATCTATCATCCCCTTATTCTCTTGCCTTCAATCTTTCCCAGCATCAAGGTCTTTTCTAATGAGTCAGTTCTTCGCATCAGGTGGCCAAAGTATTGGAGCTTCAGCTTCATCATCAGTCCTTCCAATGAATATTCAGGACTGATTTCCTTTAGGATGGACTGCTTTGATCTCTTTGCAGTATAAGGGACACTCAAGAGTCTTCTCCAACACCACAGTTTAAAAGCATCAGTTCTTTGGCACTCAGCTTTCTTTATATATCTGAATATATGTGAATCCCTAACATGACGGTATTTGGAGATGGCACCTTTGGGAGGATATTAGGGTCAGATGAGGTCATGGAGGTGATGGCCTCATGACAGGATTGGTGCCCTTATGAGATGGGACCTCAGAGAACTGTCGCAAGCAGTCCCTGAGAGACCTGTGAGTACATAGCAATAAGGCAGTTGTCTCCAGTCCAGGAAGAAACCTACACCAGAACGTGACTGTGCTGGTACCTTGATCTTAGACTTACAGCCTCCAGACTGTGAGAAAATAAATTTCTGTTGTTTAAGTCACTCAATCCATGATATTTTGTTATGGCAATCTAAGCAGACTAAGATACCGGCTGAGACCCCAAACACTGTGGAACAGAGAACAGCCAATCCTGCTATGCCCTACCTGAATCCCTGGTCCCTAGACTCCATAAGCGTAAGAAACAGTTTTATGTCACTAACCTTCAAGAGTGATTTTCTAATTCAGGAATATATATTTAACTGGATAGACGGTTCCTATTAACTGGAACATTGTCTTTCCAGAGCCTTGAATTGGGGATTGTGGAAGTTTTGAGTTGCCAAAGGCCACATTAGCTAATAAATAGAGAGAGTTGGCCTGAGAAATAAGCTGGCACAGAGCTGACAATGAAGAGATGGAAAAGTCTAGCCCTCCTTGCTGATACCACTCAAATCCTTGGATCAAGCTGAGCCAATCTCCTCTTCAACTTTTCAGTTACATAAGCCAGTAATTTTTTTAAAGTCTTAAGCCAGTTTGATTTGGTTTATATTCCCTCCAGTTATAACTGGAATAGAGATTAAAAGGATAAAAAAGGAAGAAGGGAGAAATGGAGGAAGGCGGTCAGATGGGAAGAGGACAGGATCTGTTCTGTTTGCCATTTAAATGTAAGTGGTATCTATGGCACACACTGCAGGCTGCCCATTTCGGATCTAATCCCATGTCCCCTCTTATGAACCGAACCTCCGTACTTTGCAGGTGCCATCTTCCCCTTTCAATCACTCAGAGGAAGATGACTCAGAGTTAAACCCAGATTGGTTCCTAGCTAATCCAAATAGTCCTATGCTCCCGACCAATGATTGGTTCAGGAGTGGGCATATGACCAAGTTCCTCCAATGAGATGTGAAGGGACGTCTCTGGGCGGAGCCTCTGGGAAAGTTTTCCTTCTCTCCACAAGGATAGACAGGCGTTGTCGCCTGTGAATGGTCGGAGTGGGGCTGTTCGTCCAGAGGGGCCACAGCTACCTTGTAGAGAAGGAACCTGGACCTCCAATGGTATGCAGCTGCCGGCTGTCCCTTGCCTGAGGCGCATTCTCTTTTGCCTTTTGTGTGAGATAACAAATGACAAACGAATTTGAACTTCCATTTTCTGCTGCATGTAGCCCTGATACTGCAGATTCTGAGGAAGGCCAACTCACCACCATCTTGTTTTACTGAGGACAGAACAAAGGCCTAGAGGAACTTCTATGTGTCCAGGTCTCAAAACCAGTTGATGGCAGTGAGGGATAAGAGCTTCACCTCTATTTTCCTAAGCTAGGCTTCATCCTGTAGTGAGAGAGATTCTAGAATCTTCTGTCGTTGCCCTTCCCACCCTCAGCCCAGAGCCTTCTGTAGTCAGCTGTGTGTACAGAAGCTCAACTGATTTGAATCCAGCAGGCAGTATTCTGTCTAATTAAGCAGTTATGAGCAGGAAGGCTACATCTCCAGAGCCTACCTGTTTTTCGTGAGGCGCCTTTATAAACCCTCGCTGGTTGTTGTGATGGATGCCAGGGGCCGCCGAGACCTCTGCAAGGCAGGTCCTGCTGGGCCGCCGTGAGGGCTGTGACAGTGCCTGTTTATGGAATCTGAAGGCTGTATTTGGATAATTACCGCCATCTGATTGTCAGATTAATGTCACCTGAACCAGACTGCTGTTTTTCTGCTTAAGGGAAGAAGAATAAAACCCTTTGGAGATGCTCACCGACTGTGAACTTGGAAATAGCCCTAAAAGTTATGAGGCAGTGAGTGCGGTGAGGCCAGAGCACAGCCAGCAGTGTGCTGAACAAGTGTGCTGGTGGGTGAAGTAGAGGAGCCTCAAAGAAAATGTGTTCATTTTCCTGCTTTGCACACAAAGGTGTGCAAATTCACTGTGAAGCAGTCAGCAGTGGGCTTCTGATATGGTTACCTCTGTCATGGGCACCTGATATCAGGAAAATTCAAGCCAGAAACTTTAAGAAGAATAGCTTGGGAAAAGCCGGGTCCGAATAGAAGGATCATTGCTGCTGATCCTCAAGGCTGCTGCACAGATTCACAGGGGGTGATATTTCAGTGCAGAGGCAAACATTCTTCTCTCGGAAGAACCTCTCAAAGAGACGGACGCTACAGGTAAAGGTGCTCCCTGCCACTTGCCCACTACTTTGTCATACAGAGCACCACTGATCAGTGGGTAGGAGTCATCTCCAGTAGATGGTCTAAATTAGCAGTTTCCCTCAAGTCCAGCAGAGGGGGAGACGGGGAGGTCCTCAGGCAGCTGCTCTGTGGGCAGGTCTCAGGGGGTGTGTATCTTTGTGGCCTCGAGCCTGTTTCCTTGAGTGCCTCTGCTGGGTAAGTGGTGACTGTTGGGGTGGGGGCAGAGAGTGTGAATTCTCCTGTGCAAGTGAAATTTTGTGTGTGCACTTGTGCTTACACAGGAACTTATAAGGATTTGGGGGATCTCTGGGGATGAGAAGGCTTCCTAGGTGTTTCAGTGGTAAAGAATCCGCTTCCCACTGCAGGAGACACAAGGGATGGGGCTTTGATCCCTGGGTTGGGAAGTTTCACTAGGAGGAGGAAATGGCAACGCACTCTAGTATTCTTGCCTGGAGAATTCCACGGACAGAGGAGCATGGTGGGCTACAGTTCATGGGGTCTCAAAGAGTCAGACACAGCTGAGCAACTGAGCACACGCAGGAAATACGGGAAACGCCTGGTGCTTTGCAAAGAGAGTACTAGACCAAGAGTCATACTAAGTGTAGTCATACTTAGAAATAAAATGTGAGCTAAATTTGTAACTTTAAATTTTCCAGAAACTGCATTAGGAAAGAAAGAAAATCAATTTCAAAAATGTATTTTATTTAACCAAGCATACCAAAAATTATCATTTCAACATATAGTCAGTATAAATATATAAATGGTATATCTTAACAGTCTTTTTTCCTCTTACGAAGTCTTCAAAATTGCTATTTTACACTTGCAGCAATATCTCAGTTTGGACCAGCCCCATGTCAAGCTTTCAGTAATCACCTGTGATTCATGGCTACCATTCTGGACAGTGCAGGTTTAGAGACCTGGATTTGAGTCCCTGTTTGGTTTCTTCATAGATTTGTGGCCCTGACAAAATTTTTTATGTGTTCTGAGTTGCTATGTCACCATCTCTGTAATGCCCTTAGTAGCCTATCTCATGCCAGGTGGTGTCCTGTGTGTTGCTGCGTGTCTAGGGTCCAGGTCAGCGCTGCGGGGCTGGCTTGTATGTTGGTGTATTGGCGCTGCACTATACAGGCTCACAAGAGCCCATATATTAAATATTCATGAATATTTCATATTCATGAATTTTGTAAAGTGATTTTAAGCCATGGGTCTCTTGAAATCAGCCATGGTGGAAAAATGTTTGCACCATGGAAATGAGCAAATGCTTACAAGTCAGCCCTTGCGACTCCATAGAGCTGGTTGTGAAACATGACTTGCACACCTCTGGACTTGGGTATATTTATATGTGATGCAAGGCTGAGTGTGGACTGGGTGCTGCTTCCTGGGCTGTTTTTCCCCCTCTAAGGCCTCATCATCTCCCTTTAGGTGCCCCTGTCTTGTTGCAGCCCCTTCCAGATTATTCTTTCCTACTCTGAGAGGCAGCACTGAGGAATGGTTAAGCTGGGAGAGTCTGGAGCAGACCTAGATCCTCCACTTACTCATTTTATAACTGTGGACAGGTAATTTAACTTCTCTGTGCCTCAGTTTCCCTCATTGTGAAAATGATACCAGCTGAGAAATAGGGATTTTTAAATACCATCGATGTAAAATGATAGAACAGTGCCTGGCATACCGTATGTGCTTATAAATGTTGCATGGTCGATAATGTTGATTTGACTGTCTGCAGCTCCTCCCTGCTTCCAGGCTCTAACTGGTGATCAGTGTGGAACATTCGTGAAGGGGCAGTGCTCATGACAGGCAGGGGCACCCAGAGGATGAACTGGTGTGATGGTGGGGTAGGTAACACCACAGTCAGGCTGGATCTGGGGTTGTCTTTCCTTCCATTTTCCTTTCATCCTCTCTGAAGAACTAACCGCCTACTGTGTGTGTATTCCGTGGGGACAGGGAAGGCACATGTAACTGAGAAAGTGGGTCCCTGCCTTCAGGGAGCTTACAAAAGCTCTTGGGGGGGGTCTTCATTAATTTTTAAGAGGATAATGGGATTCTGAAATGGGAGGATTTGAGAACTGCTGGACTGTGGGTATAATGGGAAGACCACTAAATGCGGGGTCCAGAGAAGTTGGCAGGTTTGAGCTCCAGCACATAAGTATTGTGTTTCTAATCACTTGACTTCTTCTGGCCTCAGTTTCTTCCTCTCTAAAATGGGAGTGATAATGTGGATCCATGCCTCAGCCTCCTCCAGGACACTGAGAAATGTATAAATACATTTCATTCGAATGTTGTAATGCTTATTTTGGCCTGGTTCCTGAGAAAGCAGAATCTAAGACAGAGGTTTCCATGCAAGTATTTTACTGAGGAACAGGATTCCAGGGAGCCGGAATGAGAAATGGGGAGTGAAGCTGGCAAGAATGTGGCATGGAAGTGGCCATCACTGGGTGCACCTGGTTGCTGGATTCACGTTGACCTGACGAGCCATAGGAAGACCTTGCATGGGTGGGGGAGAAAGAAGCATTTTCCCATTGGTTCCCAGTCCTTGTTGGTCAAAGGCTTTCCCCATTGGGTAATTCTCCCACATTTCTGAGCTTCCCTTGCATGGGTACTGATTAGATTTCCCCTAGGTCCAGGCCATTTCTCTCCTCAGGGCATCAGGTGATGCAGGCATGTTAACATCAAATATCATGACAGTGCTGTGATGGTAAGCATGAGACACAGCAGGGAAAGAATAGATCTGGCATTTGATTCATTCTGTGACTGTATTAGTTATTTATTGCTGGGTGACAAACTGCCCCAATACTTAGCTACCTAAAGCAATAATAAGTATTATCACACAGTTTGAGTGTTTCAGTAATTTGGAACAGGTAAGCTAAATGGTTGAAATCAAGATGCTAGCCAGGGCTGTAGTCATCTGAAGGCTTGACCGGGACTCAAGGATCTGCTTCCAAAATGGCTCCCTCACACAGTGTTTAGCAGGAGATTCTAGTTTCTAGCCATGTAAACGATGCTGTTCTGTATGGGAGTAAACTGCCTGAAGAGTCAATATCAGGAAGTGGGGAACATGGGCAGCCATCTTGGAGGCTAGCTACCAGGTTGGTTTATTGGTTCATTTCATTGCCATTTATTATGCAACTGCCAGGAGTCTGGCACTATGCTGTCGATGGGGGATAGCAACATGGCTGTGGTTGAGTTCAAGGACCACCTCTTTGTTTAATTTGTGTCTATGTACCTGGAACACAAAGTCTTAGTTAAAGGCTTGTTTATTTGTCAAAAGGAAGAAAAATGCAGTGGTTAGGAGCTGGACTTATGGAGCCAGTCTGCCTAGGTTCAAGTCTAGCTTCCTCTGCCACACCCTGATGGTTTTGCAATAAATCTTGAGGGTTTATGTTGCTTACAACCAAGAATCCTAACTGATACACTCATTAGTTTTTCTGCTAATCTCCTTTTATAGTTTACACTCTGCACAGGATCCCACATTGCATTTAATTGTCATGTCTCCTTTTGTTTGGGACAGTTTCTCAGACATTCCTTGTCTTTTATGACCTTGCCACTTCTGAATAGTACTGAGCAGACAGATTGTAGATTGTCCTTCAATTTGGGTTTGAGATTTTCTCATGGTTAGATTGAGGTAATGCAGTTTGTCAAGAACATCAAAAGTGATATTATGAATCATATTAGGGATCCATGATATCAGCATGTCTTGTTATATAGGTGATGTTGTCTTTGACCTCTTAATTAAGGTGGTGGGTATCTGTTCAGTTACCATGGAACATGACTGGTTCCAAATTGGGAAAGGAGTACGTAAAGGCTATATATTGTCACTCTGCTTATTTAACTTATATATAGAGTACATCATGAGAAATGCTGGGCTGGATGAAGCACAAGCTGGAATCAAGATTGCCAGGAGAAATATCAATAACCTCAGGTATGCAGATGACACACCCTTATGGCAGAAAGTGAAGAAGAACTAAAGAGCCTCTTGATGAAAGTGAAACAGGAGAGTGAAAAAGTTGGCCTAAAACTCAACATTCAGAAAACTAAGATCATGGCATCTGGTCCCATCACTTCCTGGGAAATAGATGAGGAAACAATGGAAACAGTGACAGACTTTCTTTTCTTGGGCTCCAAAATCACTGCGGATGATGACTGCAGCCATGAAATTAAAGGATGCTTGATCCTTGGAAGAAAAGCCATGATCAACCTAGACAGCATATTAAAAAGCAGAGACGTTACTTTGCCAACAAAGGTCTGTCTGGTAAAAGCTATGGTTTTTCCAGTTGTCAAGTATGGATGTGAGAGTTAAGACTATAAAGAAAGTTGAGCACCAAAGAATTGATGCTTTTGAACTGTGATGTTGGGGTAGACTCTTAGGAGTCCCTTGGACTGCAAGGAGATCCAACCAGTCCATCCTAAAGGAGATTAGTCCTGAATATTCATGGGAAGGGCTGATGCTGGAGCTGAAACTCCAATACTTTGGCCACCTGATGGGAAGAACTGACTCATTAGAAAAGACCCTGATGCTGGGAAGGATTGAGGACAGGAGGAGAAGGGGACGACAGAGGATGCAATGGTTGGATGGCATCACTGACTCAATGGACATGAATTTGAGTAAGCTCCAGGAGTTAGTGATGGACAGGGAGGCCCGGCATGCTTCAGTCCGTGGAGTCACAGAGTCAGACTTGACTGAGCGACTGAACTGAACTGATCTGCTCAGTTACTGTTTTTCCCTTTGTAATTAATAATTATCCTGAGATACCTTGAGACTGGCAAATATCCTCTTTCTCCTTCTTTTGCCCATTAATTTAGCATCCATTAATAATACTTTTGGAGAGCAGTTATTACAGTGCTTTTTGTCTATTGCTGATTTCCTATTTCTATCATTCCTTCTACATTTATTAATTGGAAATCTACTGTGAAGAACTGTCCCATCTCCTCCTTATTTACTTATTCAAATGTTCATTTATATTAGTATGAACTCATGCATCTTTCCCCTGTGTTTTATAATCCGTTACTGTGGTTATTTGTTTCTCAAATTATCTCAGATTTGGCCTTTGGGAACTCTCAGACTGGCTCTTGTGTGTATAGGAGTCTATATATTTTTCTTTTTTAGTTTTTATTTTTATGTTAGTAGTAATATATGCCTGGGTAGAGGGTACATGAGAACTTTCTATACTATTTTTGCAATTTCTTCTACATCAGTAATTACTTCAAAAAGTTATAAAAGTTGTTGTTCAGTCAGTCAGTCATGTCTGACCCTTTGAGACCCATGGACTGCAGCATGCCAGGCTTCCTTGTCTTTCACCATCTCTTGGAGCTTGCTCAAACTGATGTTCATTGAGTCGGTGATGCCATCCAACCATCTCATCCTCTGTTGTCCCCTTCTCCTGCCTTCAGTCTTTCCCAACATCAGGGTCTTTTCTAATGAGTCAGCTCTTTTCATCAGATGGCCAAAGTATTGGAGCTTCATCTTCAGCATCAGTCCTTCCAATAAATATTCAGGACTGATTTCTTTTAGGATGGACTGGTTTGATCTCCTTGCAGTCCAAAGGGCTCTCAAGAGTCTTCTCCAACACCACAGTTCAAAATCATCAATCTTTCAGCATTCAGCCTTCTTTATGGTTCATCTGTCATATCCAAACATGACTACTGGCAAAACCATAACTTTGACTAGATGGAACTTTGTTGGCAAAGTAATATCTGTGCTTTTCAATATGTTGTCTAGGTTTTTCATGGCTTTTCTTTAAAGGAGCAAGCGTCTTTTAATTTAAAGGCTGCAGTCACCATCTGCAGTGATTTTGGAGCCCAAGAAAAGAAAGTCTGTCACTGTTTCCATTGTTTCCCCATCTAGTTGTCATGAAGTGATGGGACCAGATGCCATGATCTTCATTTTTTTTATGTTGCATTTTAAGCCAGCTCTTTCAGTCTTCTGTTTCACTTTCATCAAGAGGCTCTTTAGTTCTTCTTCACTTTCTGCCATAAGGGTGTGTCATCTGCATACCTGAGGTTATTGATATTTCTCCTGGCAATCTTGATTCCAGCTTGTGCTTCATCCGGCCCAGCATTTGGCATGATGTACTCTGCATGTAAGGTAAATAAGCAGTGTGACAATATACAGCCTTGATGTACTCCTTTCCCAGTTTTGAACCAGTCCATTGTCCCATGTATGGTTCTAACTGTTGCTTTTTGACCTGCATACAGATTTCTTAGGAGGCAGGTAAGGTGGTCTGGTATTCCCATCTCTTTAAGAATTTTCTGCAGTTTGTTGTGATCCACACAAAGGCTTTAATGTAGTCACTGAAGCAGAAGTAGATGTTTTTGTGGAATTCTCTTGCTTTTTCTGTGATCCAACATGTATGCTTAGTCGCTCAGTTGTGTCCGACTCTTTGTGACCCCATGGACTACAGCCAGCCAGGCTCCTCTGTCCATGGGGACTCTCCAGGCAAGAATATTGGGAGTGTTGCTATGCCCTCCTCCAGGGGATCTTCTCAACCCAGGGATTGAACCCAGGTCTCCCACATTGGAGGGTGATTCTTTACCATCTGAGCAACCAGGGAAGTCTATGATCCAACAGATGTTGGAAATTTGATCTCTGGTTCCTCTGCATTTTCTAAATCCATTTTGAACATCTGGAAGTTCTCAGTTCACAAACTGTTGAAGCCTGGCTTGGAGAATTTTCAGCATTACTTTGCTAAAGTTTAAGATGAGTACAATTGTCCACTAGTTTGAACATTCTTTGGCATTGCCTTTCTTTGGGATTGGAATGAAAACTGACCTTTTCCAGTCCTGTGGCCACTTCTGAGTTTTCCAGCTTTGCTGGCATATTGAGTGCAGTCCTTTCACAGCATCACCTTTTAAGATTTGAAATAGCTCAACTGGAATTCCATCACCTCCACTAGCTTTGTTCATAGTAATGCTTCCTAAGGACCACTTAACTTTGTATTCCAGGATGTCTGGCTCTAGGTGAGTGATCACACCTTTGTGGTTATCCAGATCATTAAGATCTTTTTTGTATAGTTCTGTGTATTCTTGCCACCTCTTCTTAATATCTTTGCTTCTGTTAGGTCCATACTATTTCTGTTCTTTATTGTGCCTGTCTTTGCATGAAATGTTCCCTTGGTATCTCTCATTTTCTTGAAGAGATCTCTAGTCTTTCCCATTCTATTGTTTTCCCCTATTTTTTTGCACTGATCACTGAGGAAGGCTTTCTTATCTCTCCTTGCTATTCTTTGGAATTCTGCATTCAGATGGGTGTATCTTTCCATTTCTCCTTTGCCTTTCGCTTCTCTTCTTTCTCGGCTATTTGTAAGGCCTCAGACAGCCATTCTGCCTTTTTTTGCATTTCTTTTTCTTGGGGGTGGTTTTGATCACTGCCTTCTGTACAGTGTTATGAATCTCCACCCATAGTTCTTCAGGCACTCTGTCTATCAGACCTAATCTGTTGAATCTATTTGTCACTTCCACTGTATAATCATAACGGATTTGATTTAGTTCATACCTGAATGGCCTAGTGGTTTTCCTTGCTTTCTTCAATTTAAGTCTTAATTTTGCAATAAGGAGTTCATAGTCTGAGCCAGTCAGCTCCCGGTCTTGTTTTTGCTGACTGTTTAGAGTTTCTCCATCTTTGGCTGCAAAAAATATAATATAATCTGTATGATTTCAGTATTTACCATCTGGTGATGTCCATATAGAGAGTCTTCTCTTGTGTTGTTGGAAGAGGGTATTTGCTATGACCAATGTGTTCTCTTGGCAAAACTCTGTTAACCTTTCCCCTAATTCATTTTGTACTCCAAGGCCAAATTTGCTTGTTACTCCAGGTATCTCTTGACTTGGCTACTTTTGCATTCCAGTCCCCTATGATGAAAAGGACATATTTTTTGGATGTCATTTCTAGAAGGTCTTGTAGGTCCATAGAACCGTTCAGCTTCTTCAGCATTAATGGTTGGGGCATAACTTGGATTACCGTTGATATTGAATGGTTTGCCTTGGGAAGAAACAGAGATCATTCTGTCATTTTTGAGACTGCCTACCCAAGTACTGCATTTGGACTCTTTTGTTGACTATGAGGACTACTTCACTTCTTCTAAGGGATTCTTGCCCATGGTAGTAGATATAATGGTCATCTGAGTTAAATTTGCCCATTCCAGTCCATTTTAGTTCACTGATTCCTAAAATGTCAGTTTTGCTATCTCCTGTTTGACCACTTCCAATTTACCTTGATTCATGGACCCTAACATTCCATGTTCCTATGCAATATTGTTCCTTACAGCAAAAACAACAATACAGTATATTAACGCATATATATGGAATTTAGAAAGACGGTAACGAGAACCCAGCATGCGAGACAGCAAAAGGAACGCAGATGTATAGAATAGACTCAGGGCCTCTGTGGATGAGGGAAAGGGTGGGATGATATGGGAGAATGGCATTGAAACATGTTAATTATCATATGTCTAAGCAATAGCCGGCCCAGGATTGATGCTTGGGACTGGTGCAATGAGATTTCCCGGGGGGAGGGAGGAGGGAGGGGGGTTCTGGAGGGGGAGCATATGTAAACCCATGGTGATATCATGTCATTGTTTGGCAAAACTAATAAAAAAAATGTTTAATAAAAAAAAAGGGAAAAAGAAAAAAAAATATTGTTCCTTACAGAATTGGACGTTCCTTTCACCACCAGACATGTCCATAACTGGGCATTGTTTCCACTTTGGCTCAGCCTCCTCATTCCTTCTGGAGCTCCTTCTTCACTCTTCTCTAATAGTTTATTGGATTGCTACCAACCTAGGGAGGTCATCTTTCAGTGTCATATCTTTTTGCCTTTTCATACTGTTCATGGGGTTCTTAAGGCAAGAATGCTAAAATGGTTTGCCATTCCCTTCTCCAGTGGACCATGTTTTGTCAGAACTTTCAGCCGTGACCTATCTGTCTTGGGTGTCTCTGCATGGTATGGCTCATAGTTTGATTGAGTTAGACAGGGCTGTCATCCATGTGATCAGTTGGGTTAGTTTCCTGTGGTTGTGGTTTTCATTCTATCTGGCCTCTGATGGATAAGGAATAGAAAAGTAACATATGTTTAAAAAGTAATGTATGCTCATTATAAAAAATCAGAAAATACAGAAAAGTATAAAAATGATTATCTCATCTCCTAGACTTATTCGCTGCCTGTATTCTGGTATGTTTCTCTCCAGTGCTTCATTTTAAACGTTGTCATTACACAACTGTGGCAGCTCTGAGCACTAACATTCTGGTTTTGTAATGGAGAGAATACCAGCCAGGGAGACTGGGGTTAATAAAGCACTAATACCTGTAGCCCACAAGCCCCCAGTGGTGTATCTGCCAGGCCCCCAGCCCTCCTGGTGCTGGACTACATCTGATTCCTCCCCCATCAGTTTGTGAGGTGTGGTGATGTGGGCAGCACCAGTCAGACGGGGTACTGGAGAGTCTCAGTGTACTGAGTCAGGGAGAAGAAGATATCAAGGCTAGTTAGCAGAAACAGGAGTTAAAGCTAGTAAATCCAGGGGAAAGTACACAGGTCACGCTGACTTGAGGTGGGTGGGGAGGAGATTGATTAAGATGATCAGAGAAACAGAAAAGGGGAGAAAACCAGAAAATGTCAAATTTTTACATTTTTGCTTCAAGGAAGCAGAGTGCAGCCAAGAACTCAGTGGGTGTTTGTAACCAGACTTCAGGCGTTGGTCAAGGGTGAACTTCTCGCCCGCACTGGGTTGCCCTGACAACCTCCTCCTTCTGGTATTGACATGATGGTGAGAAAGAAGGAAAAACAGGCAAATGAAGAAAATAGTCATTAGAGGCGGAACCAGCTGAGGTCTGGCTTGCTTCCTCTGGTGGGGAGGTCCAGGGAGCGGGGAGTGGACTCGGGCTGTGCTGCAGACAGAGGCGTGAGGACTAGAGGGAGAGACAGGTTTCAGGGATGGACTAGGCAGGTACAGGAGTGAAGTTGAACTTGTGTGCCAGAGACACTTGAGGCTCCTCTCAAAAATTATGGTGAAGCCATTCACCACTAATTGAATCTCACTGGCTGCATATCCCTTGCTTCCCCTGCTCTTTTCTTAAAAAAAAAAAAAAATTATTTACTTTATTTTTGGCCATGGTGGGTCTTCACGGCTGCGTGGGCTTTTTTCTAGTTGCAGCAAGCAGGAGCTCCTCGTTGTTGTTACACATGGGCTTCTCCTTGCAGTGGCTTGTCTGGTAGCAGAGCACAGACTCTAAGCACTCAGGCTTCAGTACTTGCAGCGTGTGGGCTCAGTAGTTGCAGCTTGGGGGCTCCAGAGTTGCTCTGCGGCATGTGGAATCTTCCCAGACCAGGGATTGAACTCATGTCTCTTCATTGCAAGGCAGATGCTTAACCACTGGACCACCAGGTAAGCCCTACCCCTGCTCTTTACGAATTAGTCAAGGTTGCTTAGAAGGGAACTCAACAACCCAGAGTCAGGAAATGGCAGCCACCCACTCTCCCAGCAGAGCTCAGGGTCACCACATCAGCCTGGGTTTCAGAGTCCTTCTGGGTAAGACCCAGAGGGACATCAGAGGAGGGAAGAAGAATGGAGGAGGTTGTCAACAGTAGTTACTCCTCTATTCTCTTTCCAGATAGGGAAACTGAGGCTGAGACATTGAGTATCTCACTCACAGTCACAAAGCTAAGATGTGTCTGAGAGTCAGACCTAGGCTGGATCAAGTCAAAGTTTTGCTGGGTTATTACCTCACTCTGTGGTATGGAGTAGTGGTTCCCAAGCTCTATCGTGCATCTGAATCCCCTGGAGGGCTTTTTAAAACACAAAAGGCTGAGCCCCAGTTTGGTAGATCTGGGATGTGGCCTGGGAATTTGCATTTCTGACAAATTTCCAAATGGTGGTGATACTGCTGGTCCAGGGACCACAGTTTGAGAACTAGTTACATAAAGCAAGCCATTTATCCCTTGGACCTTGAGTGCAGACTTTGTAAAACAAGGAGTAGAACTGTTTGCAGTCTTAAATGGAACACCTTTACCAGAGGGGCATTAGCCATGGGGCAGGCATACAAAGGTTGAGGGAACTTTACTTCTAGCAAAATAATTCCCTGGATCTCCACATATGAGGGTCCTATATGAGATTTTATTGGAAAAGAGCTTTCTGCTACTAAACATAAAGCCAAGAGTTATAAACTATCAAACTAAAAGACATTAAATACCGTTTGTTCCAATTATCTATTCCTATGATTTAAAACAACAACGACTGTAATACATAATTTGTGAGTCAGAAACCTGGGCAGGTCTACCCCTAGGGTTACTCAGTGCGACTCGGCTGGTGTCCGGGCTGGTCTGGAGTGCCCAAGATGGCTTCTCTCACCCCCAACCCTTGTTGAAGGTGGTTGGAAGCCTTTTGACTAGAACATCTACCCTCGCCTCTCCAGCAGGATGGTTTCATGGTAATTGGATTTCGTGACAGCTCAGGGTCCAGACCACATGTTCCAAGAGACAGAAAGCAGAAAACACCAATCTCTTAAAGCCCAGGCCTGGAAACCGGCCCAACATCACTTTGCAAGCATGCATGCTAAGTCGCTTCGCTTCAGCTGTATCTGACTTCGTATGGCCCTATGG
Source organism: Antilocapra americana (assembly GCA_007570785.1). Classification (NCBI taxonomy): domain Eukaryota; kingdom Metazoa; phylum Chordata; class Mammalia; order Artiodactyla; family Antilocapridae; genus Antilocapra; species Antilocapra americana. The sequence goes on along the minus strand of ML660201.1, from coordinate 49,610,187 downwards.
ACTGCAGCCCGCCAGGCTCCTCTGACCATGGGATTCTCCAGGTCAGAATACTGGAGTAGGTTGCCGTGCCCTCCTCCAGGGTATCTTCCTGACCCAGAGACCGAACCAGCTTCTCTATCATCTCCTGCCTTGGCAAGTAGGTTCTTTACCACTAGCACCACTTGGGAAACCCCCAGCATCATTTTGTCACCTGCCATTTGTCCACATAGTAACCAGAGGTCCCTGTCCCCAGATTCAAGGGGAAGGGACAGTCCACCTGACTTCTCAGTGGGCCGTAAAGAATGCTTTGTGGCTGTCTCTTTGAACTCAAAATTAATCCTTATTTTGATAAGCGCCAGATCCTCAAATCAGATGTGGTGAAAGGATGAGACTTTGGATAGGGCAGGGGGCTGGTACGTGTGTTTGGACCGGACCAGAAGAGGGATTGTAATAAGTTTTAGAACGCCTGCTTTTTAAGTAATGTTTAAAATTCATTTTGGCTGTTGAGGGCCTTTCTTGCTGCACGCAGCCCTTCTCCAGTTGCAGCGAGCAGGGGCTACTCTCTTGTTGCAACGCATGGGTTTCTCACTACAGGGGCTTCTCTTGTTTCTGTGCGAGGTCTCTAGGATGTGCAGGCTTCAGTCACTGTGGCTCCCAGACTCTAGAACGCAGGCTCAGTGGTTGTAGAGAGTATGGGTTCAGTTGCTCTGCAGCAAGCCTGGATGAGGGATTGAACCCAAGTCTCCTGCAGTGGCAGGCAGATTCTTTACCACTGAGCCACCTCGGAAGCCCCAGAGTACCTGCTTTTAAGTCCAGTCATCATGCTGGAGGAAGCCCATAGAGAGAAACCAGGTCCCCCACCTCCATCCCAGGGGTCCAGCTGAGCTCCCAGCCTATAGGCAGCACTCAGCAACCACAGGCAGCTCACAGAGGGGTGAGCCAGCAGGGAAGGTTTAGTCCCCAGCTCCATTTGAGCCTAGCGGACGGTGGATAGTGACATGACGCTAAATGGGGCCATGTGATGGTTTATGTTGTGTGTCAGCCTGGCTGGGCACAGTGCCTGGATATTTGGTCTGCTATTACAAAAATATTTCCACGGTCAATGATGTTTGGGAAAACTGTTTATCAAACAGTGCTTTCGGGGTCTCTGTGTTGCAGAACTTGTCCTAATTTGGCCACGAACTGCTGTCCGTACAGCACACCTGGAGCCTTGGAGAGGGCTGATTGGGAGTTATCGAGAGTTTCCTGGCAGTGACTCTTTATTCTGTTTTGAAAGTAGGTCACCGTGGTCAGTTTCCACCCTTTTAGAGGGTCTCTTTTCTAGGAGAAGAGGGGTCTCCTTCTTGGGTGAAGGGAAGGCATTTGTTCTCTTCCATCAGAGAAGCAGTTTGGGTCCATGTTTGAAGACTTTCCAGCCTGGGAGCTGCTGCCTCGTCACAGCCCCTCCTCCCCCAGCTCCTGAGGCTTCCCCTTATGATGAGAGAGTTTGGACCACTCTATCCAACGTTCTAGAGCAGAACCAATGAATTATTCACGTGATTTCTGCTGGCAGAGATGCTAATGAGATGCTTCTGCGTACATTAGTGTAATTCCTGGAGATTCTTTTTGCTCAGGACCACTGCCTCTGCCCCCTATAGGCCTTGGGGAGAGGTGGGGTATGGAATGGCAAGGAACTGAAGACTTACTAGCCAGCAACTCATGACTAGGGAGGCCAGAGGACTACCCATCTCCCTGAATCCAGTTCTGTGGACTTGAAGAATGAACATCCAGAAGCTGTCTTCCAGTCGCACAAGCAAGACGGAGCTCAGATCACCTCCTCCAGGATGCCTTTCCTGATTTATCCCTCCCCACTGTGCCCTCTGTTTCCTTTCCAGGCTGAGAGATGTGTCCCTCTCTGTGCCTTAGTCTCTGTGCTGACGAAGTCACCATAGACGATGTGGGGGCTCCACTGTCCATCGCCACCACTACACCCCAAGCTCCTTAGCACACGTGTTCAGTGCCTTTCTTCCCTTCCTCTCCGGGACCTAAGGTGACACTCAGTGTGTACAGAATGTTCCGATGTTTGATGGGTGGAATTGAACTGTTCATACGTGATTAGTTCAACTCAGAAGGAAATGTGGCTATTTTGATAGGGATTAGTCTTTGCCTTTGAATCCGCTGAGCAAATTTAACATGTAAACAAGACTCAGGTGCAGAGATGTTTAAGCACTCTTCAAAAAAATCTTTTCCAAGCACTTTGGCAGCTTCCATTTGATGAACAGTTAGCTCATTTCAAATTGATTTAGATGTATTTATTCAAGTAAGTTCAAAAAGACCAATCTCTAGTTGGTAAAATTCTGTTAATTCTTATTGTCTTTTACTGTATGGCCTTAGAAGTAATTCATTTTCATTTCATCTTCCTTCCTTCCTTCCTTCCTTCTTATTTGTTAAGGTTTCATTATTCAAGCTTCCCACTTGATCAGATGGTACTTTGCTCCCCAAACTTAAAGAATAAGTAAATGTATGCATTCTCAGTTGTTCAGTCATGTTTGACTCTTTGTGACCCTATGGACTGTAGCTCACCAGGTTCCTCAGTCCGGGGGGATTCTCCAGGCAGCAATACTGGAGTGGGTTGCCATTCCCTACTCCAGGGGCTCTTCCCAACCCAGGGATTGAACCCATGTCTCTTGCATCTCCTGCATTGGCAGGTGATTCTTTACCACTGAGCCACCTGAGAAGCGAATAAGTAAGTATTAGGAAGTAAATCAGTGGTCATGTATCTTGTCTCACTTCTGTGTTACTTTCATGTTGCGAGGGACTTTGTCACACTGAAGCTATTGCTCCAATCTTTACTTCTTACCATGCAGTCCATGGGCTGGCTGCATCGGCATCTTCCAGAAGCCTGCTAGAAATGCAGGCTCTCAGCCCTCCATTCCCCCAGACTTATCCCTGGTGGGTTCACGTGCATGCAGATGTCTGAGAACAGAGGCTTAGCTAACCTGGTCAGTGTCCCTGTTTCAGCCCTTGAAGATGAGGTGGGAACTGAATCAGAAGAGTACTGAATAGATGCCTGTTTGCACTTGATCATCGAAGGGGCCTGCGCCTTTATGGGATATACACACTAGAAACATTTCCTTACCTGTCCCACCCACACCTGCTGGAGGGGGCGGCCTCACTGTCTCTAAGGGACTGCCATTAACCCTGTTATGTGCATTCTCTCCCTCAGTCCTTGTGACAAAGCTGTGAGATAGGTACCCTCCTGTCTCTTCACTGGTGAAGCTTAAAGATTAGAGAGGTGAAACAGCCTACTTGCTGCCACCAGCGTGGCCCCATACCTGGCCTATAACATGGGTTCTGTAATGGAGGCTGTCAGCACCCTCCACCTCTTTCTGGGAACAGGGGGGTCCGGAGTAAATGGCTGCAGAGTGGTCCAGTTGACTCATAAACTGCGCTGTCATCTAGACAGCGAGGGGCATTGGGCCTCCGCCTCCTGCTAGTCTCAGACCTCAGAGTCCTTATAGCTGTGTCCATCTGAGGGTGAGTGGTGTTTTCTGTGGCTGAGTGTAGCTGTATATATCCTTGTTGAACTAGCACTGTATTTTGTATCTTATTGACCTGGACAGAGACAAAATGGGTTAAACAGTTTTAATACATGGAGCAATCATAAGCAGTGTCAATACGGTGATAACAGGGGTTAGTAGGAGCATTAGCCAACTCCAAATCCCCCTTTGCCAGGAGAAAGATCCCCCAAAGAGAGATTGTAGGCACTCTGAGGATTCTCCCTCTTGTTCTTTGAGATCCTGTAGGATCTGAATGTTTTTCTTGAGGACTGTGAGACTTTCTTCAACTTAGCTGGAGGTATTTATGTAGAAACAACATGTCTCATTCAAGATGGTTCAAGTCCCTCCTTGTTCAGGGATCAGGAGATGTATCTCTTGTCTATTCTGGAGTACAACCTCTGCCAAGCTATGTTGGCTCTTTAGAGCTATCCTGAGAAAGCTTATCCCCAGAAATTTAATTTTGGAGGATGTTCATTAGAATGGCACTCATTTGTAGTCCAGAATAGGTATCTGAAATCTCCAGTGGTGCACAGGTGTATTGAGGGTCCTCTTCTGTTTTCTTCCGCGGCTTCACTCGTGAATAGTGAGTCCAGGAGTTGTGCTCTGGTACCTTGGCTGCTTAACCAGAGGTTCTCTGGAATCTGAGACTGAGCTGCATGAGCTTTCTGCTGAGTTTGCTTTTGCTGTCCTGGCTTCCAGCACACTAGGCTTCTTGGTTACTTCCACTGTGCTGCATTTCCTTCATACTCAGCTTTCACAGCATGAGCTTTCACCAAGTTTGGCTTCTGCTGTGCTTGGCCTCCACCTCATGGAGCTAAGGTTGCTTCAGCCAGGTTACATCCAGGTCACGGCATCAGATATGTTGAGAGAGTGTGTAATTTCCTCATTTCTGTCTCGCTGCAGCAAAGATTTGAAATGGTGGACCAGTGTTACAGCTCAGTTACAGCTCAGAGTTTTATTAGGCAAGCAAAGGAAAGTACACCCTTGAGGTGTGAGGGAGGGCTGACCCCAAAGGAGAGGCCAATGCATTATTTTTTATAATCTTTTCCCTTATGGCTTGTCTCAGGATATTGAATATGCTTCCCCATGCTATACAGGAGGACCTTGTGATTTATCCATTCGATATGTAATAGTTGGCATCTGCTAACTCCATACTCCCCATCCATCCCTCCTCTATTTTGCTTCCCCCTTGGCAACCACATATCTGTTGTCTACTCTGTGAGTCTGTTTCTGTTTCCCTTTTTTCTCTTCCTTCTCCTCCCATGTCCAAGCACTTGAACTCAACATAACTCATCTCCCCATCTCCCCCACCCTTCCTCCTTTCACTCTGGATTCCAGGTACAGAATTCAGATGACAATAATGATGATTTTATCATTGCTACTGTTTGGCCATGTATGATTTTTGGTCTCCTTTTCCCCTGTATTTTCATCTTCTACCCTGGTGGAAAGGAGGTCATTCAGCATAAGAACACAAACTGCTATGAAAGCAACCAAACTTGTAAGAAAAAGGCTAGTTTGTCTTAAAGACTTAGAAACTCTGTAGGGGAGGAGAAGGGACAAGGTGGGTAATAAGGACCATAGGGAATGAAGAGAGAGAGAAAAGAGAGGAGACTATTAATAGAAAGAACTCCAGAGTGCTCCTCAGACACAGTCTGGTTGTTCTGAAAGAGGACTAGGAATAAAAGCACAGATTTTCTGGAACCATCCTCTCTGCTTAGGGTGCATTCACCACAAGCCACTGGGAAGTCCCAGGTGGCTCAGTGGTGAAAAACCTGCGTGCCAATGCAGGAGACGCAAGAGATGCAGGTTGGATCCCTGGGTCAGGAATATCCCCTGGAGGAGGGCATGGTAACCCACTCCAGTATTCTTGCCCGGAGAATACCATGGACAGAGGAGCCTGGCAGGCGATAGTCCATGAGGTCGCAAAGAGCTGGACGCGACTTACAGACCAAGCACGCATGCATTGGGAGGCCACTGTCAGGTGAAGCACATACCAGCAAGTCCTGCCAGCCACTGCAGGACCCTAAGGGACAGTTACATTATGGTTGCCACTAATACCAGGCCACCAGTTCCTAAACTTCCTCTGTGTAACTGGCGTTTGTTAAATTCTTTCTATACATGACTCCTACCCCTCACAGGTTGGGCAGAGTAGGGAACTGGGGTCTGTGCTTTCCCTGTTTGTGTGCTGCACCATTGGGGCTGTAACACGCTTAACTAGGTCTTCAGAACTGACACACAGCTCACTGTCCTCTGTGTACAGAACTGTGCTGCTCATCGAGGATCAGAGGAGCATGCCTATTGACTTAATTTATTGTCTGCTTGGGAGGAAAAAACACACACACATAAATTCAAGGGCTAATTACCTCTACAAGTGATGTCAGAAGATGGTCTGACTGACTGCCAAATTAATAGCAGAGATGTAGGACCTAAGAGATGTTATTAACTTTTATTTATTAAAATTGAGATGGCTCAACAGGTAAAGAATCCACTTGCTATACAGGAGGTGCAAGAGATGAGTTCAATCTCTGGATCGGGAAGATACCCTGGAGGAGGAAATGGCAACCCACTCCAGTATTCTTGTTTGGGAAATCCCATGGGCAAAGGAGCCTTGGGGGCTACAATCCATAGGGTCCCAAAGAGTTGGACACAACTGAGCAATTGAGCATGCACATACATTAAAATTGCAGATATCACCAAAAGATGGACAAAATACATTTCACACATTTGCAGATACATATGAGTAACATCATGAGAGTACATCATAAGAAACGCTGGGCTGGAGGAACCACAGGCTGGAATCAAGACTGCCAGGAGAAATATCAATAACCTCAGATGTGCAGGTGACACCACCCTTATGGCAGAAAGTGAAGAAGAACTAAAGAGCCTCTTGATGAAAGTGAAAGAGGAAAGTGAAAAAGTTGGCTTAAAGCTCAACATTCAGAAAACTAAGATCATGGCATCTGGTCCCATCACTTCATGGGAAATAGATGGGGAAACAGTGGAAACAGTGGCTGACTTTATTTTTCTGGGCTCCCAAATCGCTGCAGATGATGATTAAAATTGAAATTAAAAGACACTCCTTGGAAGGGAAGTTATGACCAACCTAGACAGCATATGAAAAAGCAGAGACATTACTTTGTCAACAAAGGTCCATCTAGTCAAGGATGTGGTTTTTCCAGTAGTCATGTATGGATGTGAGAGTTGGACTATAAAGAAAGCTGAGCACCGAAGAACTGATGCTTTTGAACTGTGGTGTTGGAGACTTGAGAGTCCCTTGGACTGCAAAGAGATTCAACCAGTCTATCTTAAAGGAGATCAGTCCCAGGTGTTCACTGGAAGGTCTGATGTTGAAGCTGAAACTCCAGTACTTTGGCCACCTGATGCAAAGGGCTAACTCATTTGAAAAGACCCAAATGCTGGGAAAGATTGAGGGCAGGAGGAGAAGGGGACGGCAGAGGATGAGATGGCTGGATGGTATCACTGACTTGATGGATATGTGTTTGGGTAAACTCCGGGAGTTGGTGATAGACAGGGAGGCCTGGCGTGCTGTGGTTCACGGGGTCGCAAAGAGTCAGATATGACTGAGCTACTGAACTGAACTGATGAGTAACCCAAAGCCCACTCTCAGGCTGGTGGTGGTGGTGGTGGTTTAGTCTCTCAGTTATGTCTGACTCTTGCGACCCCATGGATTGTAGCTCGCCAGGCTCCTCTGTCCATGGGATTCTCCAGGCAAGAATACTGGAGTGGGTTGCCATCCCTCCTCCGGGGGATCTTCCTAACAATAGGAAATTCTGAACCTCTTCAGGTCAAATATAACTCAATACTGTCTTGTGCATTCAGTTCAAATAGGATTATCTTTTTCTAGAAGCAATCACAAGGCCTAAGGAGATTTGCAGCAATGGAAATGATTTTTTCCTTCCCTATAATGAACAGATTAAAAGCTTAATCCCAAGGTTGGTCTCAGCGTCCAAAGATAATTGCGGTATGAATCATTCCAAATGGGTTTTTTCATATGTACTCAAGAAGAGGAAGGCATGGGTAGAGGGAGAACATAAAATTTTAAAAGTCAACAAAAGGAATCATTTTTAGTAAACTTTATAGTCTGGAAAGGAGGCCAAAAGGGGTACTTTTAAATATCAGGCACCCAGGAGAATATGTACTGATTGTACTGCAGGTCACTCAAGACCAAGACAGCTCTTCAGAAACGAATCTACAGACCTCTAAGATGCTGGGTTTGCCAAGATCATTATGGGTGTTTTGACCCGTCAGTGCTCGGCTTAACTTTCTTTCATTACTTAATTTTATCATTTATGGCTGCATGGGTCTTTGCTGCTGCAAGCAGGCTTCCTCTGACTGCAGTGTTGTTCAGGCACCCAGTCATGTCTGACTCTGTGACTCCATGGATTGCAGCACCCCAGGCCTCACTGTCCCTCACCATCTCCCAGAGTTTGCCCAAGTTTATGTTCATTGCATTGGTGATACCGTCCAGCCATCTCATTCTCTGACGCCCTCTTCTCCTGCCCTCAATCTTTCCCAGCATCAGGGACATTTCCAATGAGTCGTCTGTTCACATCAGATGACCAAATTACTGGAGCTTCAGCTTCAGCATAATTCCTTCCAGTGAATATTCAGGGTTGAGCTCCTTTAAGATTGACTGGTTTGATCTCCTTGTGGTGCAAGGGACTTTCAGGAGTCTTCTCCAGCACCACAATTCAAAGGCATCAATTCTTTGGCATTCTGTCTTCTTTACAGTGCAGCTCTCACAACCGTAGATGACCACTGGGAAGACTATAGGCTTGACCATACAGACCATTGTTTGCAGAGTAATGTCGCTACTTTTCAACACACCGTCTAGGTTTGTTATCGCTTTTCTGCCAAGAAGCAATCATCCTGTGATTTCGTGGCTGCAGTCACTGTCCGCAGTGATTTTGGAGCTCAAGAAGACGTCTGTCACTACTTCCATCTTTTCCCCTTCCATTTGCCCTGCAGTAATGAGGGCAGACATCTCGATCTTAGCTTTTTTATTAAATAGGCCTAAGCCGGCTCGTTCACCTTCCTCCTTCACCCTTATCAAGAGGCTCTTTAGTTCCTCTTGGCTTTCTGCCTTCAGAGTGGCATCATCCGCATGTCTGAGGTGAGCAGCGGCTCTTCTCTAGCTGTGTTGCGTGGGCTTCTCGTCTCGGTGGCTCTCTTGTGGGGCATGGGCTCTAGGCGTGCACGCTCAGCAGTTGTGGCACACAGGCGTAGTTGCTCTTCAGCATGTCCCATCTTCCCGGACAGGTATCGAACCTGTGTCCCCCGCACTGGCAGGCAGATTCTTAAACCACCGGACCACCACGGAAGTCCCTAGGCTTACCTCTCATGTCAGCAAGAATACTAAGGAAAAGAATCATTCATGACACTAGTTAATATAGTGAGGCAGACTTTATTCAAAATGACTTTTGCTGTAGGGTTAGGGACTGCTGCAGTCGGGTTTTGCAGGAGGGGAGAAAGATCAGGCTTAGCTCTGAATATGACAAGGAGAAGTGGGAGTTTATAGCCAAGGAGCAGAGTGAGGGCCAGTGGGTGGAAAATTACTAGTAGGAGACATCAAGAGTAAGGGGAGAGTCTGGCTAAGCCAGCCTAGCAGGATTCTCGGTGAAGACAGGCCAGGATGATCAGACACCACTGGGGAGCTGGTGGAGGATGATGAAGGGCAGAGGGAGTCTGGCCAAACTGGCTCTGCAGGATTCTTGGCAAGACTGGGTCATGCGGAGACAGACACAGAAGTGTGTAAGTTGAGGCCTAGTAAGAAGATTCTGAGGCAGTCGGCTTCAGGTAGGGCCTGATCTGGCGGATCCCTCAGTAGCACTGGGGCCCGGTTTGCCTCTCGGCTTCTGGCCGTCGTCCCTGGCAGACTCGTCTCGCTGGTTTCGGGATGGCTGCTGCGACTCCTGAGGTTTTTATTTCCACCCAGCAGGGAGAAGAATCTGGGTTCTAGTGCTCCGCAGAAGTCCCGGGCTTTCTTCTGATTAGTCCGGCTGAGATGATATGCTCGCCTCAACCATCTCTGTGGTCAGGGGACGGAATGATTGGACTGGATTAAGCCAGACCTCAGACCTAGGGCATGTGGGATGAGGTCAAGTTCCTAAGACAAAATGGCTCAGATTTAGAGTGAGGGTTTTGGTTTCGTGTTTTGTTTTGTTTTTAAAGGCAAGTCCAGAAGCAGTGACCAGAAAAGGGGGAGGAATAGATAAGAGGGAAAAATCATAGGTATTAAGCCTATCTATACCTTCAGTGATTTGACTACCACAGCTGGGGCATTTTTATTGAAAAACCATCTATTAAGTAGCAAGAATCTTGCCTGCATCTCCATAATGGAGGCCTGAAAGTTGTGCCTAGGAGATCTGAATCAATGTATGAAACATGACAGCTCAGATAAGAATTTACATGGTTGCCCCAGGATTCATTTTTAAAAAGGTCACAAAAGCATGAATAAATGTCAAGTTGGAATTATTTATTATTCTTGCACCTCAAAGTCATTTCTAGTGAGTTTACCTAGTGAGGTAAATAGAGGAAAAGACTTGTTTTTACACTAAGGGAAGAAACTATTGAAGAAATGGAGACCCCCTATTCCTAGAAATTCCTGACACCCAGGCTTTTGTATTAATCAAAGAGAGGGCAGAGCAAGGTGCGAGAGGCAGGGAAAATGAACAAAGGGTAGAGGAGTAAAGCTGGGCAGTGATTCAAATAAAACTCAAAGATGTTAAAGGAGTCCACAAAGAACTCAAGACTCTGGTCATTACAATTTTTTGAACAGTGCTTGAATGAATCCAGAATAAACCTTGGTAGGTTCCAATAGGGTAGGCAGGGCAAGGTGAGGAGGGAAAAGGGTGAGGAGGTGGCATGGAGGGGACCAGAAAGAGACCATCCAATAGGGTGGTTGAGAAGAGAGAAAGAAGAGTGAGGAGGAGGAGGAAGAAGACGAACTTGGAGGATCAGACGCCATAACATGAAAAGCACACGAGTGGCAGGCAAGGCAGGGGCACCCGGCAGAGAGAACTAGAGAAACAGTTTGCATATGAAAGTCTTCCTGAGGTCAGGGAAGCCTGTTTTCTTTATCCTTGTCCACCCATGTCCTGATGCAGGGTCTGGCTCTTACAGCAAAAATCAAGGCAGGGGAGACTCCCAGAGAAGCATGCAGGGAAGCTGGAGGGGAAAACATGGAGGTGGGAGATGGTTCCAGCTGAAGATCGAATGCCGGCCATTAAAGGGTCTGTGAGTCAGTAAGTTGGAAGCAAAGTAACATTTTCAAGTCTCCATGCTGTAGAAGCTCTCACAATGTAGAGGGGAAAGGGAGTATAATTTCTGAAACAGGATTGAGCCTAGAGTTTAAAAAATAACTGTTTTTCATTTTGTAGTCAAAAATAAAAACCCCAGTGTTTTCTTTTTTAAAGATTGATTTATTTTATTTTTGGGCTGTGGCGGGTCTTTGTTGCTGCACGCAGGCTTTCTCTTGTGGTGAGCAGGGGGCTACTCTGCGTTGTGGTGTGCGGGCTTCCCACAGCGGTGGTTTCTCTTGTCGCAGAGCTCAGACTCTAGGCAACTGGGCTCAGTAGTTTCGTCCGGAGGTTTCTAGAGCACAGGCTCAGTAGTTGTGGCGCACGGGCTTAGCTGTCAAGGCATGTGGGATCTCAGGCCAGGGATGGAACCGGTCTCCCTTGCATCACAAGGCAAATTCTTGACCACTGGACCACCAGGGAAGTCCTAAAAACTTCAGTGTTTTAATACAGAGAGTAAAACGTGAAAGTCTGCCTCTGTGAGGTAGGCATTCTGCCCCTTCTCACTCCTCAGGCTTCTCTCTTTTTTAAAAAATAAAATGTTATGTACTGCATTGGTTCCTTCTTTGATTTTACCATCTCCAGCCCTGCCCCCAACATGTTAGTGCATTGTCTGTTCCTTAAAAAAAAAAGAAAAACGCACCAAGAAGAGCTCAGCACTCGCTACTGTGCCATGTCTGCCCCATGTCCAAATCTCAGATTACATCAGGAAGGGCGTTCTACAAAATACCTGACTGTACTCTTGAGAAGTGTCCGGGTCATACAAAGCAAATGAAGATGTACCTGTTAAACAATGTACCCCCCTCCCACCCCCTGAGCATCCACCGTTCTACTTTCTGTCTCTGTGAATCTGACTGCTGTAGGTACTGCATACAAGAGGGATCATATAATACGTACCCTTTTGTGACTGTTTCTTTCACTTCACATGTCTTCAGGATTGAGCCATGTTGTAGCATGTGTCAGAACTTCCTTCCTTTTGGGGCTGAATTTGTTGATCCATTCATCATGATGCACTCTTGGCATTGCTTCCATGTTTTCATTACTGTCAACAGTGCCTCTATGACGTGGATGTGCAAGTAACTCTTTTAAGATCCTGTTTTCGGTCCCTTTGGGTAGCTACTCAGAAATGGAGGTGCTGGATCATATGGGAGAATCTGTATTCTCTGATTTTTCATCTCCTGGAGCTGCATTCCTTATTCTGCTTTGCTCATGGTCCTTCCTTTATCTTCTAAACCATCAGGGCAGCATCTTGTTCTGCGGCCACATTCTCTCTTCTTCTGTCTCAGATTTACCTCTGCCTCTCTCTCTGTGTGATTGCATTGAAGACCTACCAGGATAACCAACCCAAGATAATCTCATCTTGAAAATATTTAATTTAATCACACTGCAAAGTCTCTTTTGCCATATACAATAATATTCACAGGTTTTAAGGATTAGGACCTAGATATCTTTGGGGATCACTATTCAGCCTACCACACAAACTAATAGAAAAAGCAAAAGGAACATCGAAAACTATTGTAGAGAAAGACCTGTGGAAACACTGTTCCTAGAGATCATCACAGGAAATAAATAGTATGAGACATATTCTTCTAGATTTCTTTCCATGCATATACTAACACATGTATTTCATTTATTCCCTTTCCTTTCTGAAAAATTGAAAATGGGATAACTTTTTACACAGCCCAGAAACTTCTGTCTTTCATTTAATAATGGATCTTTGTAGCAAGCTCTTTAAGAGTGGAAGAAATTTACTTTCATGCTACTGTCTTGTTTGATGTAAAAATAGCAATTTTCCAGTAAAGCAAGTGAACTTTTAGAAAAATTCTATTTGAAATAATCTCCTAGAAATGTCAATGTTAACTTTAATTCATAAGAAGAAAGAGATATTTTGAATCAAAGTAAAGGTGAGGCCACTTAGACTTTAGTGTTTTGGATAAATTAGAGAAAGGGCACTCTAGTTATATGTGTATACAGCATGACACCCTTGAAGGGTATGTTACTTTGTGTGGTATGTTAATGTGAGAGTCAGTGCTTCTGATGTTCTGCCATCAGCTAGTTGTGTGATCTTAAGCTCTATCCAATTTCTGGACCTCAGTGCATTCTTATCTTTGAAATGAGAGGACTGGCCTGGAAGTTGTCTTAGCTAATGATCTTATTCTGCACTTTGGGAAGGGCACTATTTCAGCAGGTGTTAGAGACCCAGTTTTGAATACCAGAACTTTTACATTGAATCATCTGTATCCGTGATTCTACATCCGTGGATTCAACCAACCACAGGTGAGAAATAGCCCTGCCTCCCAATTCCAGAAAGTTCCAAAAAGCACACTGGCACCTATTCACATTGTTATTGTTGTTCAGTTGTGTCTGACTCTTTGTGGCTCCATGGACTGCAGCACACTAGGCTTCCCTGTCCTTCATCATCTCCTGGAGCTTGCTTAAACTCATGTCCATCGAGTCGGTGATGCCATCCAACTATCTCATCCTCTGTTGTCTCTTCTCCTCCTGTCTTTAGTCTTTCCCAGCATCAGGATCTTTCCTAATGAGTCAGTTCTTCTCATCAGGTGGCCAAAGTATTGGAGCCTCACCTTCAGCATCAGTCCTTCCAATAAATATTCAGGACTGATTTCCTTTAGGACTGACTGGTTTGATCCCCTTGCATTGCAAGGGACTCTCAAGAGTCTTCTCCCACACCACAGTTCAAAAGCATCAATTCTTTGCTGTTCAGCTTTCTTTGTGGTCCAACTCTCACATCCATCCATGACTATTGGAAAAAACACAGCTGTGACCAGACAGACCTTTGTTGGCAAAGTAATGTCTCTTGCTTTTTAATATGCTGTCTAGGTTGGTCATAACTTTTCTTCCAAGGAGCAAGTGTCTTAATTTCATGGCTGCAGTCACCATCTGCAGTGATTTTGGAGCCCCCAGAAAGAAAGTATGTCACTGTTTCCATTGTTTCCCCATCTATTTGCCATAAAGTGATGGGACCAGATGCCATGATCTTTGTTTCTTGCATGTTGAGTTTTAAGCCATCTTTTTCACTCTTCTCTTTCACTTTCATCAAGAGGCTCTTTAGCTCCTCTCCACTTTCTTCCATAAGGGTAGTTCCATCTGCATATCTGAAGTTATTGATATTTCTCCCAGCAATCTTGATTCTAGCTTATGCTTCATCCAGCCTGGCATTTTGCATGATGTACTCTGCATATAAATTAAATAAGCAGGATAACAATATACAGCCTTGACTTACTCCTTTCCCAATTCTGAACCAGTCCATTGTTCCATGTCTGGTTCTAACTGTTGCTTCTTGACCTGCATACAAGTTTCTCAGGAGGTAGGTCAGGTGGTCTGGGTATTCCCATCTCTTTAAGAATTTTCCACAGTTTGATATTTACATAGTATTTTCACTGTATAAGGTATTATAGAAAATCTAGAGATGATTTTAAAGTGTACAAAGAGGATGTGCATAGGTTATATGCAAATATACCATTTTAATGACAGACTTGAACATCCTTGGATTTTTATATTCTCGAAGGGTGCTGGGATACCTTGGGGTGACCGTACTGACTTGCTTGCTGTAATCTGGAGCTACACAGCTCCATAGGGCCTCAGTTTTGTTCTTCAGTCCTCTGTTGTCCCCTTCTCCTCTTGCCTTCTATCTTTCCCAGCATTAGGGTCTTATCCAGTGAGGTGGGTCTTCATATCAGGTGGCCAGTGTATTGGAGCTTCAGCTTCAGCATCCGCATCATCCCTTCCAATTAATATTCAGGGTTGATTTCCTTTAGGACTGACTGGCTTGATCTTGCAGCTTGGTAAAATGAGCCTGCTGGACTAGAGTGTTCTGAAGATTGTTTCTAACTCTCACATTCTAAGACAGTCAGTGTCAGACTTAAGTGTACCTAAGAATTCCTTAGAGATTTGTTAAAATGCAGAGTCCAGTTCAGCAGGTCTGGGATAGGGCCTGAGATTCCACATTCCTAGCAAGTGAAGTTGATGCTGGTTTGAAGTGTACACTTAATGACAAAGTATTTGGATTTTGAACTGTCAGGAAACTTTGTTAAAGACTTGGAATTTGGCAAGAGATTAGCGTGTGGGTGGTTTGCTTGTCTGTGGACTATGCAGTGCTATGAGGTGTGCGTATTTGCACAGTGTCTTCTACTGTCCACACCTAAACTTTTTTAGGAAAGTGGGTGGTCAGGTGTCATGCCTTCCTGACACCCAGCCCAAGTGTCAAGTGAGGAAAACACTTTATTTCCAGCTTTAGCCAGGTAATTCCCCACCCAGAGCTAGAACACGGATGTGGTGGAAGATGTCTTAACCACCACGTGGTCCATTAAGGAATGGACTTCGAACCGTGGCCTCAGGTTTCCTCAGTGGTCTTTACACCACGTGCCGCCTGGGAGCACTAAACTGATGGCTTTCACACGTCCGCTGCAATTAAGAATCTGATTCTTGTCTGTCCGGAGTTTTGCAGTCGCCAGACTCTGGGTGGGTGGAGTACTGGGTCCAAAGGCGGGGCTTGGAGCCGGGAGGCGGTGCCAGTGACCGAAGAGCGGAACCGGGACTGTAGAGCGGCGACCCCGGCCCCAAGGAATGCCGGGAGTCGGGACCAGACTGCCCTCCGCCTGTCTGTGTCTGCGGCGGCCGCTATCGATAAAGTTGTTGTTCTGCCAACATGGCGGCGCCCATGGTGACTGGCCGGGCCGTGTTCGCCTAAGGTGGGAACCGAGGAGTAAGGAGCCGCAGGCCAGAGCCTGTGAGCAGGTAAACCCCTGACCCGGGCTCAGCGGGACTCTAGACGCGACCTGATCGTCTCTCTCCCCAGATCGATAGATTTCGACTTGCCGGGAGCCAGAAGGGAAAGTGCGGTCTGGGTTCGGTGGTCTCGGAGCTGTGCAGTTTCCTAACTGGAAAAGTCTCTGAGATCCAGTTCTTAAGACTCTTTGAGCCACCGACTCCGTTGATAGCTCAGGGCCCTTTCCCAGGAAAACGCATATAGTACGCATAGTTTTGCACTCAAGTCCCTCTTCCACTACCCCAGTTGGTCCCTGGACCTTTGCCCTCGTCATCTCTGTGACCTGCAGATGATTGTCACAGCATGTTAAGGCTCGAAGGTCCTCAGAGATCATCTAGATTTACCTCTTCATTTTAAGGAGAAGCTGGTATTCCGGTCACTAAAGAATTTCTCCAAGGTCATAAAGAGATTTAGTTGTTTTGCCTGCACATGACTTGGCTCCTTGTTAATTTCTCAGGTACATTTTTGCACACTTTCTTTTGAGTGCACACTGTGTCCTCCCGTGCTTTTCCCACATACTCTGTTTCTTTGCCTATGTTTTCCTACTCTTCTCCTAGGTTTCTCTGTCCCTATGTGATTGTCGTTTTGGGTCCAGTTCTCAGGCCTCTCCTTCTATGGTCACATGCTGGTACACCCCTCCCCCCCCCCATTTTCAAAAAACTTGAACAGTCAAGTGAGGTTGAGGTCAGAGGGATGGAATAATGGGGATTGATGCTTTGGAAGGATGTGGTAGAAGAGACAAGTTTCCAAACATCTAGGCAAGGAACTGGATGTGACTAGATAAGGAAGGAGAGGGCCAAGTTGACCGTAACGCGAAACATGAGTCACACCTTTCATATTCATGGTAGGGGCATGGTGCTCTAATAAAATGACTGCTCCTTATCAGCAGGAGGCAGTGTCCACGAGGGCTTTGGTGGTGGAGTGGCCCATAGCAAGACCTGGGAAGTAACAGAAGGGAACTGAACCGAACTCCAGGGCTGCAGTAAATCATAACCCTGAGTGTACTCTGTGCTGAGTCTGCTTGAGTTTTGGGGTTCCCCTAACATTAAGGGTGTGGACTTTTCTTAAAGGATCCTGACACGTATATTACCACATTGCTCCCCAGGGAGGTGGAATCAATTTACATTCCACCAGCAGTGTATAAAAATGCACATTTCTTTCCATAACAGATTTTTGCCAATGTGATAAGCAAACTATTTCCTTGTTATTTTAACATGCATTTCTTTGTTTAGTTATAAAGTCATTCTTTTTTTCTCTTATATTTGTAAGTCATTTGTATCTCCTCTTTTCTCCTTTGCCAACTTTTAAAATTAGGTTTTTGATGTTTCTCTTTTCATATGTGAATTCTTTATAGAGAAGGGTAATCATTTTTTTGTAGTTTTAGCAGTTTTCTTTCAGCTTATTGTTTGCGTCTAATTTTGTTCATGGTTTTTTGTTTGTTTGTTTGACCGCACTGTGTGCATGTGAGATCTTCTAACTAGAGATCAAACCTGTGCCCCCTGCATCGGAATTGTGAAGTCTTAACGACCTCCAGGGGAGTTCCCAAATTCATGGTGTTTTTGATGTGCAGATTTTTTACATTTTTAAGACAGTTTTATTAATATGTTTCCTTTAGAATTCTTCTATTGCTTTTATGCCTGGACAGAACGTCCTGCACCTTGTACAGAATTAGTACATACTCTATTTTTTTTCTTGTTTTATGATATTTTTAAAAATTCTTTAATCTATGTGGCATTTACTCTGGACTTCCCAGGTAGCTCATTGGTAAAGAATCTTCCTGCCACTGCAGGAGACACAGGAAACTTGGGTTTGCTACTTGGATTGGGAAGATCCCCTGGAGAAGGAAATGGCAACCCACTCCAGTATTCTTGCCTGGAAAATCCCATGGACAGAGGAGCCTAGAGGGTTGCAGTTCATGGGGTTGCAAAGAGTCAAACACAACTGAGCACACACGAGTGGAGTTAACCAGCATCAAAACAAAGAACTTGTAAGGCGGTAGTTCAGGTCAGTTTTGTATTTTTATAATTCCATCCTTTTCCCTTTTTTCTGTTTCCCCTTATGTGTTCTTAAGGAATGCAGTCTAAGAGAGAAACTGCAGGTATCTATGTGCCCTCTGCTAAATTAACATTCTTTAGCTTGGAAAGGTATAAGAACACTGACTTAACTAGAGAACCATAAAGTCCATGACTCTGTGATAGTTCTAATTATGTAGAAATCGAACTCCTCAAAATAAATATAATTGCCTTAATTGTACAAAATGTCTGTATATATTAGATTGGTCATATGAAATTGCATATAGTCGACTAATTATATGGTTTACCCTATACACTTTAAAATAGACAAGCCCAATAGATAGGAGTGGAGGTGTTTTGTTTGTTTGTTGTATGTGGTCTGTTTCTGATTCCGCCCACAAAGCAGCAAGAGGGATTGAGTACAGTGAGAATTGATATGTCAAGAACTTTTGCAGACCAACTTGTAAATGTCAACACTTGTGGTTCCATTTTATGTGTGTGAAACTCACTTGTAGAAGTCTATAATGAACCCTCTTGGCAGCATTTGTGACCTAGAACCTTTGCTAAACAGACCAGACCCTAGTGGACGTGGACAAAATTTTGAGAGGATCAAGGATTAATGCCAGGTTAAGAGTACCAGTTTCTTCCTTCTTTTTCTTTTTTTTTTATCTCTGGTTTTGAGATATCTGTTTTCATCTGTTTCTGCATGGTAGCGAATGCTGTTATGCAGGAAGGCAGAAAGTTTAGGCTATTTAGTCATACATCTTAAATATTTGATGAACTGTCACCTCAGGCTTTAACATAGTGATAAATCATGAAGCTTCTTTCATGAGGTCATTTTTGGAATTCACTGTTGGAGGAAACCAATGCAACATTTAGGCTGAATTTTGAATCACAGCTGGATGTCTTAGTGAGCCCTATGGGTTGGTTTCCAAAAACCATAGTACTCATCGCTGTTAAACATGCTATACATTTATTTGTTTCTTTTTTTGGCGGTGGGGGGCGGGTGTGCTTGCTTTACAATGTTGTGTTAGTTTCTGCTGTACAGCAGACTGAATCAGCCTTATGGATTTCCTTCTCATTTAAGTCACTACAGAGAATCACTGAGTAGAGCTTCCTGTGCTATACAGTCTGTTGTGATTAGTTATCTATTTTATACACAGTAGTATACATGTCAATCCCAATGTCCCAGTTCACACCCCCTCCTCCATCATTTCTTCGTTTTTTGTCTGCCTTTCTCTGCTAGAATATAAGTGCCATGTAAGAAGGGACTTTATTTTTGTTCACTGCTGTACCCCTAGTGATGAATGAAGAAGTAAGTGAATAAGAATATTCTAAATAATGGTTATTTCCTGGCTCAGCCTACTGAATATGTTTAACTTGTAGTATGTGTGAAGGATGCTGATCATAGCTCAGAGTCTCCGGTCTTCTTGGGAGACCTGTGTTCAGGATCACTTCTGATATTTGAGCCCAAGGCCAAGCCCAGGTGTGCTTAGAGCTCTTTGGAAGCCTGGATAATGGGATGTGAGGCCTGCTAGACAGACCCTAGGCTCTCCTAAAGGCAAGGGAGGGAGGGGCCTCCGCTGCTTCCCAGGCAAGCTGTGAGGTTGTGGCTGGTGCTGGCCCAGGTGGTGGTCGCCTTTTGTTCCTATGGGGCTCTTGTATCTTTGCTGTTTGGGAGCACTGAACATTTTTAATATTTTCCATTAAAAAGATAGTGTTTAGCTTGACTGCACTTCTAAAGTATTCTTTTCAGGGAAAGAAATCATCCAAATAAGAGGAAAGCCTGTGAATGCTGGCTCTGCTGAATGGAAGGAGGAGCTCTGGGAGGTGCTGGGCGGCTCACACTGTATTCTCCACTCTCTCTTTCAGGCCCTTTCCATCTTTTGAAGAATGGCTCCTTCTTGTCAGAGACTGGGTTTATATGCCTGTCTTCTAAAAAGGCAGCTAAACGATGGGCCAGATGTCATTAAGTGGGGAAGGAGAGTGATTCCAGGATGGTCCAGAGGTATTTACAGTGCCACAGGAGAGTGGACCAAGGAGTATACATTGCAGACAAGAAAGGATGTGGAGAAATGGTGGCATCAGCGAATAAAAGACCAGGCCTTCAAGGTTTCAGAAGCAGATGTGAGTATTCTAAGAGATGCTGAAAGGGTTGAGAAGAGGGACGAAGGGCGTGGACTGGGGTCAGATTGCCTGGATTCAAATAAATTATTGAGTATGTGACCTTGAACCAAAGAACCAAATCTCTCTAGGCATCAATTTTTTTTCAATTGAAAATAAGCAGTGATAATAGTAGTGCCCACCTGCTTCCCAGGGTGCTGGTGACGGGTCACTGGGACGACACCAGGATGTGCTTGGAGGAGCCTCAGTGAGGTGCACGTTCACGTAAGGCGTATACGGATGGTGCCACACTGGGCATTCTGGAGCCCCATTTACTGGGGGAACTCACCCAGACAGGAACTGCAGCAGATGTCAGCTTGTTTGTGGCCCGCTGCCTGGTAGGGCGACATGCAGGGATCTGGCAAGGTCAGATAGGAGACTCCAGGAGGGGCATGTGGGCCTCTCAGCTGTGGACTTTTAAGTGGCATGTTCTGAGAAGTGCCTCCCTCCCTTGCCCTGGAATGATGTTGGCTTCCAACCCTGCTCTGCCATCTTGGTTTGAGAGGTCCCAGCCCTTCCCTGGTGTAATCTGGAGCTGGGGTCCAACCTCACAGTCACAGATATATAAGTTAATGGAACTTTAGCTTCTGGTCTGTCCGCACCATCTCAGCTCTCTACCTGAATTAATTGTCTTAAGCGCTTCACTGTAACCAGTTTCCATGGCACACTCTGCTGGAAACCAGCTCCTTCTCTGGAAGGCCGGCCTGGTGGGAATCAATCTTAGATGCATTAACCCTTACCTCTCAATATTGGTCACAACATGGAAGATGTGGTTAGTTACATGAGTTGTTGAATCTGGTTAGAGTACACCACTGTTAAGTACAGTTTTACTCTTAAAATTCTGACCATCCTCTCATAGTAGTTACCAGTCAAATAATATAAACTCTCTATGTTCAATTAAAGAGATTAGGACAAAGGCAAGAAGTTGAGTAAATATATATTTGCCCAAGGCCGCAGTGTGCTAGAATCACCTTTCCTGATTCTCCTCTTTTATCAGACTCATTCTTTCTATGAGATTGATCATTATGAAAAATGGGGGCTGGGTAGCTATTTGTGTTAAACTGAAGGATGGGTTTTTGCATTAGTTATGAAGAAAACCTGGCGTTGAAGGAGATGTATGTAATATGTGAGATGATAAAAAGGAAGGTTTAAATGAAATGCAGAATTATACAGTGAAAGCTTAACTTTTACCTCATTAGGAAATGAAAATTCTTCATGGCAACATGACCAGACTAATGTAGCTAAATGTATTTTGGAAGCAGACCTTAGGGAGAAGTTTAATTCTGAATGAGGAGCATAAAATTAGCTTCTTTTTTTCTTTTGGTTTAGATTCAGTGGCCTCCAAACATTTTGAAGTTGTAGCTCTTTGTTCTTGTGACATTGCATTCTTAAGTATATTTCTAAAAAATTAAGTGGATCAAAATAAACTGTGTTTGACTAATTGGGTAAATAGTTCTAGGAACATTTTGGGTGATCCCCTGGTGGCATTCCGTCAGGGTTTGAATTGGAAAAGGGTAACGTGGAGAGAGTGCTAGATAAGGAGCCTGGAGCCTGGGCAGTAATTCTGGCTCCGTGCCCAAATCACTGTGCGCTCAGCAGCATCCTTTAACCTCTCTGATTCTCAGATTCTTTGCATTGTTTATCCCACATAATTGTTTTGAAAATCAAATGAGAAAATAAGATAAACTCATTTCACAAACTGAAGTGTTATATAAATGAAAGATGCATGCTAAGTCACTTCAGTCTTGTCCAACTCTTGGCGACGCTATGGACCGTATCCTGCCAGGCTCTCCTGTCCATGGAATTCTCCAGGCAAGAGTACTAGAGTGGGTTGCTATGCCCTCCTCCAGGGCATCTTCCCAACCCGGGTATCAGACCCACACCTCTTATGTCTCCTGCATTGGCAGATGAGTTCTTTACCACTAGCGCCACCTGGGAAGCCCCATGAATGAAAGGTACAAGAAGGTAAAAACGTGTAGTGTATCTTTGTGAGGAATGAGAATATGACTAGATGCTGGTGGATTTTAAAGCACATCTATAATCAATCTCACTGTGGTAGTAGCTACATTTGAAATCCACTGGAATGAGTTTCTAGAAGTTGAGTATTTTACTATCATCATCATAATCATCGTTATAAAAAGAACTTCCATTTAATGAGCATTTTAGTGTGTCAGGCACCATCTTTCCTTTCAGTATCTCATTTAAATTCTGAAACAGCCCTGAAGGTGCATAGGAGTAAGGAAACTGGGAGGGAAGTTTGGTAAGTTATTGAGATGCGTAACTCACTTGTTCAGTCGCTCAGCCGTGTCTCACTGTTTGTGACTGCATGGACTGCAGCATGTCAGGCTCCCCTGTCCTTCACTATCTCTTGGAATGTGCTCGAGCTCATGTCCTTTGAGTCAGTGACGCCATCCAACCACCTCACCCTCCGTCCTCAATCTTGCTTGGGGCACAGCCCAGATCCAGACACATCTGAGTCCTGAGCTCACGCTTTCACCAGGAACCTTCTTTTGTCTCGCCTTTGATTTACAGGTTGTGAACAGAGCCTGGAAAAACAAAGGAATTTGCCTGAGGTCTCACAGCTAGTGGCAGAGCTTGGGCCAGATTCCAGGCTGCAAGCTTCCACTGAGTGGTCCACCCACCTCCATTCTCTAGTCTCAGTGAGAGTTTCAGAGCACGATCCATAAAGAGGCAGAAGTTATCTTTCTTCCGATGTCAGAAGCTGACAAAAATAATAGGACCCACTTATATAAAAACCATCCATTTTCCGGCACTTCCAGTCTTCATTTCTATTAAAGGTTTAAATTCTTACACTTTTATATAATTATGAAAATGTCCCTTTCAATCAATTATCTGCTCAATTCTAAACTCGCCAAATTCCTTCCTTCTACCCTCAGAGAATAGAATTCATTTCATTGTCACAGAGGAAAATGACTTAGTTCACACAGAGGAACAGAAGGCAGGGACAGGCAGTGAGCCGGACACCTTTTCTGCAATAAACAAAAATACTCATGAATAGTACAGACTTTTACTAGCAGTACTTTCTATATCTTCTATGGACTCAATACTCCGAAATCATTGCAGATGGTGGCTCTGTGACTAACCTAGACAGCATATTAGAAAGCAGAGACATTACTTTGCCAGCAAATGTCCATCTAGTCAGAGCTATGGTTTTTCCAGTAGTCATGTATGGATGTGAGGGTTGGACTATAGAGAAAGCTGAGTGCCGAAGAGTTGATGCTTTTGAACTGTGGTGTTGGAGAAGACTCTTGAGAGTCCCTTGGACTGCAAGGAGATCCAACCAGTCCATCCTAAAGGAAACCAGTCCTGAATTTTGGAACCAGCCTGATGCTGAAGCTGAGGCTCCAATACTTTGGCCGCCTGATGTGAAGAATTGACCCATTGGAAAAGACCCTGATGTTGGGGAAGATTGAAGGCGGGAGAAGGGGACCACAAAAGATGAGATGGTTGAATGGCCTCACCAACTCAATGAGCATGAGTTTGAGTAAGCTCAAGAAGCTGGTAATGGACAGGGAAGCCTGGTGTGCTGCAGCCCATGGGGTTACAAAGAGTTGGACACTACTGAGCGACTGAACTGAACTGAACTAGCTCATATGTAATGAATTCCTCAACTTTGCCATAAGTTTCATCTTTGTTGGAGAGACATACAAAAAAGAGATATTAATGAAGAAGCTATATGTAGAAAATGTTTGGGGTAAGATTGTTAAGTAAATGTAATTTTGAAAATATATATCATAATAAAAAGGTGATTATAATAAAAATGCATTTAATGTAAAAACTTTAAAATGAAAAACTAGAAATAGTGTATATCAAGTATTTTATTGTTTTTTTCAGATCCCAAAGAACTCTGTAACAACTGTTTTCTTATGTCCCTAAAAATTCCCCCCAAAAGAAGCAGTAGGCCTAATCTGTGTCACCGAGTAAGGTGGAATTTAGTGGGTAGTCTGCTTATTTCTCATTCTGTAGCAGGTATCAGAATGAGGTCTTGCACTTCCTTTGAGGGAGTTGTTTACAAGCTGAGAGGATCATCTGTCACTTGCCTTCTTAAAGAAAAGTCCTGAGTCCCCAGTGACTCCTGAATCTCAAGTTGTCTCTCTCGCTTCTGAGATTTTCCTGAGTTATGATTCCACAGTTTCCAATTAAAGTGCATGATCAATGTGGGGCTTTCCATCCATTTCTAGAAATCAATAGCAGCTGTCACTTTAGTATTACAGGTTTCCAAGTTTATTTTGCAAACTCCTTATTTATTCACTTTTCTCTTCCCTTCCTTCAGGCAACTTGACTTAGCACACAGTTGATAATTTCTGGAGAAAGCGCAGTATAGAGAAAAGTGCCACTCTGGTCTGCCTTGCCACACGATGGTGGCCCTGCTAAAGATTTGTTCACCTTCTTGCTGAGGGAAGTTTAAAGCAAGGGGTCAAGTGAGATTTGGAAAGAATTCGATTTCTGCTTTCTTCTGCTCCCCTGATTACAGTTGGCTGTCCATTATCAGTCATGCAAATACTTAGCAAAAAGTACTCCCCCCACCAATACCCACTCACACACATAAGAATAGTCATGAATATTCTGTTTTGCATTTGTTTTCATTAATTTTGGAGAAGCAAAGCCTTGAAGAACACTTGTAGAGCTCTCGGAAGGGAGTAAGAACGGAAAGAGAAAAACAGGAGGAAAAAAGGAGTGATAACATCAGAGGATCCAGACATTTCGTGACTAAACAGAAGCAGTTACCTGTTCTCTTCCTTTCTTTAGAGGCATCCCTTCTCCCCCGTGCGAGGATTTAAGGCTGAGTGTGGGGAACGCCCCGCTCCTGTCACCTGGACAGGGTAGTGAAGTGTGCTGGGAAGAGTGCCCGTTAGTAATCAGTGACCTCCGAAGACCTGTTCTCAGGCTTCAGAGCACAAAGGCCGACAGACATTTACCCAACAGTTTGTTAAAATAGGGGGTCAGCCAGGAAGGTGGGGATTGGGGTGGAGTTAGATGGTTAAAACATGATCCTTGCCCTTGAACAACAATTCCTTATGGTCCCCAATAAGGAATCAATTAAATGACCACCTCCTTTCCAGCCTTCTCCCCTCATGTGTACAAACTTGTGTCAGCATTCACCATTATGAGAACTAAGGTCCCACAGGTTGATGTTGCAGTGAGGACTTCCTGCCCCGTGTTTGTTGTGTTCCAATGCATGTACCTTTTTTGTTTCTCGTGATGAAACTGTGCGTCTTTGGGTGCTGGAGAGTTATGTAACCCTGGCCTCAGGCTGCCTGTAGATCACCCCCTGGGAAACAGGAACCTGGCTAAGATTTTCTCATTACCTTCCCATTTCAGCTTTTTCTGTTGAAAGATAAGCTCAGAGTACAGCAGAGAAGTCTGGAACCTGAACCGGCGCCTGGGGACTCGGCTCAGTCTGAGTCTGTGTGCAGCTCCCCAGAATTTAGGGAGGGGCTCCATATTAGACTTGTCACATCTCTGTGATTCACTGTTGTCTCCATGAATTTTATGGACACATGTGTCAGAGCTTCGTTTGGAAAAACATACAGTTCTTTAAGACCTAGATAGCTGTTCTAAAAGAGAAAAGGGCAGATTTAAAAATAAGTAGGGGTAATTAGCACTGTGAGGTTGTTTGGCATTATTTTGGGCATTCTTTAGGATAACTCAGGGCTTTGAAATTTGGTATTTGGTATTTTTGTCCATTTACCTTATGGGAATGGTTTTTTTTTTTTTTTTTAAAGAAAGCTTTTGAAAATGTTAAATTATTACCTTGAGTAAAATGCCAAAATATTATATGCATGCTAACTTCCCTGTGAATGATTAATAAATACTCATTGTATTTTTCTGTCATCCTTTCCTAGAAGTCAAAGCCCAAGTTTTATGTGCTTTCCATGTTCCCATATCCCTCCGGCAAGCTGCATATGGGCCACGTGCGCGTGTACACCATCAGCGACACCATTGCACGCTTCCAGAAGATGAGAGGGATGCAGGTAAGGCCATGTGCCTGCTGGGGTAGCATCTCCCTGCCCCACTCAGGACAGTAAGAATGTAGGACAAAGGAGACACCCAGTCTCGGTTATGATTAGGGCAGCTTTGAAGATAAACATGAGAAACTTAGGGTTTCCTCTGATGAATTGGAGGACATAATAAAGCATCGAGATTAATTGGGGGGCAGCCGTGTATTGGGTATTGTGCTGGGGAGGGAGGTGGTGTGCCGATGCAGTGGAAGCGTTTGTGCCAGTGGGCACCATGTGGATACCACCTCAAGAGGAGTTCACGGTGTGGTGGGACGGGTACCCCTCAATAGACAGACATTGG
Organism: Antilocapra americana; assembly: GCA_007570785.1. Taxonomy (NCBI): domain Eukaryota; kingdom Metazoa; phylum Chordata; class Mammalia; order Artiodactyla; family Antilocapridae; genus Antilocapra; species Antilocapra americana. The sequence continues at coordinate 49,584,062 of ML660201.1, read as the reverse complement.
AGAGGGGAATGAATCCAGTAGAACAAAAGAGGAGCAAACACTGTGAGTAGGAGGTAGAGCCACAAAGAGATTTAGCTCCCTGTGTTTTGATATTCTCTGTGTTCTCTAATAAGTACTTATTTATCTTGTAATGGAAAAAGCCAAATTTTCATAACACAAAAATCTAGGGGGAAGTAACAGCCCTGCAGGAGTTGGGAGAGAGTCCCTCACAGGGGACCATCTGACATGGGTGTTGATGGCCAAGGTGAACTGGGAGAGGGAGAGAAGAACACTTCTGTGGCTGGTGTGGGTCAGACCCCTTTCAGTGCCAGCTGCCCAGAGCCTGCACTTAACTCCTTAGCAACACGTCATCTGTAAGACAAGGTAACAGTGACCAGTGGCTTCTTGAATAATTTCCAGACAGAGGCAGCATCAAAGGGGGGCTGAAAGCGTGGACCCATGAACCAAATGGCCAGCACTCAAGTTCTAGCTCCTAACACTTAGTAAGTAGTCAACCTTTGACTCATTGCTGATTAACCTCTCTAAACTAAGACTTAGTTTTCTCTCATCTGTAAAAAGGGGATAAAATAGTACTTGCCCATTGGCCTTTCCCAAGGGTTGAAAGATGATGACTGTGAAGCACTTAGCACGTAGCTGGCGCATAAGCACATAACCAGTGAATACTGTCGTCATCAACAGAGGGCTGGAGCCTGCTGTACCAGGTTCTGAGCACCATGCATACCTCTGCCCAACTTCGTGTTAATTATCTGTCACCTCAGTAGCTCAAAATCCACCCAGGATGGGAGTATTTACATCATGGAAATCAGCAGAGCCTGCAAATCAGGGCTTTTTCTGCTAGAGAGTCCATTGTTAAACATTTACCTGCACTCCCCCTGGCTGTTGCTGTTATTAACCTCTCAGGGTCTGTATAAAGGGTATATGCTGCCTACCGGTTCTTTCTGAAGATTTTCTTTTAAAGTGGTAAGTGCATCCGTTGTCATAATTGATTTGAAAATTTGTGCGGAGCTGACACTGGCAGCAAGAAGTATTCCTAAAAAGGAAGTCGAGGTACTGTGTCTCTCTGTCCCTTGAAGAGTTAACGACGTTTACTGTCAGATGCAGAGATTTGCCTTCTACAGAGACCGTCTCCCTGGGCTCTGCCAGGTGTTATTTTTCCCCGATATTGCTTTCCATCACTTCTGCAGTGTTTATTGGAAAGAGGTGGTGCAGAATAAATTGGCTCTTGTCAGGAAGTATATCTAACTGTGCTTCTTCAACTAGATTTAATCTTGTGTTTTTTTTTTTTTTTTAACTTAAGCCAACTTATTTTGAACAGTTAGTGAGTACAGGCATTTGCTACAGATTAAACTTTTATAGAAAAACCATGTGTTTATGATACGTGAGCAGATAGGTGGTTGAGGGGGTGTAGGTGGAACTCTGATTCTCTTGGATAAATGAGACGTTACAGACAAAGCTCCAGGCAGAACCTCAGACCCAGACTTACTGGGACCCTTATAGGCAGCTCAAGCTCGAGAAACAAAATGGAGTCCCTTGCCAGTAACTGAAACCAAAGGTCAGGCTGGACTCAGGGATTGGGCAACCCAGGTTTGATCCTCATTATACCGCTTTCTCACTGAGTGACCTTGCACAAGTCATTGAATCCCTTAAAATAGGGATAATATTTATTCTTCCCTCCTGGGTTGTTGTTTAGGATATATGAGACAGTACACGTGTCTGGCCAGTAATAATCCCCTAAAAAAGGTGGAAGGCTCCAAAACCACTGAGGATGTGACTTAAGCCAGAAAATTAAGATGACTGCCCCTTGGGAGGAAAGCTTTGACAAACCTAGACTGTGTATTAAAAAGCAGAGACATCACTTTGCCAGCAAAGATCCATCTAGTCAAAGCTGTAGTTTCTCCAGTAGTCACATGGATGTGAGAGTTGGACCATAAATAAGGCTGCTGCTGCTGCTGCTAAGTCACTTCAGTCCCGTCTGACTCTGTGCGACCCCACAGACGGCAGCCCACCAGGCTCCTCCGTCCCCAGGATTCTCCAGGCAAGAACACCGTAGTGGGTTGCCATTTCCTTCTCCAGTGCATGAAAGTGAAAAGTGAAAGCGAAGTCGCTCAGTCATGTACGACTTTGCGACCCCATGGACTGTAACCTACCAGGCTCCTCTGTCCATGAGATTTTCCAGGCAAGAGTACTGGAGTGGGTTGCCATTTCCTTCTCCAGATAAGGCTGGGTACTGAAGAAGTGATGCTTTCAAACTGGTGTTGGAAAAGATTCTTAAGAGTCCCTTGGACTTCAAGGAGATCAAACCAATGAATACTAAAGGAAATCAACCCCGAATATTCATTGGAAGGACTGATGCTGAAGCTGAAGCTCCAGTAGTTTGGCCATTTGATGCAAAGAGCTGACTCATTGAAAACCACTCATGCTGGGAAAGACTGAGGGCAAAATAAGGTTGCTGCAGAGGATGAGATGGTTAGATAGCAACACCGACTCAATGGACATGAATTTGAGCAAACTCTGGGAGATAGCGAAGGACAGGGAAGCCCTGTGTGCTGCGTCCATGGGGTTATAAGGAGTTGGACACAACTTAGTGACTGAAGAGCAACAAATGGTTATTTTGTAAGTAAGTAAGTCAGATCAGTATAAATTCCCTTCTGGAGGGGATCATCCCAACTCAGGGATTGAACCTGGTTCCCCCTCACTGCAGACAGATTCTTTACTGTCTGGAGCCACCAGGGAAGCCCTGCTCTGGGAAGTCACAGAATAAATGAAATTAATCTAATTCATTTAATAAATGACTCTGTACTCTCTTCTGCCCACTGCATGGATTTGCCTTCTGAGAAGCATCCAGACATTGCCTGCTATTTGTATCATCTATCCTGTGACTCGGTGCCTAAGATCACCCCGTGTTATTTGGTTTATGGTATCTTAGTGACCAGCAGGCATCTAGGGTTCCCTGCATTCCTGTTTCAGTTGCTCTCTTGAAGATGATAAACGGTTTGTGGAGCGGGAGGGTATTCTGCAGGTTCTCCTGAGATTAATTTCTTGTTAATTTTCATAGCTCATATTTAAGTCAGATCATCCCCCAAATAACAGCCAGATATGGTGAAAAATTTGCCCTGCCATTTCTAAGTTACCGTGGCAGAAAAGACGCAAACTTCTGTCAGCAGAGATGTCAACAGTGTGAAAGCCTGTTGAACTTCCGGCTGTTTTAAAACCCTTCTCTCCCAACGTCAGGATTAGTCCCAAGAATAGAGCAGAGTTGGGTGCAGGTCAGATCTCAGTGATCCTGACTCTAAGGAGGGAAGGAATATCTGATCTGGAATAAGAACACCTGAGATGTGTATTGATTAATCCATTAGGTACCTAGTCCTTGGGCACCCACTTTGTTCCAAATACTGGCCTTTCAACTGTACTATAGAGTAAGACTGGAATCTTAAGTTCAAAGTCTGTCAGTAAGCCTAGGAAAAATTCAGTCAACTTTGCCTTTTTCTCTAACATGTTAATTTGTTGGTTGATTTGCTTAATTCCTTTTGAAACTTGTTATTCTTTGCTGCGCTGGGTCTTTCCTTGCTGCGTGGGCTCTCTTCTCTAGCTGCAGTGAGTAGGGGCTGCTCTCAGTCACGGCGCGCCAGCTTCTCAGTGCAGTGCCTTCTCTTGCTGTGGAGCACAGGCTGTAGGGCGCACAGTTTCCGTTGTTGCAGCATGCAGGCTCAGTAGTTGTGGTGCGTGGGCTTAGTTGCTCCATGGCATATGGAATCTTCCAGGACCAGGAATCGAACCTGTGTCTCCTGCGTTAGCAGGTGGCTTCTTTACTGCTGAGCCGCCAGGGAAGCCTTGATTTGCATAATTCCTGAATGGAGGTATGGAGTCATTCTAAGGCATACTAAGAGCAGAAGTAGAAAGTGGGCTGACCTCTGCACCAAGTCCGCAGTCTTCAAGGCCCCCAGTGAGCTCCCCGGACGCGTCTCTGTCCTCATCCTTTCTCACCTCAGTGGCGTGTCATACTGTGGGCCATATCCCCCGCTCCTTGAAAGACTGTGCTCTTGGCATGAGATCCCACCCTCCAGGTTTTTCTCCTGCATCTTGGTTTCTTCCTCCCGGTTGACTCCACAGGGTTTTCCTGCCCTGCTCCATCTTTGCATACTCTTATCCAGTTGGAAAGTTCTCCTGTCCAGGCAGACCTCGGCGATAGTGTGGATTTAGCCGCAGACCGCTGCAATAAAGCAGATGTTGCAATAAAGCAAATCATGTGAACTGTTTGATCGCAGAGCATATAAAAGTAATTTTTACATTATATTGTGGTCTATTGTGTGCAGTAACATGATGTCTTTTAAAAAGTGTGCATACCTTAATTAAAAAATAATCCTGTTGGGAAGTGCTGCCGATTGACTTGCTCAACGCAGGATTGCCACAAGCCTTCAGTTTGTAAAAAGCACAGTGTCTGTGAAGTGCAGTAAAGCAGAGTACAGTGAAGCCAGGTTGTCCCTGTGTTCCTAGTTTGCTGAGAATTTTTCTCATGAATGGATATTCATTCTTTGACTACACCTTTTCTGCATCTATTGAGGCAATGCATGATTCTTCTCTTTTAATCTGTTAATGTGATGTATTATGTTGATTGGGTTTCAATATCAAAGCAACCTTGTGTTCCTAGGATAAATTTCATCTGGTCGTGATGTACTTTTGTGTCCATGTCACTGTATTCATTTGTTAATATCCCTGTGTGCCTGAAGGCCACTGCCCTGTGATTTTTTTTTTCTTGTTTTTTTTTTTCCTTTGTATTTAATATCAGGGTTATGCTGGGCTCGTAAAACAAGCTAGGAGGTGTTCTCTTCTTCCCATTTTCTGAAAGTACTGTGTGTTATTGGTGTTATTTCTAACTCTATTGTCGAATAGCATTCACCAGTGATGGTATCTTGACCTGGAGTTTTCTTTGTGGGAAGTTTTAAAATTACATTTCTATTTCTTTAATGGATATAGATAGGGCTATTCAGATCTTCTGAGTTTCTTTTGTGTGTGTGTGTCCATTTTATTTATTAGAATTTTAAATTTATCTTTTAAATTGGAGTGTAATTGCTTTGGAGTGCCATGTTAGTTTCTGCTGTACAACAACGTGAATCAACTGTATGTACACATATATCCCCTTCTTCTTGAGCCTCCCTGCACCGCCCCCGCCCCTTGTCCATTTTATTTTGTGTTCTACAAGAGTTTTGTCTACCTTAGCTCATGTTCTGTGCGCGACTGCCTTCCCTTTTATTTCTCTATCCACTTTCTCTAGGTACTGTCTATTCTTTTCAGTTTAAATATGATGCTGTAAGAAGTTATGCACTTTTCCAGCACAGATGTACGAAGAACATTGTCATAAACACTCAGACCTGCCATCCTGAGGTAACAGAGATTAGTGTTTAATCTTGCTAGCCTCAGCTTTTTCTTTTAATGTTACAGACGCAGTTGTGCCTCTCTACAATCAGATTCCAAGCCTTCAGTTAAAAAAAATACTGTATTATTTTTGCCTTCATGTTTTTATGCGTATTTCTATAGATTGTTTATGGATACACCCACACTTGTGTGTAGTATTTGTGTTTTAAATATTCTGCATGTTTTTCACTATTTTATTTCAAGATTTAGTCTATCTAGAGTTCATCTATTATAAGCACTGTGTAATTATGACATATTTAATTGCCTATTTTCACATTAGTAGACTTTTAGATTGTTATAGATTTCTGTTCCAGTGAACATCCTTGCACCTCACTGTTAGCTTGTGGGAGAGGTGGCGTCACTGGGTCACAGAGTGTGTGTAACCTCAGCATAAATGCATCTTACCAAATTGCTTTCCAAAATTCTGGTGCCAGTTTATACTCCTGCCAGCAGTGAATGGCATTTCTTACTGCCCTGCCTCCTTGATAACACTTATTAATGTTAGACTAATCCTTGCTAATTTGATACATAGGAAATGGCATCTAGTTGTGTTTTTAATTTACATTTTCCTTAGTACTGTCCCAGTGAAGCTGAGATATTTTCTCATGTTTAGCATCTATTTAAGTTTCTTCTCTGATGGCCTGCTCACATTTTTTTGCCAAGTTCCACTGGGGTTGTTTGTCTTTTTCATATTGTTCTTCTTGTTCATACTGTGGGAGGTTTTTTAACTTTTTATTTTGTATTGGGGTATGGCTGATTAACAAACAGTGTTGTAATAGTATCAGGTGAACAGCTTTTTTGTTAGTTAAATACAGTGCACATATCTTTCCCCAGTCTGTGATCTGTCCTTGCATTTTGTGATCCTAGCCAGACCACAGGTTGTAGTTTGGGTTTGAGAGTGGACGAGGGTGATGGTTTGGGAAGTCGAAGGTTGATTTTACATTGGTTTCCTCCTATAGCAACAAATGAGTTGTGTAGAGGAGAGAAATGAGGCAAGACTGTAAGCAGATTATTGGGGACTCCCCTTCTCATTGTAGTTCATGGAAACGTACCTGAGGCCACGATCACACAGCCCTCTCAGGAGAAAGCTACAGTCAAAATAGCAGACCAAAGCTTGGACACAACAAGTAGACTACATGTGGGCTTGACAAGTGGAGGGGAGTGGTGAGTGGTGGTTTTGGGGGTGCTGAGTGGGTCAGGAGCCTGTGGCTTTGGTCAGTGGCAGTGACCTGCCTACCCTCCGCCTCAGATATGTCGCAAGGTTCACGTGAGATGATCAGTGAGAAAACTCTTTAAAAACCGTAATGCAGTTTTCCAGTGTGACCTAATTAATAATAGCAGTAATAAGGTAGTTCTGAGGTTTGGATGTTTAAGCAGGGGCCACTTGAAGCCAGAGATAAATTATTCTCTTTCAGGAATTAGAAAAGACCATACTTCCAGTCATTTTCGTCTTTTTTTTAACTCTTTTTTTAAGCTTATTTTTTTATTTTTGGCTGTGCCGGGTCTTTGTTGCTGCGAGGGCTGCTCTCTAGTTGCGGTGTGTGGGCTTCTTACTGCAGTGACTTCTCTTGCTGCAAAACACAGACTCGAGGCCCAGGAGCTCCAGGCCTTGCCGCACAGGGCCTCAGCAGGTGCGGTGTGCAGGCTCTGGAGCTCGGGCCCAGCAGTGGTGGCACGTGGGCTTAGTTGCACGTGGGATCTTCCCGAATCCGGGATCTAACCCATGTCTCCTGCATTGGCAGGCAGGTTCCTTACCGCTGAGCCACTGGGGAAGCCCCAGGCAGTTTCTTCTTAAACTCATACAATGTCTGATGACATATTTGAAGCTTCGCACCATATGGTGATTTGTTGTGCTTTCATATGTTGTATGCACAGATGGTTAGAAAATAAAATTACCCCCCTCCCACCTCGGCTGGTCTCCTCAGCACCTCTTGGGCCAGAAGCAGGGCAATTAAAACATCAAGCTGCCAAGTCCCTCTCACAGAGTAGGACTTGGACTACTTTGTCTCAGGCAAAACACCACAGGGTAGTTTTCTGCTTGGGCCTTTTTGCTGTTCACTGTGGAGGAGGAGGCTGTGTGTCTGGCAGCCACATGATCGTAATGCAATTACCCACAAATATCAGGAAAGGAGAGGAGTTTCTTAGCAAGTGAACCATGACACACATTTCATCAGCGCTCAGTTGGCCAATCAGTCAGCCAGTGTTTATGAAGTGCCTGGAGAGTACATCACATGGCATTTTGTTTTCAAATTTTCTAATCTCTGTAGCATCTGAAAGTGGAGAGTGGATTTCCAGAGCTTATCCTCTCAGATGTAATTTGAAAGGTAAAATGAATTGCAGGTCTAGTATTTTGATTGGATAACTGGCCGATTTATCTGTCTCCACATTCCCAGAGGAGGTCTTCTGTTTGGGGCCTAGGTACTGTCGTTTGAATTCTTTTACTCTGAAGCATTTGCTTGATTTTTGATCCCCAGCCTGTAATAATGGTGGGTTATTAAACTTGCTAAACAAAATTAAGTATTGCATTTCTTATTTCTTGGAAATGAAGCGTTAACATCTCCTCCAGAAAAACCACAGCACTCTGAAAATAGCAATTTTTGTGAGAAGCAGTAACCATGGTTGCTTTCAATTAGAAGCTGAATTGGTTTCAAATTTAAAGTTTTGCTTTGTGATGAAAGGGAGAGAAAGCTGGTCATTCCTGGGGAGTTGGTAGTTTCCTGCCTTTGGGAGGGTGATGGGCTGCCCCACTTCCTTCCCTTCTACTTCCAAAGCCTTTTTAAGTCTGCTTGATCTTCCTTCCTGTGTTGGAGGAAGAGCTGTACTTTTGTGTGTTCATTTCTTCCTTCTTAGGAAAGGTATTTTAAAATTGTACATAAAATTCCATATGTCATTGTTGTTCAGTGACTAAGTTGTGTCCAGCTCTCTGTGACCTCATGGGCTGTAGCACACCAGGCTCCTGTGTCCTCCAGTATCTCCAGGAGTCTGCTCAGATTCATGTCCACTGAATCGGTGATGCCATCCAACCATCCCATCCTTTGTTGTCCCCTTCTCCTCCTGCCGTCAATCTTTGCTAGCATCAGGGTCTTTTCCAATGAGTCGACTCATAGTCTCCCCTTTAAAAAGAAGAAATATAGCATAGGTAAGGCTGCAGTCCCCTTTGATTACTCACTCCCCTCTAGAGCCTCGTCTGAACATGGTCACCTGTAGCTGCCACCTCTGAGTTGCCCACGGCTCTGCCCAGCGGGAGGCAGGAGGTTCCAGTCGGGTGAGCCATTGTCATGTGACTGGGTCCTCACCAGAGGCTGGCCTCACCCCAGCTTCCGGGTCTCGCTTCCCAGCCAGCACTGGTCTAACTTGCCAGGACTCTGATCCCTGTGTTTGCCCCTCATCGGTAGCTGGCCCCAACTCCCCTTTTATATCTCGAGTCCCTGTGAGTTTTGCAGTCCTGCTAGCGCTCCTGTGCTGGTCTCTGGCCAGTTTGCTGTCAGATCCATCTCCTGATTTGCTTTGTACGGTAGAAGGGCAGAACCAGAACTCTGCAGGCCATGTTTCCCAAGCTCTGGTGTCAGTTGACCTCTGGATAGTTTTGGACAAGAAGAATTTGACAAGATTGTAGGGTAAGAGGAAAGAAGCAGCCAGGGAATTTCTCTCTCTCTGCCCTCTTTAGCATCTTTGTTAATCCAGCTCCGTTTGGCCAGACCTGTCTGTTTCAAAAGCTTCTGCAACTGATCTCAGCCTTCGGGTTCAGTTATCTCTGCTCCTTCCCTTTGTCCCTTCAGTCTAGATGTGGGGTCAGTGTACCACTCATCTGATTTCTGTGTTGTTTCCCCTGTCCCCCTTGGCTTCTCACTCAATTTGAAATAGTTAGAGCATTTGTTAGAAGAATTGCTGGAAGTGATAGCTTTTATTTTATGCATTTTCATATAGCTGCCAGGACTTCTTGATCCTCTTTCTGCTGAAAGCACTCATCCAAGAAGAGGTTAACACCTGGGTATTGAGAGGGCTCAGATGATGCTAAAATAGAAATCCAGATGTTAGAGGCGGGGTGGTGGTTGTTTTTTTTTTTATGTTAAATTTGTCTAGTTGGCATATGTGAGCTATAGATTTAGTTACTTGTGGAATTAAACCAAGGATTAAACCAGGTTATGGTGACAGAAAAAAATAGGGATTTTACAACCCCAAAGGAAAGTTTAGAGTTCCTCCAGTGAATGTTTTGGATGGTTTTGCCCATAGAGAAACCACAAACAAGAAAGTGGGCATTATATATCCAGAATGGAAGTGTTTGATCTGGATGGTGTAGAAGAGACCAAGAGGTGAACAAGGTGGGCACAGACAATGCTGACATGGTGTCTTTTCAATAAATGAACTGTAACAATTTGACCCTGATGCTGGGAAAGATTGAGGGCAGGAGGAGAAGCGAGCGACAGAGGATGCGATGGTTGGATGGCATCATCCACTCAATGGACATGAATTCGAGCAAACTCTGGGAGATAGTGAAGAACAGGGGAGCCTGGCGTGCTGCAGTCCATGGGACCACAAAGAGTCCAGGCATGACTTAGCGACCGAACAACAACAACAGTTTGACCAGCAAATAGAATCTGCTGCCTGGGGAAGTGGGACAGCCTTTGGTATTTCAAAATCTTGCTGCAGGCCTTTACTTTGTTCCCTCTGGACAATAGTGAATCATCTTATGGCACAAGAGTGAGTTCTGCCCTTTGTCACTGGGTCTCTGGGAAATCCATGGTATAGAATGGGCGGGACCCTTTCCTGTCTCCTGGAGGCTTGGCTCACAGCGACACTGCTTCTGGTGTCCAGCCATGGTGGAAAGGACTATCCTGACTCCCCACAGTCTATATTCCAGGGCAGACATTTGTTTATTATTACTTTTTGGTAAGACTATGAAATAATTAAGAAGCTTTATGATTTTTCAAATTTTTATTTTCATAGACAGCTGGGGTAACATGTGAGCTAAGAATATATCTTTTCATGTTCATTTCATCTGAAAACAAAAATAGAAATGAGTAAGTATATTATGTAAATCTAGACTGATTTTTTGACTGTCTCTGTACTGACTTTGTTTAAAAATACGGATGGTAACCTGGCAGCATGTTAATGGGCAGAAACATTGAACTGCTGCCATTTTGGCAGTCCCTACGAAAAAACCAAGTGATAACTAAGTTTTCCCCTTTCTTGTGGAGCATGGTTACACAACAGTTACATTATTCTGCCAGCGAGGTAGCACTGTCTCCAGCCCCAGGAGAATTAAAGCACTTATGAAAGCTGCGTTCTGGCATTGTCCATGGAAGCATTGCAGAACTTTCTAGTAATCAAACACAAATCCCCAAAGTGGGGTTTCCATTATTATTATTTAACTCTTGGAAATTAAAAAGAGAGAAAAATCTGTGCAAGAAACGTTTTCCATCTGTGGGTTAAGCAGCACTCCAGAGAAAGCTGTATGCTACAAGGTGTGTGTTTCAGTCAGAATTCTTGGCTCTCAGGGACTGCAACCCAGCTGAGACCAGTTTAACCAAAAAAGGAGGTTTCGTGTGTTTTGACAGATTCTGGCGTTACTCACGGAATCCAAGGAGTCGTAGTGGGAGCGGGGCCCACAGGGACTCGGGCCCAGGTCCTGAAGCGTATCAGCACCCTCGTCTCTGTCCGCCTCCCGTTGCTGTGTGTGTCCGCACACCCAGCTGTATTTGCTCAGACAGCTCCACCAGCTGCTTCCTCCGTGGCCAGAGGGGTGGGTTTGGTGACTGACTGTCCGCAGCAGGACGATACGAAGTTGGAGGAGGAGCATATTCTTAGAAGACAGGGTGGGGCGGGGGTGGGGGTCTCTTTGGAAAGATGAAACACTCTGAGTTGGCCACGTTTAGCAAGAGGAAAAGAGACCTCAGGTCTGAAAGAGCCACTGGATTGGGTTATATTTTGAAATGAGATATTCCTAGGGAATGTTAATTATTTTTTAAAAAAGACATGTATACACACACACACACACACACACACACACACACATATACTTACGTATTTATTTGCAGATGTCCATGGTATGTTAAATGAAAAAAAAAAACAGGTTATAAAATGGCATATAATTGGTTCTATTTCCATAAAAATAAACCAGTCAGCTCCCATATGTATGCATATTATGTTTGTGTGTCCGCGTTTAGTGAGGAGAAAGGCAGGGAAGGACGCAAAGGCTGGCTGAGAGTAAGGGTGGGGTGGAGTGGGGAGATGATCAGCTTTGCCTTTATATATCATGTACTGTGTCCTTTCACTTGTTAAAATAAGCCTGTATTGTGCTTATAATTTGAGAGGCATCAATTAAGGAAATGAAGAGGAGCCAGTTCCAACTGACCTCAGGAAAGTGGATGCGGGGACTGAGGTAGTCATGTCATCTCTGGAGTTGTTTTTTGACCATGCCGCACACTTGTGGGATCTTAGTTCCCTGCCCAGGGATTGAACCCTTGGCAGGGTTCAGGCAGGGTCCAGACCCTTGGCAGTGAGATCACAGAGTCCTAACTACTGGGGATTCCTGGGAGTCAAATCATCTGAGACTGGAAGTCCAGGGCACCCACTCTTCCCAGATTCCCGGGCCTGGGCAGCACAGCAGAGGCTGTGGCGGCCCGGCCCCTTCTGGAGCAGCAGCAGACTGCAGAGCTGAGGTCCTGACGAGGGAGCCGGTGATGTGTGACCTTGTCGCCGATGATAGCTTGATCTTCACGCTTCAAGCTGTGATAGTAGCACCTGCCACTTGCAGCCAGCCCTGCCTTTCCCTGGGTACCTGCACTGTCCTGGGTGTGCCCCACACACACCTTAGCATGTGAGTCTCAGCAGTTCAGGGGGCCGCTTTCAGTCACAGCTGATAGTTGAGACTCAGCAGAGGTGATATGCCTCAGGGCCCACTGCCAGTAAATGGCAGGTTTGGTTTAGGATCCTTCCCCCAAAACCACAGCCTCCTAAGCAGCAAACCTTTGTTGACATTTCCCACTCACTAACCAAAGGTGTTGGGCTTCCCTGGTGACCCAGTGGTAAGGAATCTGCCTACCAATGCAGGGAACTCCCAATTCGATCCCTGGTTGGAGAACGGAATGACAGCCCACTCCAGTATTCTTGCCTAGGAAATCCTGTGGACAGAGGAGCCAGGTGGACTACAGTTCATGGGGTCACAGGGTTGGACACAACTTAGCAAGTAAACCACCACCATCAGTCAAAGGAGTCAGAGCGGCTCTGAATTTAGATGCATGGTCTTTGTTCTTGAGATGGAATTGTTCCGTCAGAACAAAAACCTAGTTTTAAAATATTTAATAATCACAGAGTGGAAGAATGACTTTAAGGCAAGTGGCATCTGCTACGGGGAGGGCCATGCCTGTTGTCTTACTGCCACCTGCTAGGAAGGACTAGGGAGAGGTCGGACCTGGTGACTGGGGTTCGAGTATGAATCCAGTTTGGGACACTTTGAACTGTAGATGCTTATGGACCTGGAGCAGGGATGGCCATGGGTGATACTCATTTGCATCTCAAAAAGTTCCTGAACAAGACAGAAAGATGGAAGAAAACCCTGGGTGCACAATGATTTAAAAAAAAAAAAAGATTAAAAACAGACATAGAAGTAATATGATCTCAGTTTTTAAAAATTAGATATAAATTTACCAAATAGCAGTTATGTATGGTTATATGGTAGAATTAAGGGTGTTAATTCTCTTCTGAATATTTTTCTCTATGTATTAAGGTTTTTCATAGTGAATAAGCATTATTTCTATAATCGGAGGAAAATGTTACTTAGAAAATGAGGTCTTCCCTGGTGACTCTACGTGAAGAATCCACCTGCCCATGCAAAAGACACAGTTCAGCCCCTGGGTTGGGAGGGTCCCATGTGCCGAGGAGAACTAAGCCCACGCACCACAGCTGTTGAGTCTGTGCTCCAGAGCTGGGGTGCTGCAACTACTGAAGCCCGCACACCCTAGAACCTGTGCTGCCCAGCAAGAGAGGCCACTGCATTGAGAAGCAGCGCTGCAACAAAGAGTAGCTCCTCCCCTGCCGCTCACCGCAACTAGAGAAAAGCCTGAGCAGCAACGAAGACCCAGCACAGCCATAAATAAATAAATACAATTTTTAAAAAAATGAGAGCTGTTTCTTTAGTGGAAAATGTCCCATCAGGATATGAGTGTCCATCACTATCCTGGGAGATGTGTGTGAACAGAAGCTCAGATTCCTACATGATTGCAAACACGTAAACCCAGCTTGTGGCAGTGGACAGACCAGGAGCTTGAGAGAAAGTAAGAAGGCCAGCCATTAAGGGCTGTTTCTAGAAATACCAGAGCCTCCTCAGCCCATCCTCACCTATAGGCAAGTTTCGGAAATCTGGCTCTGGGACAGGCTGTGTCTGTGGTGTTGTGACTGAAATCAGCATCAGAGAAGGGTAGGGGACTGCGTGTTCAAAGCGGGTCTTCTGAGGCTGTCCCTTGACGCCGCAGCTTGTGTTTCAACCCATTGTTCCCGTTCACAGCACGGAAAGTAGCTTGAGAAAACTTGCTATTGAAGCTACCCGCTGAACTGTGACTGGTCATCCGTTTGCAGAAATGAATGCCCATCCTGGCTTGAAGTAATTGCTCCCAGTGTCACCTGGAGAGGCTGCTTCCTCCTTCTGGGCCCCAGTTACCTGGGCTGTCAAATAAGGAAATGGAGGTGGAGGATGCATCTCAAGAGCTTCTTCAAGCTCTAAGGTCTGAGGATCCCCAGACCTTTCCAAAGAGCTAAGGTTCTTTGGAAAATGGAAATATGTTACAGGTAGTGATTCAGGGTGGCTTATTGTACATTGAAAGATGGCTAGTGTGATAGAAGGACTGAATTTTAAATTTCACTACATTTTAAGTTTGTAATACCATATGTGGCTAGTGGCTACACTATGGGACAGCACAGCTCCTTAACTGGAAAATCTGACATAAGGTGAGCATTTGGAATGCCTGTATACATTTTTATATATACTTACTTTGAAATTGAAAGAAACTTTCTAATTTCAGGAAAACCGTTTGGGTTCCTTACAGATAATACAGACGAGAAGAAAAAGAAAGTCAAAAACAGTCATGAAAACACCTACTCAGAGATAACTGCTATTGGCTCCTTGGGGTATAACTTTCTGAATTCCCTTCTGCACTCATGTCTTAGGTAGCCAGCTGGCTTTCAACAGCATAGCTTGAAGTCATCCAGGAAGGGAGGAGACACGTTAGGAGAGAAAGCCTGCTCACTGCCCAGCAGAGAATACTGGTAAAGACTTTAGCAGTCTGCCCTGGCTGATGTTTCTTTTCTGGGTGCTAGGTTATCAACCCTATGGGATGGGATGCATTTGGATTGCCTGCCGAAAATGCCGCAATCGAGAGGAATCTACATCCAGAAAGCTGGACGCAGAGGTATGTGTTTATAGGCATATACAAACACTTGTGTACATTACCCTTAAACAATTTTTTTTTAAAACCTGTGCATGAGAAATAGAAAGCAAAGGAAATGAAACACTGCAGTCTGCCAAGCAATAAAAAAAGATTGTCTGTATTGGTATTTGCTTTTTCTCACATTGTATTCTTATCTAAAAAATAACACAGTGTTTGGCTATTCATTCATGTGTTCATTGTGATGCTTTGTTATTTACAGTTATTCTTCATTTGAGTATTTGCATTTGGAAGGGAAAAGGAGGAAGAAAAGGATGCCATTTGTTAAACTTCTACAGTGTTCTTCATCTTCTTGACCATAGTTTGAACCACATCCAAATGCCACATTATAATTTTCTCTGCAAATTCTTTTAGTTTTTTGGCTTCACCATTCTCTATCAAGAGGAACATAGATTGTCAACAGGAAATATATGGCCACTTTATTCTAGGTGAGGCTTTCTCTAAGGAGGACATAGTCTGAGTCCCCCCTGTGGCCTCAGGCTTCCACGGGTTCAGGCGACACTCATCCCTCTTCCTCCTGATAAAGCCTTGAAGAACTTACAGTAGAACGCAGCACAGTGTTCTGGGCTCACTCCAGCTCCTTCTGTAAAGCCCTCCTCACCCTACCCCTCCGAGGGGTAGAGGCCAGGTCAGGGCCTATCCCCCTTGTGTCTCACCTTCCTTCGCTCTATCTTGCCCAAAAGAAACATCTGCTGCACCATCTACCTCTCTTTTCTTCCTCATCCCTGGTTTCCACTTTTTCAATTATGGTTAATTCTGAAGTAACAGGAGTGATGAAAAAAGGAGGAAATGATGATTCAAATAAAAAGGGTCAACTGTGGTGCAAATTTGGTATCACCCAGGACAGTAATCGGTGAATTCTGTAGGCCAAATTTGGCCCTGCCTGATGGGGCTTCTCTGGTGGCTCAGTGGGTAAAGAATCCGCCTGTAATGCAGGAGACCCCAGTTCAGTTTCTGGGTTGGGAAGATTCCCCTGGACAAGGAAAAGGCTACACACTCCAGTATTCTGGCCTGGAGAATTCCATGGATTGTGTAGTCCATGGGGTTGCAGAGAGTCAGACACTCTCTGAGCAACTTTCACAAAAGAGTTTATACATAAAGTTTTATTAGAACTCAAGCCACGCCCATCTGTTTATGTATTGTTCATGGCTGCACTCATGATACAGTAGCAGAACTGAGTAGTTGTGACAGAGACTGTACGGCTCACAGGGAGCTGGAAGCATTTACCATCTGGCCCTTTGCAGGAAAAGTTTGCCAGCTTCTCCACGAGAGCATAGCAGTAAAGACGATGGCCCCTGAATCAGGCGACATAGGTACAAATCCCGCCTTTCTTTCTTCCTGGCCATTCACCTTGAGAAGATTACTTAACCTCTCTGCCCCTCAGGTTATCTGTAAAGGAGGATAATGATTAAGCTCTGTCTTAGTCAACTGCTATAACAAAGCAAAAATAATACCCAGTTGTGGATGTGACTGGTGATAGAAGCAAGGTCCGATGCTGTTAAGAGCAATACTGCATAGGAACCTGGAATGTTAAGTCCATGAATCAAGGCAATTTGGAAGTGGTCAGACAGGAGATGGCAAGAGTGAACGTTGACATTCTAGGAATCAGTGAACTGAAATGGACTGGAATGGGTGAATTTAACTCAGATGACCGTTATATCTACTATTGTGGGCAGGAATCCCTTAGAAGAAATGGAGTAGCCATCATAGTCAACAAAAGAGTCCAAAATGCAGTACTTGGATGCAATCTCAAAAACGACAGAATGATCTCTGTTCATTTCCAAGGCAAACCATTCAATATCATGGTAATCCAAGTCTCTGCTCCAACCAATAATTCTGAAGAAGCTGAAATTGAACAGTTGTATGAAGACCTACAAGACCTTTTAGAACTGACACCCAAAAAAGATGTCCTTTTCATTATAGGGGAAAGTGAAGTCGCTCAGTCGTGTCCAACTCTTTGTGACCCCATGGACTGGAGCCTACCAGGCTTCTCTGTCCATGGGATTTTCCAGGCAAGAATACTAGAGTGGGTTGTCATTTCCTTCTCCAGGAAATCTTCCCGACCCAGGGATTGAACCTGGGTCTCCCGCATTGTAGGCAGGCACTTTACCATCTGAGCCACCAGGGAAGCTCTCATTATAGGGGACTGGAATGCAAAAGTAGAAAGTCAGGAAACACCTGGAGTAACAGGCAGATTTGGCCTTGGAGTACAGAATGAAGCAGGGCAAAGGCTAATAGAGTTTTGCCAAGAGAACGCACTGGTCACAGCAAACACCCTCTTCCAACAGCACAAGAGAAGACTCTACACATGGACATCACCAGATGGTCAACACCGAAACCAGATTGATTATATTCTTTGCAGCCAAAGATGGAGAAGTTCTATACAGTCAGCAAAAAGAAGACCAGGAGCTGACTGTGGCTCAGATCATGAACTCCTTATTGCCAAATTCAGACTGAAATTGAAGAAAGTAGGGAAAACAACTAGACCATTCAGGTATGACCTAAATCAAATCCCTTATGATTATACAGTGGAAGTGACAAATAGATTTAAGGGACGAGATCTGATAGACAGAGTGCCTGATGAACTATGGACAGAAGTTCATGATATTGTACAGGAAACAGGGGTCAAGACCATCCCCAAGAAAAAAAATGCAAAAAAGCAAAATGGCTGTCTGAGGAGGCCTTACAAATAGCTGTGAAAAGACCAGAAGCAAAAACCAAAGGAGAAAAGGAAAGAGATACCCATTTGAATGCAGAGTTCCAGAGAATAGCAAGGAGAGATAAGAAAGCCTTCCTCAGTGATCAGTACAAAGAAATAGAGGAAAATAATAGAATGAGAAAGACTAGAGATCTCTTCAAGAAAATCAGAGATACCAAGGGAACATTTCATGCAAAGATGGGCTCGATAAAGGACAGAAATGGTATGGACCTAACAGAAGCAGAAGATATTAAGAAGAGGTGGCAAGAATATCCAGAAGAACTGAACAAAAAAGATCTTCACAAGCCAGATAATCACGATGGTATGATCACTCACCTAGAGCCAGACATCCTGGAATATGAAGTCAAGTGGACCTTAGGAAGCATCACCACCAACAAAGCAAGTGGAGGTGATGGAATTCCAGTTGAGCTATTTGAAATCCTAAAAGATGATGCTGTGAAAGTGCTGCACTCAATATGCCAGCAAATTTGGAACCTGGGTCTCCTGCATGGCAGGCAAATTCTTTACCGTTTGTGCTACAGGGAAGGCTTTTACAGAGGAGGGCGGAGGGGGGAATACATTAGAGGTTTGGGATTAACATATATCTATTACTGTATATAAAATAGATAAGCAGCAAGGACCTATTGTATAGCACAGGGAACTATACTCAATGTCTTATAATAACCTATTATGGAAAATAAGATGAAAAATATGTGTATATGACTGAATCACTTTCCTATATACCTAAAACTAATACGTGTTGTAAATTGTACTTCAATAAAAAAGGTCACAATGTTTTTAATTTAAAACAATTGAATAGAAAAAAGAATATTTCCTATTTTCTTATTTCATGCTAAAATTGGTTTATATACTTCTCTCCTCTTTTCCAGTTATTTGAGAGTTTCAGTTTTCAGGTTTTGATTGACAAAGCCCTGTGTGATTTCTCCTGGATTTCTGAAATTTTTACGTTAAGATTTTTTTTTTCAGGTACTTTTAAATTTGTAAATGCTTGGCCTAAATTTATGTAGGATCCAGGCATATGGATGTGCCAGGAGTGCACAAATCAAAAGGGTTGCCTTTCTGAATGGCCAGGGAAAAGGCCAGTCCCCAGGAGCAAGGACTGCCATGGTTTGTAGTAGATTTTGCAAACGTCCAAAGAAAATCTTCTACTAAGCAGACATTTTTGTTGGTTCTTAGTGATTAACTTTTTTGTTTTGGCCAGAGCAAAACCACCCTTAAAGCCCTTTGACTCATCTAGACTTTTCCAGTCTCCTTCTCACAATCTCAGAGTGTAATTTGCTTATGGCTTTTCCTGTGTCTAAAATCCAAACCCTCTTCCCCTTGTTTCACAGTAACATTAGACACATGAGGAAGCAGCTTGATCAACTTGGCCTGTGTTTCAGCTGGGACAGGGTAAGTCACCTCCTTCCCAGAAGGTCTTTATTTTAACTGCAGTCCTGCGTGAGCAGGGGACTGTGCTCATTTACTTCATCTTCCTCCTCTTCACGTGGAGAGGAGGGAAAGGAGGGTGGCAGAAAGCAGGCAGGAAGGATTAGCACTCCACAAATGAAAAAGTATCCCCAGTGGATAATTTGTCTGCAGACAAGTAATTTTCTGAGGGATTAAGCTAAGAGTTAACTTCTCATTTAACTTCCCAGTTGGCTGTGATTTATATATGTAGAAAAAGCTCTGCCCAAGGATTCCTCCTGTTGTCAGCAGTAGCTTAAAAAGACTGTTGCAATCTGTGTAAGTGATTAAATGTCAACCCCTGTGGTCCCTTTAGGTGATTAGGTGTAGGTCGATGGATCATTTATCTCTTTTGCCCCACATTTGGAATTGAGGTTCATGATAAATAGCCTTTTGGTGTAAAATGCTTTCAAACTGTGTATTAAACCCCTGGAGAATTCCAGACCTGGGAGGAGTTCAGTGAAGACCACCCAGGTGTTAGGAACACCCAGGCTAAATGCGGCTGAATCCTTCAAAGCAGTGGCCAGTAAAGTAATTAGCTTCCAATTAAAATCAATTAATTAATTTTTAAAAAGATGTAAAAGAAAAAAAAAAGGCAGTGGCCAAAGACCCTCAGTTAGACACTGATGTGTGGTCTGTTAGGTAAAGTGGACTCCTGCTCGTCCTCTCCATGAACCGATGCTGTGATCACTTTTAGCCTCCTATTTACTTCACAAGATGCTTTTCATTGCTGGGTCTGTCAAGTTCAAGTTCACATCCTTTTTACTCACGAGAAGCACCTGGGAAAAATTTCCTAAATATGATTGTCTTCTCCTCCCCTACGATTTTTTAAAGATTGCAGTTTGATGAGCACAGTGAAAAAGAGTGAAAATCAAACATTTAAATAGTCCCTGCTTTTGTCTTTTTTTTTTTTTTTTCAGCTTCTTTAGATGAGGTCATGGGCTGAATTCAGTTCTTGCAGCACTGATGCCATTTTTATCGCCAACTTACAAGGTCTCCAGGGTTTTGTTTGGTGGAGGTGTGAAAAAGTCCTGGGGCCTGACTCAGGTTGTCCTGAGGAGCCAGTGGGGAAATGCTGGTAGAGAATAAAGTGTGTTCTACCTCAGACAGAATTGAGTAATGCCCTGAGCTCTCCAGAGATATGTTGGTAGATTCCTTGAGGGCATAGATGGGCTCGTTAACCCTCTAGGATGAGAACTAGGCTAGTCCTACACAGGAGCAACAACCATAAATGGTTCCAAAACTAATGGGTTGTTTTCCAGGTTATCATAGAAGATGGGGAAACACAGAAAAGTATAAAGACGAACATAAATCAGTGTGATTAATTCAACCTCATTGTGTGGTTCCTTGTAGTCTTTTATTCTGGAATTATAAGTATCTATGTCATTTACTTCTGGAAAATAGAATTCATAAATCTTTTTTATTATTTTGCTTTTTTTTTTTTAACCTGCTGTTCATGAGCATTTTTCCAGTTTATTAAGTAGTCTTTGGGAAAAGTGGCTTTTTATAGCTATATAGTTTTCCATCTTATGAATATATCATGGTTTATGTAACCTACCCCTTGTGTGTGTGCTCAATCACGTCTGAGCCCTGGCAACCCCATAGACTATAGCCCTCCAAGCTCCTCTGTCCATGGGATTTCCCAGGCAAGAATAGTCAAGTGAATTGCCATTTCCTACTCCAGAGTATCCCGACCCAGAGATTGAACCTACGTCTCCTGCATTGGCAGGATCATCATACATTTAGATAGATTCTAATGTTTGCCTATTGCAAGTATAACTCCCCAATCCCTCTTGTAAAAATCTGAAGTCCAGAAAGCTCCAAAAGTGGAAAGGTTTTCATAATTCATTTGACTGCGAAACCTGACCTAAACCGATGTTTATCTCACTTAAAATGAATATTCATGTATGTTTTACTCTAGGAATAGTACTGTGATTGATTACCAGGTGCTCTCCCAGACCTAGTTAGGTAAATATACTGTTGTCTCTTAATATCCAGAAAGTTCCTAGTTTTGAAGCACAGTTTGACCACAAGCATTTCAGATAAGGGATTTTGAGCCTGGAAGTGCAGTTGTAGATGAATATCACCACTCCTGCTATTGCTGTCTAATAGTGACTGAACAATTCCCATGGGCCAGGCACCCATAATCCTCTCTTGAAATCTCTAGAAAGCTCTAGAACGTGGACACTTCTGTTGACGGCATTTTACTGCCAGTCGCTCAAGCAGCAGGGCTGGGCACGTCCCCTGGCTAATTTACGACTGGTATTCACCACCACCACCACCCCCCCACCAACACTTGGAGCAAATACCTTAGTGCACATGTTTGTTTCCTTAGTATGAGTCCTCAAAAAATCCATGAACAAGTTTAAAGCTTGTGAAACTTGAATTTAAAGATAGTTAAAAGTATAATTTGCTTATGTTACTTTGCTGTTGCCACATTATCCTCCATAAAGGTCATACATATTTACCCTCCCAAGTTATTAGTTATTTTCATCTGTACTTCTCTTATTACTAGTGATAATGAGTTTTTTTTCATGCTTTTAATGAATGTTTGAATTTGGGAGAGAGGGTAGGAATAATCTAACCATGTCTTTTGTCCATACAGGTAGATGGTATTTGTCCTTCTCTTAGTGATTTTCATTTTGTTACAAAGATTTTCCCTCAATTTATCATTTGCCTCGCATGCTTCCCAGGTGGTGCTAGCGGTAAAGAACCTGCCTGCCAATGCTGGAGACTTAAGAGGCGTGGGTTCAATCCCTGGGTTGGGGAGATCCCCTAGAGGAGGGCATGGCAACCCACTGCAGTATTCATGTCTGGAGAATCCCATGGACAGAGGACCCTGGCGGGCTACAAGTCCATAGTGTCGCAGAGAGTCAAACTAGACTGAGGCAACTTGGCACACGTGGAATTATTGTTAGCACACAAACATTTTCTTGGAAAGTCCTTTCAGACAGAAAAATACATTTATATCTCAATTAATTTTTAATTTTTGCACTTAACTAGAATTGAGTTAAGGAATTCCTACTTTTTCTGAATAACTAGTTGTTTCTTTTATTTTCAAACAGTCTTTTCCTCATTAGTTTAAAGGCTTTAAATTATAGTCATGACCTTTCTTATAGTCATGACCTTTTACACTATGATTATACACTAGGTTCTGTTTCTGTTCATTTGATCCATTGATTACTACGTCGTTACTAAACTATTTTTAGTTACAGTTGCTTTATAATTGACTTTACTCTCTGGTAACAGAGGGTTTTTTTCTTACTGTTTGACATTGACAGTTCCATTCCTACTATCTTGTGTTTTTGTTTCCTTGATGTAGTCTGCCCATTTAAAAGCATTTTTTATCCTTTAGTTGTTGAATTCTTTTGATGCATCACATATCTATACAGTTAATTTAAAAAATTAAAAGATGGACAAAGCATATGAGAGAAACCATCTTTTGGCTAATCTAGAGTCTTTAACAAGTGTAAGTTATTTGTATTTATTTTTGCAACTAGTATATCAATTCTTTATTCTTCTAAATGATACCTTTAAGTGTCTTTTTTTTAAAAAAAAAAATGTGTTGAGCAGTATCAACATAAAAAATAGAACAGTATGTATGTTTTTGCTTCCCATGTAAGGTAAGGAGATTAGCTGGTAGGTATACTTTCTATTTTCTAAATCTTTTCCAGAGGCTTTTGGGGTATGTTCTGAGATTTGGGGCCTAATTTCTTCTTCTTGTAATTTTTCTTATCACTTTATCACTTCTTAACATAGAAACATAGATCTTTGCTTTTGGTTTTAAAATCATACCCATAACAATTACTGAAACTGAATGATCCCTAGATAGTTTCAGCGCCCATCAGTAGACCTTACAGAGCATGATTGCCCATTTGCAAAATCTAGGTGTGTGAAAAAATGTTGAGGTATTTTCGCTGTTGCTTTGAATCTTCTGATGTTGCATACTGTTTTCGTAACAGAGAATGACTTTTCATTGCTTTCACCTATGAGCAGCAACTTATTGGGTTACATATAATTCTTTTTTCTTTCAAATTTCTTTAGTAGACCTGGATCCTTGATCTACTGTCTTAAAAATTATGGACTCATAGGAAGTTGCCAAGATATTATAGAGAGATCCTATGAACCCTGCACCAGCTTTTCCCAATGATATCACTTTAAACAACTACAGTGTAATATCAAAACCAAGAAATTAACATTGGCATAATGCTGTTAACTAGAGTGCCAATCTTACTCAGATTTCACCAGTTTTCATAGGTGCACACAGTGTACACCTCTGTGTGTATGTATGAGGAGGAGGAGGAATTCTATGCAATTTTATCACATGTCGATTTATGGACCCACTACCATCTGCCTGTCGTCTGCTGATAGAGAAATCCTAGGCCAGCCCAGATCGCCTCTTTGTAACATAGTGTTCTTTCTGCTCTCATTTTGTTGCTGTTGGACTCCTTTTGTCCCTGCCTTTGCCAGAGACGATTTTTTGAAACTTTTCCTCAGAGTGTATCTTCCATCCTTTCACTTTTAATTTGCCTGTTGCCTAGTGCCCGCTTTTGATCTGCAGTACGAGTCTTTCCTTCTGGCAGTTTTCTAGACTCTTTCTCAAGAACCACCGGCTCAGTAAGTGCTCTGTTCACTGTCTCGCATTGTTCTCACCATCTCTCTCATGATTTTGGTCCCTTTGTTCTCCTCTACCTTTTGGGAGAACGTCTCCTGTTTGCTTTCCACATCACTGATTCAGTTCCTATTGAATTGGGGCTGCTTTGTGTGGTTTCTAATGCCAGTAATAATTCTGCTATTGTATTTTTAGATTAATTCTCAGTTTTCCTCATCTCATTCAGTTCCCATTCTCTTTCTCAAGCCTCTTGGCCAGATACATTTCTTTTCTTCTGATTTTGCTATCTTATCTCCTTTCACAGACCACATATGTTCAGAAAATTTCTTGAGAATACAAGGCGACGCTCTTGAAAATTTATCTTTTGCTTCTTATAATAAACCTTTTCACAAGTTTGAAATGCTGTGTTCTCCTTGTTTGTTTCAGAATCTTTTCATGGACCCCTTGTGGATTTTTTCGCCTGTTTCCTGAGTGCGGTGGACTCGTGCATCAGTTTAGAGGTCCATCAGCTTGAGGGGAGCAGAGTGGAAGCTCTTGTCATTCTCTCTGCCTCCTTTATTTCTTTCGGGCCTCAGGGGACCCACAGCTCCTGCGGCATCTTTCTCTTTGCTCTGATCTTTACCTGAGTATGAACTGTGGTCACAGATGCCTGTGACTACCTCACCTGCTTCTGAGGCCCCACAGCCAGGGATGTCTAGTCTGTGGTCTTTTCACTTGCTTCATGGCCCATTCTCCCCTCTGGACTTGCCCTTTCAAATTAGGGGTGCCAGAGCCTGGATTCTCAGGAGAGAAGAAGATGCTCTTTGGCTTATGGTGTTTATCTTCCCATCTGCCAAACTTCCTTGATGTTTCTGGGATGTCAGTGGCACCTCTGTTATTTCCTGTACTGGTGCAGTTCCTTCAGCCTCCATCTTTATATTCTCCTAGTCTTTTTAAAAAATAAATATGATTTTCTTTATTTCTTTGTGTTTGGCTATGCTGAGTCTCTGTTGCTGTGCACTGTTTCTCTGCTTGCAGCGAGAGGGGGCTACTCATGGCGGCGGTGTGGAGGCTTCTCATTGGGATGGCTTCTCTTGTTGTGGAGCATGTGCGTCAATAGTTGCGGCTCCCGGGCTCTAGAACACAGACTCAGTAGTTGTGCCACACGGGCCTAGTTGCCCTCCACATGTGGGGTCTTCCAGACCCAGGAACTGAACTGTGTCTCCTACACTGGCAGGCAGATTCTTTACCACTGACCCACCAGGGAAATCCCCTCAGGATGGTTATTTTAATGGGAGTAATGGAAACAACTTTTAGAGACATGCATTCCTTTTTTTTTTTTTAGTTTATTAATTTTTAAAAAATGAAACAAAGATTGATATTTTTCATGATAAAAGGTACAGTTCACAAAGAAGATAGACATCGTAAACCATTAGACACCTAACAACAAAGAAACAAAAATACATAAAGCAAAAATCAGAAGAAATATAAGGAAAAAGAAAAAATTCATAATCATAGTGAGACATATTAACATTTCTCTGAGAATCTTTTAGATACATGCATTCTTGATACCCTTTTCCCCAGAAACCCACCAGTGCTTTTTAATGAAACTTTTGCATTCTGGTAGATCATACAGAGCAGCAGAATGAGGAGGTAGAGGAATAGTTTATTTATAATTGATGGGGTAAATCTGTGCCCTTTGCAAATAACAACCCTAGCGTCTCATAAAAACTGGGTACTTAAGTAGATGGCATGTATGGATGTGAGAGTTGGACTATAAAGAAAGCTGAGCGCTGAAGAATTGATGCTTTTGAACTGTGGTGTTGGAGAAGGCTCTTGAGAGTCCCTTGGACTGCAAGGAGATCCAACCAGTCCATCTTAAAGGAGATCAGTCCTGAGTGTCCATTGGAAGGACTGATGTTGAAGCTGAAACTCCAATACTTATGCTAGGAGCTGACTCATTTGAAACGACCCTGATGCTAGGGAAAATTGAGGGCAGGAGGAGAAAGGGACGACAGAAGATGAGATGGTTGGATGGCATCACCAACTCAATGGACATGAGTTTGAGTAAACTCTGGGAGTTGGTGATGGACAGGGAGGCCTGGCATCACAAGGTTCATGGCGTCGCAAAGAATCAGACACGACTCGAGCGACTGAACTGAACTGAACTAAGTAGATGGCTAGTTGACAGTCAACAGAATATTTAAAAAATCAGATGGCTCAGAAACCTTATCTTTCTCCCCCTGGAGAAAACCTGGGCCGTGACCCCATCCTTCCTCCCTCTGCCTGGATGGGGATCCCTGTAGGAATGGTCCAGCTCTGGAGCTGCCTTCTCATCTTTCTTACAGCAAATACTTGATTCTCTGAATTAAAATTTTAAAAAAGGATGCATTTCTGGGATTAATACTTTTCTGGTGAGCCAGAACAATAATCACATGGCGCTTTTCAGCTCAGCACTGTGTCTCACTTTATCAGATGTTATTCCCCAAACAGCCTGTATCATCTTGATTCGGAAAGGAAGAAACTGAAAACTGAATTTGAATAGCTAAACATCTCCTACAGGAAGAGTAAAGAGGAGATAAAATTCCAAACTGTGCAGTGAGGGAGATCAGACACGTCTTTGTGTGTGTGGAGCACTTGCTTTGTGGAATCATCGGCAGCCTTTCTGGAGAAGGGTGACCTGTATTCTGTTTTCATGGCTTTAGGTTGTGGCCTTGGTGATCGTGCACTGGTCCTCGGGATGGCCCCATGAGTTCCTTTGGGACTCTGACACTGTTAGCATCTACGCTGTGTGGTATGGCTCACTGAGGCACGTCTGTCTCTGACTTTGACCCTGTGCCCTCCCTGGCTCTGGACCAGGCCTTAGCTGTGCGTTTTGATTACAGTAGGCTCTGGGGCCTGATTTTTATCAGGAATCATCTGGATAATTGTTTGGGGAGCAATTCCTAGGTGTTCCCTTCAAAACCAGCAAGCATATGAAGAGAGGAAAAAAAAAAAAAAGTCCCAACCAGATAGGACTCAAAGTAATGCCTGTGGAACCTGTGAGAGCAGAGCTTTATTAACTTATTGTTTATAGAGTTTGCTGAGCAGTCCCCAAACACTCATCCTTCAATGTAACATCAAAACAAAATGGAAACACAGGACTGGGCATCAGTGATGTCTGGATTAACTTGTCTCCTTTACTGGAGTAATCAAGAATTGACTCTGCTGAGTTTCTTTACCATGGAAATGTTAGCAAGCTTTTATTTTACGAGCAGTCATTTTCATTGGATTTTAGGTTTTTTTATTTTTGGCTGTGCTGGGTCTTCATTGCTTCGAGGGCTTCTCTCTAGCTGTGGTGAGCACGCTTCTCCTTGCAGTGACTTCTGTCTCCGGGCGCAGGCTCCAGGGCGTGTTGGCCTCGGTAGCTGCAGCTCCCGGACTGTAGAGCACAGGCTCCGTGGTCGTGGCGCACAGGCTCGGTTGCTCTGCAGCACGTGGAATCTTCCTGGATTAGGGATCGAACCCGTGGCTCCTGCGTTGGCAGGCAGACCCTCACCACTAAGCCACCAGGGAAGCCCCATTTTCACTGAATTTCAGGTTTCTGGGTTTGATTTCTTCCCATGTTTGTACGTTCTGTCCTCCATACACGTTGGTGCCTGGTAATAAGACGGATGGATTTGCCCAGCAGTCCCATTGGAAGCAGGAATTACTGCCCTCAAGACAATCAGCCGTTGAAACTAATTCAAAGTGGGCCCCCCGCGCCCCCGCCAGGTTCCCTGAAGGCTATGTTGGCCGAGACGAGTGTGGTTATCCTGGAGTGGTGGAAGAGACGCATCAGAACTGGCTCTATCAGCATTTTTATTGGGACGGGCTTTTCTGACGTTGACGTTTTCCAAGTTTTCTTCCAAGTTTCCCCGTGCTGCCCGGCCTCCGTGAATTCTGGGGGCTGCTGAGGCGTCGTGGAGTCTCCACCGTGTGCACACATCCCTGTGCTTCTGTTTTTCTCTTTCTTCCACTTCCTTGTCCTCTTTCTATTCCTTGTCCTCATCCATTTTCCTTGACTTACTTGCTTTTCTCTTCCTCTTTTCTCTCTCCTGCCTCTATTTTTATAAATAATTTTATTATTATGAAAACTTTGTAACCTATGCTAAAAGTAAGAATAGCTTAGACAGCGTTCAGACTCATCACCCATTGTCAACAGCTGCTACTGCGTGCCAGTCTTATTTCATCTGTACCCCTCTGCTCTGAATTTTGGGACAAGCCCCAGACATCGCATCACCTCATCTGAAAAGAGTCACTATATATCACTAGACGATGAAGGCTCAGTCTTTCCTTTTCCCTCCCTTCCATACTTCTTCACAATTCCATTATCACATCTAAAGCAATTAACAATAATACCATAAAATCAGGGAATACCAGACATTTTGCAGGTTTCCCTGGTTGTCTTACCAGATTTCTTTCTACTGGGTTCGTTTGCCTGGACTTCTGCTGGCCTTTGTTTAGCATTTTTTCCCCACCCTCCTGTCATTATCATGGTTTGGAACCAGTACTGTCTTTTCATCCAAAACACACAAATTCTTTGGACCATAGCTGCGTGAGTTTATTTTCAAAGACAGCATGCTTTGTATGATTACAAAGTGAAAACTATTACTGCCTCAAGGCCCTGACTACTTGGAATTTTATTTACAGAGAGGACTAGACATTTGACAGGAGGGATTAAACTCCAGGAAAGAATGAGGCTCCTAGGATAATACAAAGATACATTTTTAACGGTTTTTATTTTAAAAGAATGTAAAGAATAGCTTAAAACAAAAAGAACTTAGGGCAAGTGATCACCTGAAAACCTGGTTGGGAAGATGCCAGTTGTGAAAGCTCAGAACTCTGGTTGCCTTGACAACGTGCAACCAGGCCTCGAAGTGTTTGACTCTCTGAGTCCTCCTTCAGGTCCTTCCAGAAGTGAAGTCATTTGTCTGGTAGATCTCTGGCTCTGGATTATTTGCTTTCCCTCAAAATCAAAAAATTAACCTGCTTCCAAATGTTCTTCTGTTGACAGGGAGGGAAGAGGCAATACCTCTCTTTGAGATGAACTGGCAGCTTGTCTCGAGTGCTTTCATTTTGGGGAAGCTCAGAGCTTGTGCGTAAGGGTTAGTTTTTAGAATTGTCATCGGGTCTCATCATAAACACCTATCACACGTGCAGCTGACCCCGTGCACTGCTGTGCCAGCTCAGTACTTACCTGCCTAAAACATGGGGGCAAAGCTTCTAGTTGCCTCAGCCAGGATCATGTTCTTGGATGCTTCAGCCCTAACTGCAGAAGGGGATGTCCTGGGGCAACAGGAAATAGTTTGTTTTATCCTCATGCCCATTTGTGGTCATGAGCCCTATGACGGATGCACGCTTTGACTCATGGAATAGCATTTCCCAATTTAATGCTTGTTAAATGCTTCTTGGAGATCAGATCTTGGACGCTCATCCCAGGGGCCCGGGCTTTGGTGATGGGCCTTGCTGTTCACACAGGGTGGGCATGATCTGTTGCCCCTCTGAGCCTCAGGTTCTTATGGTTATTATAGAGATTCGCTCACTCCTCAAATACTTTAGAAAAGAAGAGTGCAAAGCCTCTTCCCCATGGCTGAATCAAATATCCAGGTCAGTTTTGCATGACAGCCAGCACAACTTTTGGCTAGACGGGTGCCTGTAGCATGTTGTAGCATCTTGACAGCATGAGATGCTCTAAGCATACTGGGAAGCAATATCCACAAGGCCTTGAAGACTCCATGAAAAGAACGAGGTCAATTTATGTGTGTGCTTTGACCAGTGGTTCTCTAACATTGGCAAGCTTCAGAATCACCAAGACGGCTGGTTAAAGCAGAGATTTCTGGGTCCCACCCTGATGCAGTATGTCTGTGGTTTCGTTTTTCTGTTCAGAAAAAAAAAAAGACCTTAGGAACGATCGTACTCCCAAACCTTATTAGGTAGGAATCACAATAAGACCTACCATTAGTTTTTTCTGACATGTGGAAGAACATAAATGAATAATAAAAACACAATTTTTTTAAAAAAAATAGGCAGTGTTTTTGCAAATACAAGATTATTTTTATAACTTAATTCTTTGTGAAATGTTAGACATGGATAGACTAGAGCATAAATCATGTACATAAAACTCAACCCTTTCTGGAAAAGTTAAGAAATAAAACTTTGCAGCACCCAGAAGCTCTTTGGGGGCCCTCTTCCAATCACAGCTCCATCTCTCCCCACTACCAGCATCAGACGGAACTCCTGTTGTGACATTTATGGTCATCCCTGCCTTGTTTGCAGTCTAACCACCTACCTATGTTTTTCATAGTTATGTGTGCTCTTTTGTGTCTAGCTTCTTAAATTCAACATTTTTAACCTCAGCATTATCATCAGAGAATGTACGATTTTCTAGAGGAAAACCACACTCCTGTGCGTCTCCCACACTCTCAGCACTCTGCGACACCAGCCTCACATCTGACGCCAGCTGTGTGTCCTCTAATGTAACTCAGTTCTGATACTGTCTGCGTGAAGACGGTGTCAGACCCCACAGGTTACACACGTAGCCCTACAAGACAGTCCCCCTGCCCCCACTTCTTACTCCAGTCACAAGTCCAGGTTGTTACCTCGGCTTCTGACCAGCCGACCCCAAGTCAGAGGTTTCCACATCCCCTCCTTGATTAATTTGCTAACAGGAGTTCACGAATTTCACAGAATTCAGCAAAGCAGTCTGCTACTTACTAGAGTACCAGTTTATTACCAAGGACCTCAAGATGAACAGCCAGATGAAGAAGTACATAGGATGGGGCCCGGGAGGGTCTCAAGCACAGAATCTTCTGTCCCAGTGGACTACGATGGGCCACCTTCCTGCATGTCCCCATCCCAGAGGCTCAGCAAATCTTCCTGTTCATGAGTTTTTATGGAGCAAGAATGAACTCCCTGACTCTATTTGAACTCCTCTGACACTGGCCCGTCAGAGAGACAGAGGGGCATCTCATTATTGCTGGTTGTGGTCGAAGTCCAGACCCCCGTCCCCCACCCCTGTGGTCTCCACTGACACTACCAAGGTTTTTTTTTTCCCCTATATTAACTTGGATTTTATTTTTATTTAAGCTGATTTACAATGTTGTGTTAGTTTTTGTTGACCAAGAAATGATTCAATTATATATATATAATAAATATGTTCATCTAGTCAAGGCTATGGTTTTTCCAGTAGTCATGTATGGATGTGAGAGTTGGACAGTGAAAAAGGCTGAGAGCCAAAGAATTGATGCTTTTGAACTGTGGTGCTAGAGAAGACTCTTGAGAATTCCTTGGACAGCAAGGAGATCCAACCAGTCCATCCTAAAGGAGATCAGTCCTGGGTGTTCATTGGAAGGTCTGATGTTGAAGCTGAAACGGCAATACTTTGGCCACCTCGTGTGAAGAGTTGACTCATTGGAAAAGACCCTGATGCTGGGAAGGACTGGGGGCAGGAGGAGAAGGGGAAGACAGAGGAGGAGATGGCTGGATGGCATCATTGACTTGATGGCCATGGGTTTGGGTGGACTCCGGAAGTTGGTGATGGACAGGGAGGCCTGGCTTGCTGCGGTTCATGGGGTCGCAAAGAGTCGGACACGACTGAGCGACTGAACTGATACTGATTCTGATATATACACACATACA
Source organism: Antilocapra americana (assembly GCA_007570785.1). Taxonomy (NCBI): domain Eukaryota; kingdom Metazoa; phylum Chordata; class Mammalia; order Artiodactyla; family Antilocapridae; genus Antilocapra; species Antilocapra americana. The sequence goes on along the minus strand of ML660201.1, from coordinate 49,552,792 downwards.
CACATATATATATGCCTTCTCTTTTTATATATATTCTCTTTCATTATGGTTTGTCATAGGATATGGAATGTAGTTTCTTTGTGCTCTGCAGTAGGACCTTGTTACTTATCTGTCCTGTATATAAAAGCCTGGTGTCCCGCAGGAGTAGGAGAGCCCAGTTTTCCACTCCACCTCCTCGGACACTGCCCTGATGCAGACAGAGACTGGGCTCTCTTGTTCTTGGCGCCCCCCAGGCTTGTAAGTCTAGACCATCAACTAATCACTTCCTGGAGGGGATAGGGCTGTCATTTTTTTCTGTGGTGTTGACTAGGGTAGAGCAGTAATTGTCTAAATTTTCTCTTTTGTTAGGCTTTCTCTTTCATGGTACTTTGGCTGAAGAAAATTCTTTCTTCTTCCTTTTTATTTTTTTTTGTCTGTGCTCCTTGGCATTTCTGGATTACTGACTTCGTTAGCTCCAATTCTGGGACTTATGAGGCATAAAGAAAATCTGTGAAACTCTCCACTGTGTCATTCCTCAGGTGCTGAGGTCTCTAATCAACCTGCCTTCTCTTCTCAATTTATCCAAGTTGGTGTTTGCTTTATACATACATACATATATACATATATATATTTAACATTCAAGGTTTTTAGCTGTACTTAGTGGAAAGAACAGGGAAAAGTGCATCTGTTCCATCTTCCCAGAAGAAGATGGCGTATATAATTTTAAATCCCCCCTTCTTCCTGTGAGATCCTGATCTGCACTTCCCTGCCCCTAGTCCTTCCCTCAGACATCACTGGGCTCCATTGTGTCACATAGGACATCTTTTAGGCTGTGATGGGTTCCTACTACTCGTTGCTTATAGAGCTCACAGGCAGCAGAACAGCTCCTCTTGGGCACCGCTGTCACTGTTTTGCATCCAAAGAATTGATGAATTGATATTTCCTCTTCATCTGGACCCATGCCCATCTCTAACAAATAGCCTTTTCATTATTCAGGAAACCTAGAGAACTCACTTCTCAAAAATATCTTTCAGAGGACACTGCCCTGTTGATCCTGAAATTTTCAAGTCTGTTGCATATAACATTAATATTCTTTTCCTCCCAGGAAAAATGAAACAATGGTAGAGAGCTAGTTTGGCTTGGAGAGTTGAAATACTGGCTTCTGCCCAAGTAGACTGATAACAAACTGCAGCTCACACCCATTCATCTCATCTGTAGTTGAATGGAGGGTTTTCCATTCCCAGCTGTCTAGTTAGAAAAGCTGTCCCTATTGTCTGACTGCTTGATGAAGTTCTTGTCAGCTGGCAAAGAACAGTTACCGAGCAATTAGGCAAATTGTTGCTTCTCGTCCGATTATAGATAGTTTACAGAAACTTGTGCCGTTTGTAACAGCAGACAGCTTTCAGGTTACCATAAAAATGACAATAAATAATAATGGCCAGGAAAAATAGCAAAAGAGGAACCTACTGGTCAGCCCACTTTCATTTCAGAAAGACAGTGGAGCTGTCTTCAAAACTGCAAAGACCGTGATTTCCTTTTCCTTAACGCTCCTTCTCTAAATTGGCTTCGAGAGCACGTAGAACATGAACCTTTCAAATGATGAAAATTCAGCTGTAGCCCTAGATTTGAAAAACAAGACCTTCGAGAATAAAATGCATGCTCTGTAAAAGCAGAGTGTCTCACATTTGTCATTTTCAGTTTTCATTAAATGCTCGTTTTCAGGCTAAAGTTAGTCCTGAGATGAAGAAACATAATTACATACAAATGAGCTCTTAGACAAATGTTAGGTTCATGATTAATTAATTACCCTGACATCAACACCTGTTCCGTCAGCTCTGCAAAAAAGGAGGAGAACCGGGAAGGTAAAGGGGGCCGCAGGCAGAAACCCAGCCAGGATGGACTTTAACAGACGGTTGAAGGAAGAGGGATGAAAGGATGGGGCCGAGATGAGGGGTACCGTGAGGCTGAAGAAGCCTGGGCAGTGGCTGTCGTTGTTGTTGTTCAGTCACTAAGTCCTGTCTGACTCTCTGTGACCCCGTGGACTGCAGCACGCCAGGCTTCCCTGTCCATCACCATCTCCCAGAGTTTGCTCAAACTCATGTCCATTGAGTCATTGATGCCATCCCACCGTCTCATCCTCTGCCACCCTCTTCTCCTTTTACCTTCTCTTTCCCAGCATCAGGGTCTTTTCCAGTGGGTGGAGAGTAACAGATGGTTTAGGAGGGAGGAAGCAGTGGCCTTGTGGTCTAGGACAGGGACCCCTGGCTGGGTCTGTGGGTGGCAAAGAGTTGTTGGGAGAGATGCAAATGGAATGGAGTAAAGCAGAACCAGGAGAGCTGGGGGAGAGGTCTCAGCCCTGGAATGCCTGTGGAAGGTGAAGGGATGATGGATTGCCTCTTTTCTCTCAGAGACAAATGGGAATGGAATGGGATAGACATGGGAACAACAGCTCAGAGAAACTGCTTAAGGAAAGAGAGATTGTGAAGAGGTTTAGTGTAGGTGGCTCGAATCTTCATATTCTCTGACCCAGTGCCCACATGCAGTCAGTACTCAATAAATGTCTGTGGCATAATTCAATGAGTGAGTGAGCAAACCGAGCCCTGAGTTGGATGGAAATTCCCTTCTTTTTGTCCTCTGAAGTTTTCTATCACTATAGCCAGTTGTTAGGACAGGGTAATTGTAGACCCTTCATGAATGTTTTCCCCTTGATGGATTAAATGGGGAGAAACACAGAATTCTGAACCAATGTTATACCATGGAGCTGAGAAACAAATCTCAAGCATGTTTCCTTTTGAAAAGCCCATCATTTGTTTTTGATTTTGTAGAAGTCGCTAATGGGGATATATGTGGTTCTTCATTTGCCTTTAGAGGTCTGAAGTTTCTGCACACAGGTTTCTTAGAACACTCTGTTCAGTATGAACTGGAGAGACATTTCTCATGTGAACCCATACTTGACAACATTTAATGTGAATAAGCCAGACAGGTTCCCAGAGAAAAAGGCATTCTACTCTTTAAAAACCTGTTACATTTGAGAAAACTTGCAAGAGCTCTGTCTCAAAGCTTCTTAATTTTTCTTTTTATTTTTACTCTGGTGACACTTGATGTCCTGAATTTTGATGTATTTGTTGCCTTAATGAAGATTTATCGAGCATCTACCATGTATACCTACTGGGCCAGTGTTGGAAAGGCAGGCTGACCCTCTCCAGATTCCTTGATCCTCATAGCAGTTACACATCCCATTTTCCAGATGAAAAACGCGAGGCCCAGAGAAATGAGTCATAGCCCAGGGTCACTGGCGAGTCCACAGCAGGCCCACGGACTCAACCAGGGCTCCGGCCCCAGTCTTCAGCCTGCCTGTCCTTCACTCCTTCCATCCACTGCCCTTCACCTGCCAACAGCCTGTTTAGGAAGGTGAATAGAACTTGGGGACTTAAATAACAGAGCCAAGAAGTCTGTTGGGTCCTAAAAGATGGGGATATGCTTGGCATGGAGCACTAGGCCGCTCTCTCATGCCCTTGTGGCCTGGGCAGCAGACGGATCCACTCCCACCCTGTAGGGAGGGGAGCCGGGTGGTTCTTACACACCCGTGGGGCCCCTGGCATCACCATTGTCCTCTCATCTGGTGCTAAGTGTTTGCCAAGTACAGTACCACTCTTGAGGTACTCACAGGCAGAGGTGTCTACCTGGCCCTTTACAGTCTTGTAACAGCAACTCAGAAAGTGAGTAGGCCTGCTTAGGCCTCTTCCCCAGGAACTGTGGATAGTGAGCCAGCCTCCCCCATTATATTCCCTGGTGGTTCTGCATTTAGGCCACATCCTTCCCTTTGGAGCCTGGGTTGTCGGAATTGGTCATATGGATACATACTAGGTTGTCCTGGGGCTTTGCAGGGGGCTGTGTGGATGCCCCTTTGTGACCCCAGGATATTTGCCTGTGCCTGCATGCTCAGTTGTGTCTGACTTTGTGACCTCGTGTCCTGTAGCCCACCAGGCTCCTGTGTCCGTGGGATTTTCCAGGCAAGCATACTGGAGCAGGTTGCCATTTCCTTCTCTGGTGGGGGATCTTCCTCACTGAGGATCAAACCTGCATCTCTTGCAGGAAGATTCTTTACCACTGAGCCTCCTGGGAACTGAGCGTTGTTATTCCTAAAAGAATACTCACCACGATATTCCCTTATCTAGGAGTGCTCTGACCTGTTGCTTCTGCCTGATATACCCAGACCTCCTTGGGGCACACAGTGGAGTCAGTCTCAGCCCAGCCCGGCTGTACTTACCAAGGTGCTGTCTTGCTTCTTGGTGCCCCTCTGAGCCCAGAGTGCTGGGTTCCAGTTGTTTGCACCACCCAGAGCTGGGCCGCTTCGGGCAGGCCATTCCCTCCCCGCGAGGTGGGGTTTGCTTCTGTCAAGCAGCTCTCACTGCCCCTGCCTCGCAGCTGCAGCCCCCGAGAGATGTGGGATGGGAGAGGAGGGGAGGGAAGAGCAGGAGGAGCAGTTGGGGGCACAGAGTACTGATGTGTCTGATGCACTAATGTGTCCTGTCACTTGCTAATCAAGACTCCGAGTCAGGGCTGAGAGAGCGCTCTGCCTCTGCTCTCGCTGCCCCTGTCCTGCCTGAAGACCCTCCAGGAGCCTCTAAGTGAGAAGCTAGCCATCCTCCTCCCTCCCTTTCCCGTGAAGCCGTAGGCGAGGGCCGTCGCACTCTTGTGGGTTTTCTGCAGCTTCCCTTCCAGAAGCATGCCTCCTCCGGGAAGGAGGCTGAGCTGTCAGACAGTTGGGTGTTCTTGAACAGCTGATCGCAGAGCCCAGGTCGCTACCTAACCAGCCTTCCGTGTCTGTTGGATGGAGGTGGGCTTCAAGTGACAACTTGGGGTTTTCTTCTGTTGGTTTTGTGAGGGCAGAGTGGAGAGTGACCACAAGGATGAAGAGAGTCTGTGTTAGGGCGGAGCTGCAGAAACAGGGAGGGCTTGAATCCAGGCAGGCTCCTGGGGAGACCCTTCTTAACAGGACGCTGTCTGCGGGTGGGGAGGGGCTTGGTAGAAACCTCGTATGGACTAAATTGTGCCCTTAGCTTCTGTTGAAGACCAGTTCATTGAATTCATTTCATGAAGACACAAGGGCAGGACAGGCCCAGACACTTAGGCAGTATTTTGGAGGGTTGGGAAGAACCTCTTTGTTGTAGTTCTCAGCCCTGGCAGGACATGAAGTTTCTGGGGGTGTGGTGAAACCAATGCGGGCACCAGTAACCTTTAAAGTTCCTCTTCAGGGGGCAACCAAGTTTGAGAGCCAGTGCTAAGTTTAGAGGACCCCGCATGGGGGTGGTCGTACACGTCCTCTTCCGGCAGATTTTTCTCATGAGCACCCCACTCCCCCACCCCTCCTCCTTCCAACTTGGCAGGGGCACAGAGCTGTGGATGGGAACCTTGAACCACCACCAGTGAGGAGCATCTGATGCAGGATATATATTTAATTCGTAAGCGGCACAGTATGAATCCTGAGGCTGGTTTCCCTAGCCTTTAAGCTGTGCTTTCACAACCCCTCCCCTTCAGAACTCGAGAATGTGGGAAGGAGTGAAAGGCAAGGCCATTACCACCCATTTCCTTTTGATCCATTGCAGTAAAGAGCAAGTGACAAAAATGCACAGAAGAGGTACGTGAGCACCCACACCTCCTCGTTTACAAGGTTGGTTGTTTTGGAGGCAGAAGGCTCCGGTCAGAGTGAGGAGTGGGGAGATGATGCCTTGTCGCCAGAAACTCTGACACCTGGCGGTTGCTCACCCTTCTTGCTGTGTTTATTTTCCCGTGTACGGGGCCATCCAGTGACTGACCTGATGAACATGCCGCCTCTGGTTTGGTTTGTTTCATTTTCTTCAATCTGAGAGCTGACCTAAACACTGAGGCTGCAATGCAAATTATATGCACTGTGGCATTAGTGACATTAGTAGTTCTGTGATCTGGGACCCATCACTGTCGAAAGTGCAGTGGGATCAAGAAACGCAGACCACCTGAGTCCTGCCAGAGCTGGAGGGGGGTCGGAGGCGACCTCTCTGCCTCCTCCTGAGGCGGGTGTTGCTGCCAGAGGCGGCTGGGGGCGATCTTGTGTGGACTTCCCTGTCTGGGCCCCACGGTCTGGTCTCTGAGCCGTCCCACGAGGGCGTCAGCCGCCTCTGAGGGGGGTGTGGTGACAGAGCTGGCCGCACTTCTTCATGACACCCTGAGTCCAGCAAGGGGAGCAGCACCATCGACCCCTCCCTTGTGCCCCGTGTGCGCCTCACACGTGTCCTCACATTTGTCCCGAGGCCCCTCCGACGGGCCTCGTCACCCCTGTCCCCTGGACACGGACCCTTGACTGTGGCCACAGTGCTGATGAGTGCAAGGACCTGAACCCAGTCACAGGGCTGCTGAGCGGATTGTCTTTCCCTTGGCTCACGCTCTCTCTCCCTCCTCTCCTGGAGCAAGGAAGGTCAGCCTGAGGTCTGCAGGAGTCGGTCACCTTCACAGACCAAGCACTGCTTTCCTCTCCAAAATAGTCAGGTGGGCCTCTGGGACTCCGGCTTCTCCAGCCGTTGTTGAGTACTGTGTGCAGGGCAGTCCCGGCAAGGCCGGCTGGGTTATTGATCTGTGCAGTCACTGTGGGGTGGGTGGCCGGCCTCAAGGGAGGACGTTTTGATCCTTGCCTGTGTTGAGGGAGTGTCACCTTCTCCGCTGGGCCTCAGGTTTGACTGTGAACGTGCAAAATATTTCTAATGCTAAAAGCCAGGTATTGCTGAATGTAAAAACTGCAGTGTGTCGGAATGAGACTTGTTGAGATTCTAGATGCATAAATTTGGTCTCTTGGCAGCTGGATTACACTTTCCAGAGCCCAGGGGGTTATAGGAGTTGACATCTTTCTATAGATATATGTGGAGTATGGCTGAATTTCCATTGCTTTTGGAGCTATAACTTCGAATTGCCTGACTTTTTGTTTTAAAAACAAGGACGCTTTTGCATGGGGGTGGGCTTATTCGGAAAGCAGAGCAAGAAAGACACAGGAGAGAAAAGGGACTTGGGACACAGGGAACAGCCCTCGTGTGAGGCAAGAAGTCTCATTTCTGAGCTGGCGCCATCCACAGCTCAGGGACAAGAATCCCCACCCCCAGACAGAGGCGCCCCTGCAGAGGAGATAGCAGGGCTGGGCCTGGACGTTTGGGTGCTGTGGGCCGGATTCCAGCAAGTGACCTTTAAACATCTGTCTGTCCAACATCTTTCTCACAGGTGGGGATAAGCTGATGTTGCATCAAGAACAACCATGTGCCTCTCTAACTTCAAAACGGGAAATCTGTTACGTGAATTTTTTACCGATTTTCCCAAGTCAGACAGCTACTTGGAGGCGTAGCGAATGATTTAAATTTTCAGTGGTAAAGTCAGTCACTCCTTCCCCATGAGTAGCGTTGGGCACACCTAACAGCTTCAGACCGGCATCCGCCGGCCCCTCACACTTGCCAGGCCTCCCCTGGCCTGGTCCCAGCGTTGGCAGGAGGGCCGGTGGCCACAGTGAGCAGCACCCCCACCTACACTGCGCTGTGTGCTCAACGGAGATGGGGTCACCCCGGCGGGAGAGGGAAACCTAAGCTAGCTTAGTCTCATTTCTGCTTTTGCCGCAGACATCTGATCGCGTTTATGGACTGCTGCCAGAGAACTGCTTGCTCATTCCTCCTAATCTGTATGTGGCTACAGACTCAAGCTAAGAAGATCAAAATCCTTCGAGCAGGGTTTCTCACCTTGGCGTTATTGACGTTTGGGGCTGGATAATTTTCTGTTCAAGGGGCTGTCTTGTGCTCTGTAGGGTTTCAGCAGCATCCCTGGCCTCCACCCAGTAGATGCCGGTAACACGTCCCCCAGCCCCATCCCCGTCACAGTTGTCACAGGCTGCCTGTCTCCAGAAGTGTCCCCATTGAGACTCCCTGCTCCAGGAAGAGGCAGGAAGCCTTTTCACATCTCTGTGGATGCTGACACCCAGAAGACCTTCTTCTGCAGGGCTGGGTTTCGAATAAGTAGTTCCCAAAACATGGGAAAGGAGTCTCATTTTCTATCCAGTTGACTACCTTTAAAGCTTTTAAGCAGTTTAATTTCAGGAAGATATCTTTGATGATTTTTACTGAGATGAGGCATTAGAAGACTAGAAGTAGCTATTTGGATTTTCTTGGCTTTTTGTTCCCTTCAAATCAACAAATCAGAGGAAGGGAGGTTCCAGCAAGGTTCTGTGAGTGTTTCAGAAAATGCATTTCCCAGCAGGGTGTCCCCGGCCACCACACTCAGCATGGTTCCTGTGAGACTTCTTCATGGAGTGGCAGCGCTGCGGGTCATGCCAGGCCCTGCGTGCAGCAGGCGGGACTCAGTGGGCAGGGGCGCGTTCCTGTCCCCAGGCCGTCCCCAGCCCCCTCTAGGCTGGAGGTGCCAGCGTCTCAGGGGGAGACAGTGCCCTGGGGCAGCCATGTGTTGGAACAGTTCTGCTGAGATGACAATGTCCATCCTGGAGCCGTGGTTTTCAGGCTGGACTGTTGGCAGCAGATGTGATTTTCTTTTTTTCCTTCAAATGACATGTGTAGAAATGCAATTTATATGAAACAGGAGGAAGGCAGAATGGGAGCTTGAAGGCAGAATGGAAGGAGGGGTCCATGCCTCCTACCCCCTGTCTCACCCTGGAGCTGACACTTCCCAAGACAACGCAGTCTGTGTCACCCATCTAACTGAAAGTAGCCTAATATTTGGTTGGATAATGATCTTTTTTTTCCCCCCGACTGGATCTGTCATCTTTTCTTCCTGTTTTAGATAAAAGCAGTTTTCCAAACCACAAACCTAAGGGGATTATCATGCTGTTCCATGGCTGTGTAATTTTTACTCTCTAACTATCAAAGCAGATCCAAGGGCCAAGGAAATATATATGTATATACATACCTACATATACATATTCATTAGGAGTATTTTGATATTTTGTGTAGGAAAATTTAAATATACAGAAAAACAGAGAGAAGAGCCCAGTCACTAGATTTAACAGTTGTCATTATTTTGTCATATTTGCTTCACCTGTTTCTTTAGACCTCTAATGGATAACAATTTTAAAAAGCGTATCTACCCTAACAGAGTCTGGGAATATTTCCACCACCTTCCCCTTATCCTCATCCTGTTTCCTATTCCAGTTCATTTTGTGGACCTTTGTAATTTCAGTTCAGTTTATGGAACTTCCATGAGGGATACAAATGTAATTTGACATTCCTGTATCTATTTAGTTTCGCTCAACATCAATTTGGGAGTGCCTTGATGTTTCTAGACCTGAGCATACATGATGAGCAAAATGAAACAGACCAAACATAGCCCCTGCCCTGGGTTTTGTTAGCAATGAAGTTCTTAAGTCGCTTATCAGGAAAATGAGTTTGGCCCCAAGCTTGGGGCGGTGGGGGTGGAGGGCTGGCTGGTGAGGAAAATATGACGGGACTGAGGATGAATTTGGAGGTTTGGGGGAGCGAGCCCACCGCAGGGTGCTGGTCTGATTCTTGTGTCGTTGCAGTACTGTGTGTCCCGTGCTCCTCAGACTCGGTGTCCACGGAGCCTCGGGAGCTGGTGTAGCCTGTGTGCGCGTGTGGCTCCGGCGTTGGCAGGGGCGAGCTCCAGTGTGGGCAGGGTTGTTAGACTGGCTGGTTATTCGCTCCCTGCCTTGTAGGAACCTGTGATCAGAGTTACTTGTTTTCTGATAGTTATTACTCTGCTGTTGTTACAAAACAACGTAACAAAGGACCCAGGAATCCTACATGAGAAACATCACCCTTGGGGGACAGGAGTTTACCTGCCACTCTCACCCTCCTTTCCTGGGCTTTTAAAATCTCTCCTTATTCACTCATCTGGAGAAAGGCTGGGTCAATTGCTCTTTTGATAGACGTATGCCTTCTGTCAGTCGTCCATGACAGATGAACCATCTGGAATGTCCCCGGCCCTACATCCATTTCTCTGTTCACTCTCCTTTGCAGTGAAAGAAGAGCCCTAGAAAGGAAACAGTGCGACGATGTAGAGGTTTTTATGCTTAGTTGAGTTCCTCAACTGCAAACCTTAGTGGTTAATTAATTAATTAAACCTTATCAGCTGGCTAATTAACAACCTGATTGTACAGATTCTATAGCACATGTGTTCTCAGGACAGAAAATACATTTTGGGAACGTTCGATTTAAGCTTGGAAATACAAGTCAGGTGGTTTTTCACTAAGTTTATTAACAGCATTTGATAACGTTTCTTTTTTTTTTTTAATTTTTTTATTTATTATTATTTTTTTAATTGTTTTTGCCATACATTGTCATGATATCACCATGGGTTTACATATGCTTCCCCTCCGGAACCCCCCTCCCTCTTCCCTCCCCCCCCCCGGGAAATCTCACTGCACCAGCCCCGAGCATCAGTCCTGGGCTGGCGATTGACTAGACATATGAAAATTAACATGCTTCAATGCCCTTCTCCCATATCATCCCACCCTTACACTCATCCACAAAGTCCACGAGTCTATTCTATACATCTGCGTTCCTTTTGCTGTCTCGTATGTTGGGTTCTCGTTACCGTCTTTCTAAATTCCATATATATGCGTTAATATACTATATTGTTGTTTTTGCTTCTGGCTTACTTCACTCTGGATAATGGCCTCCAGTTTTGTCCATCTGAGTAGAATTGCTTCAAATGAATTTTTTTTTAATGCTGAGTAATATTCCATTGTGTATATATACCACAGCTTTCTTATCCATTCGTCAGTTGATGGGCATCTAGGTTGCTTCCATGTCCTGGCTATTGTAAACAATGCAGCGATGAACATTGGGGTACACGTGGCTCTTTCAATTCTGGTTTCCTCGGTGTATATGCCCAGCAGTGGGATTGCTGGGTCATATGGCAGGTCTATTTGCAGCTTTTTAAGGAACCTCCACACTGTTTTCCATAGTGGTTGTACTAGTTTGCATTCCCACCAACAGTGTAAGAGGGTTCCCTTTTCTCCACATCCTCTCCAGCATTTATTGCTTGTAGACTTTTGGATGGCAGCCATTCTGACTGGTGTAAAGTGGTACCTCATTGTGGTTTTGATTTGCATTTCTCTGATAATGAGTGATGTTGAGCATCTTTTCATGTGTTTGTTAGCCATTTTTATATCTTCCTTGGAGAAATGTCTGTTAAGTTCTTTGGCCCACTTTTTAATTGGGTTGTTTATTTTTCTAGAATGGAGCTGCAGGAGTTGTTTGTATATTTTTGAGATTAATTGTTTGTCTGTTGTTTCATTGGCTATTATTTTCTCCCATTCTGAAGGCTGTCTTTTCACCTTGCTTATAGTTTCCTTTGTTGTGCAAAAGCTTTTAATTTTAATTAGGTCCCATTTGTTTATTCGTGTTTTTATTTCCAATATTCTGGGAGGTGGGTCATGGAGTATCCCGCTTTGGGTTATGGCAGAGAGTGTTTTGCCTATGTTATCCTCTAGGAGTTTTATAGTTTCTGGTCTTATGCTTAGATCTTTGATCCATTTTGAGTTTATCTTTGTGTATGGTGTTAGAAAGTGATCTAGTTTCATTCTTTTACAAGTGGCTGTCCAGTTTTCCCAGCACCACTTGTTAAAGAGGTTGTCTTTTCTCCATTGTATATTCTTGCCTCCTTTGTCAAAGATAAGGTGTCCATAGATGCGTGGATTTATCTCTGGGCTTTCTATTCTGTTCCATTGATCTATGTTTCTGTCTTTGTGCCAGTACCATACTGTCTTAATGACTGTGGATTTGTAGTATAGCCTAAAGTCCGGGAGGTTGATTCCGCCCGTTCCATTCTTCTTTCTCAAGATTGCTTTGGCTATACGAGGTTTTTTGTATTTCCATACAAATTGAGAAATTATTTGTTCTAATTCTTTGAAGAAGACCTCTGGTAGCTTGATAGGAATTGCATTGAATCTATAGATTGCTTTAGGTAGTATACTCATTTTCACTATATTGATTCTTCCAATCCATGAGCACGGTACATTTCTCCATCTGTTTGTGTCCTCCTTGATTTCTTTCATCAGTGTTCTATAGTTTTCTATATACAAGTCTTTTGATTCTTTAGGTAGAAATACTCCTAAGTATTTTATTCTTTTTGTTTCGATGGTGAATGGGATTGTTTCCTTAATTTCTCTTTCTGATTTCTCACTGTTAGTGTATAGGAATGCCAGGGATTTCTGTGTGTTGATTTTGTATCCTGAAACTTTGCTATATTCACTGATTAGCTCTAGTAATTTTCTCGTAGAGTCTTTAGGGTTTTCAATATAGAGGATCATGTCATCTGCAAACAGAGAGAGTTTTACTTCTTCTTTTCCAATCTGGATTCCTTTGATTTCTTTATCTGCTCTGATTGCTGTGGCCAAGACTTCCAAAACTATGTTGAAAAGTAGTGGTGAGAGTGGGCACCCTTGTCTTGTTCCTGATTTCAGGGGGAATGCTTCCAGCTTTTCACCATTGAGGATAATGTTTGCTGTGGGTTTGTCATATATAGCTTTTATTATGTTGAGGTATGTTCCTTCTATTCCTACTTTTTGGAGGGTTTTTATCATAAATGGATGTTGAATTTTGTCAAAGGCTTTCTCTGCATCTATTGAGATAATCATGTGATTTTTATTTTTCAATTTGTTAATGTGGTGTATTACATTGATTGATTTACGAATGGGCCTCCTAAGCAGACACCAGTGTGATTCACGTAATGGGATAAGTGGAATATAATGAGTCTAAGAGAGCTATCCAACCCCAGCTGTATCTGGAAACAGTTTGTTTTCCAGTGAGGATCATACCGAAGCTCGCAAATATTCCTCTTGAATTTTGTGATTGCTTCCAAAATGAACTACATTTATGAATTAGCTCCATGGCCCCCAAATATGTTTATGCTGACAGAAAGGGGAGTACTCAAGTCTGTACAGTGTAATTCAGCTGTTACTTGCATGTATGGGGCCATGCAGACTTAAATTGAGTTTCTCATCGTTAAACAGGCCCTGGGAAAGGTTACCCAGGAGGTTGGCATTTCAATAACATCTCTCTTCCCAGAATAAATTGCTCCTTCCCTTACTTCACAAATTGATAAAAATATTATAGATTGATAAATATTTTTGCAGTGTGATTGCTTTTCAAAATTGAATTGCAAAGCTGATCCATAGGTTGGAAGAGGGAATGTTTACAGTGGCTGGTACATAATTTTATCCCTCTTTGGCAGGAAATAACGACATGTTTGCCAGATTACTACAAATGGACCCAGTATCTCTTTATTAAACTCTATGAAGCTGGACTGGCCTATCAAAAGGAGGTAAGTCACAGTTTGTTGTTGTTATTGTTTAGTTACTAAGTTGTGTCCAATCCATTTGCGACCCCATGGACTATAGCCCACCAGGCTCCTCTGTCCATGGGATTTTCCAGGCAAGAATACTGGAGTGGGTTGCTGTTTCCTCCTCCAGGGGATCTTCCCCACGCAGGGATTGACGGAGGGATTCCTCCTCCGTCTCCTGCACTGGCAGGTGGCTTCTTTACCACGAGCCACCTGGAAACCCCATGATAAGATAAGCCTGGGATGGTAGGAAATGAGAGAAATAGTATCCTTGTGTGGCCTAGAACTGCAGTGTACAGTATGATGATGGCTATTAGCTGCATGTGGCTATTGAAATTTAAAGTGATTAAGATTAAAACAGTATTAAAAATTCAGATCCTCAGTCGTATGAGTCACAGTCAGATGCTGGGGGCTAGTGCTGGACAGTCTAGATAGAAAACATTCCCATCATAACAGAATATGCTTTTAATCATTATGGTTTTTTATGTGGCTTTTTGTTCGGTTTTCTCTCCTTTTCTTTCTTTTTTAAAAAAGCACTTTATTTTTACTGGGTGGATAATTGCTTTACAGTATCCTATTGGTTTCCACCAAACAGCAACATGGATCGGCCACAGGTTTACCCCCCACCGTTTGAACATCCTCCCACCTCCCTCCCCGTCCCACCCCTCTAGGTGGTTATGGAGCCCTGGTTTGAGTTCCCTGAGTCATACAGCAAATTTCCGTTGGCTGTCTGTCCCACACATGGTGATGTATGTTTCCATGTTACTGTCCTCAGACATCCTACCCTCCCCTTCCTCCCGCCTCAGCCTTATAAGTCTGTTCTCTATGTCTGTGTCTCCATTGCTGTTCTGAAAATAGGTTCAACAGTGCCATCTTTCTAGATTCTATATATGATGCATTAGTATATGAGATTTGTTTTTCTCTTTCTGACTTACCTCACTCTGTATGACAGACTCTAGGTTCATCCACCTCATTAGGACTGACTCCAGTGTGTTGCTTTTTATGGCTGAAAATATTTCTTTGTAGGCATGTACCCAGCTTCTTTATCCATTGTCTGTCGATGGACATCTAAGTTACTTCCATGTCCTAGGTACTGTAAATAAAGCTGCAGTGAACATTGAGGTACATGTGCCTTTTTCAGTTTTGGTTTCCTCAGGGTATATTCCTAGAGGGATTCCCGGGTCATATGGTGGTTTTATTCCTAGTTTTTTAAGGAATCTCCATCCTGTTCTCCATAGTGGCTGTATCAATTTCATTATGTTTTCAATTAAAAAAATTTTAGAATCAGTATAGCAACTCATGAAGAATGAAGGCTCAGTGTAGAATATCAGGATAACATGAATATTCTTAAACCTTGACAACATAAAAAGCAATCTAGCTAAAAAAAAATCAGGAGGTGAAATTGGGGAAGCGGCGTAGAAGCGAGAGATGATCCCTACATATTTTACAACAAGGAGCCACAGGAGAATTAGAGATTTGTGTCTGTTTTTTGTTAAGTTGAAATGTTGCTATTAAAGTGAAAGATAAAGGTACCAGAAACTAGAAGCGGAGTCTTTTTTTCTTTTTTAATTGTTTTTGCCATACAATGTCATGATATCACCATGGGTTTACATATGCTCCCCCCCCAGAACCCCCCTCCCTCCTCCCTCCCCCCGGGAAATCTCGCTGCACCAGCCCCAAGCATCAATCCCGGGCTGGCGATTGATTAGACACATGATAATTAACTTGTTTCAATGCCATTCTCCCATATCATCCCACCCTTACCCTCATCCACAGAGTCCACGAGTCTATTCTATACATCTGCGTTCCTTTTGCTGTCTCGCATGTTGGGTTCTCGTTACCGTCTTTCTAAATTCCATATATATGTGTTAATATACTGTATTGTTGTTTTTGCTTCTGGCTTACTTCACTCTGGATAATGGCCTCCAGTTTTGTCCATCTGAGTAGAATTGCTTCAAATGAATTTTTTTTTAATGCTGAGTAATATTCCATTGTGTATATGTACCACAGCTTTCTTATCCATTCGTCAGTTGATGGGCATCTAGGTTGCTTCCATGTCCTGGCTATTGTAAACAATGCAGCGATGATCATTGGGGTACACGTGGCTCTTTCAATTCTGGTTTCCTCAGTATATATGCCCAGCAGTGGGATTGCTGGGTCATATGGCAGGTCTATTTGCAGCTTTTTAAGGAACCTCCACACTGTTTTCCATAGTGGCTGTACTAGTTTGCATTCCCACCAACAGTGTAAGAGAGTTCCCTTTTCTTCACATCCTCTCCAGCATTTATTGCTTGTAGATTTTTGGATTACAGCCATTCTGACTGGTGTAAACTGATACCTCATTGTGGTTTTGATTTGCATTTCTCTGATAATGAGTGATGTTGAACATCTTTTCATGTGTTTGTTAGCCATTTTTATGTCTTCTTTGGAGAAATGTCTGTTAAGTTCTTTGGCCCACTTTTTGATTGGGTTGTTTATTTTTCTAGAATGGAGCTGCAGGAGTTGCTTGTATATTTTTGAGATTAATTGTTTGTCCGTTGTAGAAGCGGAGTCTTGTGCGAGGAAGGCTGTATGACTCAGGAAGGCTCAGTATCTCACATTACATGGCAGAGGGTCAGCAGAATTGTCTAAAGATAGTAATCAAACTTAAACTTTTATTACATAAAGTTATAACGGTAGATACCAGAAGAACTAATAAATAAACCCTGCTAAAAAAAGGAGGAGTATTTTAATAATCACTTCAGATAATTATGAATTTCCTCCTTTAGTACTATACCAAAACTCAACAAGTGGTGGGTTCTTAAAGGTCAGTTGTGATGTTGAGTCTAAAAATCAGTGAACTTTTTGCACCCTTGTTATATTAAAATGTTTTGGTCTATTTTACCCTCTGAATGAATGTTTTTACCCTTGTGTTATGATTATTATGAATAAAGTTCTGACCTGCCAACCCCTTGAAGGGGTCTCTAGGACCCCAGAGGTTTATGAACCACACTGAGACCCTCTGTACAAAGTATACAATCCCTTACCCACTCTCATCTTTAAACTGAGGATATTTAAAAAATATTGGTTGTTTAAAATACAATTTTTTTTTTTAAGTATTTAGTCCCCATTAACATTTGGGAGACATTGAAAGTGAGAACTGTGTGGAGTCAAGTCATACTAATCTTTAACCACTGTAGACCCTCTTGGGTCAGTTTAATTTAGTAACACACCACAGCAGCTCCTATGCCCAGCGCTGGTTAGGCGAGGCGTGGCGGGAGACGGGAGTACCTGTCCAGCGTGCTGACAGCAGCAGACCTTGTTGTGTTGACCGTATCGTTGTGTTGTTAAAGAATAATTTTTAAGAGTTAAAAACACGACTCACATACAAATATAAAGTGAACATGTGTCAACGATTTTATTCAGCTCATTCATTAGCAAGAGAACCAGCTGTGTGTTAAGACTGGTTCAAATGAGATTTCAAGGAAGGACGATTTCAAGGAAGGAGGAGTCAGAGGCATGTGACATGTATTTGCTGATAGAATCAAAGCTGCTTAGTGTCCTACACGGCATAAACCTAGCTTTGGGGACAGTCTTTTCTGTGAATCAGAAATCATTTGCATCGTCATCGCCTGAGAGCCATTTGTGTCACTCTCAGACAAAAAGCTTTTGTGTTGCTCTGCGTTTTCTGTGAGTTAACCTCTTCTTTGGCACCCTAGCAGAGTGGTGTTGGGTTGGCCAAAGCATTCATCCATGTTTTTCCATACCATCGTATGGAAAAACCCAAGTGAATTTTTTGGCCAACCCAATAAAATAGCTTGATAGTGAAGAGGGAGTCAAACGAAGGTAAACATCCCGAGAAAATCAGATAATCCCTGGGGGATGTAGCTCTGTTAGCCAATTCCGGCTTGGCTTGTAGAAGCACCCCTTTTGCCTGTTTCTAAGTTTGGAATACTTTTCCTTAGCAGCATTATTTAATATTCAGAAGCAAAAGGGTCAGAAGTGAATTGGTGGGAAGATCATCAGCTTCCCACTCTCATCAGCAGGTTCGGTGCTAACCGAGCAGCCTGTCAGACTCCTTCCCAGAAGAGCCTCCCTGCTCAGGTGGATCAGAATTGTTCACCAGACGGGTTTCCACAGTGGAATCACCCATGGGTCCAAGCAGAGGGATTAAGAGATCACAAGAGATCACAAGCCACAGTGTGTATCCCGAGTGATAGCAGGAAGGACAGACAAAAATCAAAGTCACTAGCACATGAAAAAGCCACAGCAAGGCAGAGGACATCCTGCAGGTAAAACTGTTCTTTAGAGTGTAAGCAGTGGTACACGGCATCAGTTGGATTAGCCAGTGTTAACTCTCCTCAGTTGCTTTGTTACTCTTTATATGGATGGGATGTGAAAGAGGTGACACATTAATATAGCAGTGTAAACAGTTCTTGCACGGAGCCCGGGGCTGTGTGATGGCCCTTTATGAGACACTTGATTTTTTGTATCTTGTGTGTTGCGTAGTTAAGCTGACTCTGAATATATTGAGTATTTACTGTAGTATTCCTTCATAGGACACTTGCTTCGCTCTTTGTTAGTGCTGCTTCAGTTCTAAGTACATCAAACCCAAGTAGGAAGCTTAACTGCTTCAATATTGGGTTGGAGCCAAAGCCAGTCCTGACCACCATCTTAGGAGCTGAGTAACTTTTTGAAACATGGAAGGGGTTCCAGGGGGTCCCCCACTGCATGAGCACAGCCGTGCTCCTGGGTCCAGATATCTCTCTTCTCCCCATTTATTTCCAAATCCGTGTGACACACACACGCACACACCCCTCTAATATGCACGCCCCTGGGAGTTCGGTCCAGTCTCCCCCCTGACTCCATCTCTCATGGAAACAGACTATATTCCTTTCCTGCTGCTGCTGCTGCTGTAACAAATTACCACAAACTGGGTCGCGTAGAACAACACAGATGCATTGTCTTACAGTTCCTGAGGTCAGAAGTCCATGAAATAGGTCTCGCTGGGATACAAATCAAGATGTTGGCAGAGCTGCCCTCTTTCTGAAGGCGCTAGAGGAGAATCTCTTTGCTTTCCCTGTCCAGCTCCTGGAGGCTGCTCCCATCCTTGACTTTGGACCCCCCTCCGTCCTCAAAACCAGAGTGTCTTGAAGTCTCTCTGACTGTGCTTCCGGTGTCACAACTCCTCACACTTTGACTCTTCTGCCTTCCTCTTTCTCCTCTGAGAGCTTTTGTTCATTACTTTGGGCCCATCTGGTCAATCCAGGTTAATCTCCCCACCTCCAAATCCTTCACTAATCATATACCTTCAAAGATCCTTTTGCCATGTAGGTAACGTACTCACCGGCTGCCAGTGACACAGGCATCCAGGTTCTGGGTGACATAGGACATGGACATCTTTGGGGTGCAGTTGTTTTGCCTACCCCAAGCCTCTTCTCCCCTCTTCAGAGGGTTGTTACACGAGGATTAAACCGGTGAATGCTTGTGGGGAGGCTGGGATGGAGCCTAGCACAGAGTATGTCCTTAATAAGTGCCCATCTGTGCATGCCTGTAGTTACCTAGGGTCATTATGATGTTTAAATTGGAAAAACAAAAAATTAAAAATACTGAAGCTTCCTGGCTAATTCTGAGGCACCCTGTCCATGGAAAGGTATTACAGAAAAACAATGTAGGTTGTTTCATGGGTATTCATTTAGAAAGACAGTGTTTTTATTGCTGGTTGTTGATTTAAGTTTTTTGTGTGTGTTCTTTTAAGTCACCTAAATGACCTGATATTAAGAAAGAAAAATCATAAATAGAATGTAAACATGCATACTTGGTACATTGTTTGAAGACCAGAGTTATCTCTAATCCAAAGTATTTTTTTCCAGGTAGATTTACATTTATTGGATAGCCATTTTCAAATTGGCTTTAAAACGTAAAACATACTGATATAGTTAGCTTTCTGTTCCTAGGGTTTATTTCAAAATATAAGCTTTTGAAGTTAGCATAAGAAAGTTAATTTGATTTTTAAAAGTTTGCATATAGCATACTTTGTAAAGCATATTTGGCAAAAAAAATACTTCATATATCAATACTTTCCCTCTAATGGCATTGTCATAACCTTTTTTTTTTATGAAGATAGCCTTAATCCTTAAATTTAGTTCTGCTATAAGTATAAATGGACATTTGGGGAGAGTATTTTAGCAGAGCATTACATAGCACAGCTGGAGTCTTTAACTCTTGTTCTTAACAAGCACTGTCCATCAAAATGTTTATTTCCATTTCAGAAGCAAATCTGTTCTTGCTCTCACGGAACAAAAATATGTTCAGCCAAAAATATGAATATAGAGACTTCTTCTTGGGAGAACATGTAGCTAGTAGAATAATGCTGTGTTCTGCCTGGATGTTCTAGGGAACTGTGGCGCGCCACTTAATCTGGATTTGTCTTTGACTGTTGATTTCAGCGGCAGCTGCTGCTAGTGCTAATTCACCCGCCTAAGCTCCTTCAACGCGGTGCACAAACAGGCAGCCTCTCCCAGTCTGCCCCCTGGTGGCTCTGGAAGGTAGTGCAAGCAGCAAGCGGCGGCCTTGGGAACTTTCCACCCCGCGCTCGCCCCCTACCCTGTTCTGGACCGAGTCCAAAATCAGGCCCACTCTGGATGGAATAGAGCAAAATCGATTTTGAGAATTAGATGCTTTAATGAGATCTATGTGGTGTCCCTTAATTAAGTGAGCTTTTGTCAAGAAAAAAGCTAATAGTCCTTGAGAAAATCAATACCCTAAAGCATATCTCGCCAGCCTTTGGAACCTGAAGCTGAATGGCAGGATACTCAGAAAAGGTCTCCAGTCACACGGAAGGAGAGCTCGAGGGGAAAGAAGCCAGGGGAATGATGGAGAGCAGTCCGAGCCTGAGGTGTGGTGCTGTGGCCCGGCAGGAGCCCAAAGCATGCTAATGGAGGATGTTCTCCCCTTGGGACTGGCAGCTGGTGAAGAGGGTGAGGGCCAGGGAGGCAGGCGGAGAGAGGATCCAGAGGAAGAAGACGACGAGATGAGAAAGGACGAGCTTTGACACAGGAGGTCTGCTGGGGCGGTGGGAACCAGGGCGGCTGTGTCGCAGAGACGAGGGCTGATAAACTCAAAATCAGGCTGATTCAATGCTACCCATCACCATATTTAAAATAGACAGCTAGTGGGAAGTTGCAGTATGACACAAGGAGCTCAGCCCAGCGCTCTGTGACAACCTCGAGGGGTAGGACAGGAGTCGGGTGGGAAGGAGGTTCAGGAGGGAGGGGACATGTGTGTACTCAGGGCTGGTTCACGTTCTTGTACGGCAGAAACCAGCGCAACGTTGTAAAGCGGTCATCCTCCAGTTAAAACTAAATAAAAAATAAAATCAGAATGAAATGGCCTGAGGATCCCCAGTGGACCCCCCACAGTCTCCCACGACTCCAAGAGCCCAGCAGCCAAAAAGGGGAGGGGAAGGGGGCGAAAGTGATGCCGCACCCACAGTCACCGTACAAGCTGGAATCTGTGAACACGGCCGCTTCTGGTGTAGAATCGTGTTGTGACGTGCATTTCTAAAATGCTTTCTGAAAGCTTCCCACAGATCCCCCAGACCGAAAAAAATGTTAACCTTGGTGTTTAAGCCTTGATCAACTTGGGGAAGTTCCTTTCTTCGGGATGACGGCTCATCCTGTGACGCTGCCGGATGACTTGCGTTAGAGAAGCAGTGGGCAAAATCAGGGAGAGTTCAGCATTTCTGCAGGTGTTTGACTGATTTCAGTGTTGATTTAAAGCTGATTGGAAAATACAGAGATAGGCTGTATTTTGCTAATAAGAGTAGTTGACTGTAAGGAGCATGGAGCTGCCCTCGGAGGTGATAGAGACCATAATTAACCAGGGCAGTGACCACAGTCAGTGAAGTGGTCCATAAATTGTATTCCGTGGAGCATGACTGTGCTTGCTTAAAAATCAGAGCATCCGCCATAGTAAGTGTTCAAAATGTGAAAACCCAGGAATGCCAGATGAAAGAAGACAGACCGTGGCTTGAAGGGAAGCTGTAGGTTAGAGACCGTTACGTAAGAGAGGAGACCCAGAGAAAGAGATTTGGAAGCCAACTCCAGGCCTTTAGGAGGCCATGGATGCTGTGCAGCCTGGACCCTATAGGCCCTGAATTTTGACCACCTATGGGTTTGCCACCTGCAGAAAGGCCAAGTCTGAACTCTGTAACTGTGCTTGATGGATCACAGTCCTGAGAAGAAACGAGACTGGGTACTTAGAAGAATACATCTTTTTTATATTATTATTATTTGGCTGCAGAAGATCTTAGTTGAGATATGTAGGATCTCGTTTCCTGACCAGAGACTGAACCCAGGCCCCTGCTGCATTGGGAGCACAGACTCTTAGCCCCTGGACCACCAGGGATGTCCCTTTGATTTGAATGTGTCTTTGGTTGGACGCTTTATTTCCTCTTGTATCTTTCCTCTCCCCATCAAGGCTTGCACTGGGGAAAAATTGCTTTTGTGTTTGGCTTCTGTTTGTCTTTCATTTGATAGCAGGGTTTTATTATAACGTATAAACCTCTTAGGAGCACACCTCCCTCATTGTATTTTGTAACTTGGAGTCTGAGCACTGCCAGGCTGTGTGGGAAATGTCGATGAGAAAATCAAGCCCTGTCCTATTCTTGCAATCCTCAGCGTTGAGCGTTTGCTTCATGTCACTTGAGGTTTGCAGTGGGGACAGGAGGCAGAGGTGAAGGCATATAGGGCTTTTGTTCTCCCTTTCATATTTTGTACTGTTTCACTTGTGCATTAGTTTTGGGTTTGAGGGGGCAGGGTGCTCTTGAAGGAGCTGTCCTTGTTACTGAACAGGACTTGGCCCTCTCTTTATATCTTTTAATGGTGTCCTTCCCCTAACCCCTAATACAGGCAGTGATAATAGGTAAGTAAGCCATCCTTGGCTTATTCACATCAAGTTTTTAGGTCTGCAATCATTTGTCCTATATTTTGTCTCTCTGTCTATGGATTCAAGGATTTGAGGGAACTGTAGAAAGAAAGGAGAAAAATCTCTCTAGGCGTGTCTTTTCTGCTCCCACTCTATACTTTACAGGTTTAAAATTTTCAGTGAATATATTACTTTTTAGTTGTAAAATCACAACCCATAGAAGTTAGCCTCTCCTCCATTCCTCCTTTTTATCTAATTTTTAGATATGTCTTTGGATCAGTCAGGGTCCTAGCAGAAGAAAGAGGGCCTACCTGACAGCAGTCATGGAAGAAAATGTAATGAAAAGACAGATTCTGTGCAGAGTTCGGGGAAGCCCCACAAGGGGTGGTCCAGCACCTGGCACCGGGAACAGAAGGACGCCTTTGCCCTCCTCAGGTGGCAGGGGCGACATAGGGGAGCCATTCCTGGAACTGGGGGAGTGGTAGCTGGAGCAGTAGGAGAGGCCGGCCCGTGAGCCCGTGGGAAGGAGCTGGGGCCTCTCACTGGTGGAACCCAGTCAGAGGGCAAGGGTCCAGGTTAATGTGGGCACAGGGGACAACTTCCACCACGGAACATGGTGGGAAGAGGATTAGAGGGGCACATGGACAGTATTCAGCACCATGTCTTATTAGAGTCGTTTATTAATATTTTAAAACACAATATATATATTTTACTGCCCAGACACGTCCCTGTACTCATTGCCCCCTTTGTACTAAGTAGTACCTAAATATCATAAAGGAGTGGACGCAGGGGACTTCCCTGGCGGTCCCAGTGCTGGGGGCCTGGGTTGTATCCCTGGTTAGAGACCTAGATCCCACTTGCCACAACTAAAGACCCACATGCGGCAGCTAAGAGCTGGCACAGCCAAATGAAGAAATAAATAAAAACAAATGCTCTTTTAAAAGGAGTGAATATAAATGGCAGAGGTATTTTAAATGAAATTAAAAATGAATTAGAACTCTATGGAGAGAAACTTCATCCTGGTTAAGACTATAGGTTCTATCAGTCAAAGAAATCTATGGAGAAAGATCTCAGAATATTGTTACCTTTTGAGGGGGGCTGATGTTGATCGGGAGAAGGCAGAACAGAATTCTCTGGGGTGCTGGGAATGCTCTATGTCTTGATGGATAGTGATGGAAATAGATCGAGCTCTACACTTAAGATTTATTCACATTACTCCGTAAGTTGTACTTTAATTTAAACAGAAGTTTTTTAAAAAAAAAAAAATCACAAAAATGTTTACAATTCCTAGAGACCTGAGTTCCTAGCCTGCTGTCTCTCTGACTATGTGACCTCAGGCAAGTTATTTAATCTCTCTGTTCCTTGATTTCCTCCTGTGCACCTTGAGGATAGAAGGTTGTCGTGAGGACTAGAAGAGTCAGCCTTAGGGAAGCGTCTGGCACAGCATCTGGCACATGGTAATCGCTCAGGAAGTGTTGGCTATTTCTATTAAGATAGACCTATATTTTTCCCTAAAATAACCCAATTCTGCTATGTTCTGGGTATCATTTTTTCTTCTATTTACTAACATTTTCAATCTGCAAGTCCATCCTTTTATTATACAAGCAGATTCTGAACTTGAGTTAGTCACATGCATACAGCCTGTCCTGATAAGGTG
The DNA here is from genome assembly GCA_007570785.1 of Antilocapra americana. NCBI lineage: Eukaryota > Metazoa > Chordata > Mammalia > Artiodactyla > Antilocapridae > Antilocapra > Antilocapra americana. The sequence goes on along the minus strand of ML660201.1, from coordinate 49,528,926 downwards.
AAAGCACTGAGGCAGTTCACATTCTTTCCTTTCAGCTTGCTAGTGGCTTCCTCGCCAAACGATGCTCCAAGGAGATGCCCTGAAGTCTCAGAGCAGAGTGCCTTTGTAGACCCTCTCACATGTGAGGGACCTCCATATGATCCTATTCAGGATGCTCACCAGACTGCATCATTTTGTTTCATGAATTACAACAGGCCTTGGTTAACTGGGACCCGGTGGACAAAACAGTGCTCGCCAATGAGCAGGTGGACGAACATGGCCGTTCGTGGCGTTCCGGAGCAAAGGTGGAGCAGAAGTACCTCAGACAGTGGTTTATTAAGACAACTGCTTATGCAAAGGTGAGTGTCAGCCTGGAGGCGCCCCGGTAGGGCTTATGTTTGAGCAGTCTTCTGAATATTGGCCTCACTGTTGGAGGTGAACTCTGGTTAGAACTGTTAGAGCCATAGGTATGCAAACAGGAAGCACATGGACCTCGGGGTCACTCGCATAGAGCGTGATGGATTTGGGTCCTTCCATTGGAAATCAAGAATAGCACCTGGAGGTCATCGCAGGCCATTGTTTGCTGACCTTTCAACAAATCACTGTACTGCTGTAAAGGCCAAAATACGTTCATCTGTATCTGCGGCTATATCGGCAATAAAACTAGAAAGGAAAAAAGTATTTTCATCTGTGTGGTTCTAGTAAGACCTCCAGAAAGATAGGATGACATTTCTGAGGGTCCAGAGAAGACCATCTAAAGGAGTGAGTGAGGAGATGGCGGTCTTCATGCAGGAAGGCCAGGGTGAAAGTCAACCGAGGCAGGAAGCAAAGCTTTGGACTCTAACTCTTGTTGTGTCTCTGATTAATAGTGTAAACCAGTGTGAGTCCCTGAAGTTCAGTTTCCTCATCAATAGAAGGAGAGGGTGCGACCAAGTGATCTGTAAGTTGCCTCTGGCTCTTTATGTTTTCAGAAATTCAAGGCAAAACCAACCGTTGAAAGGTGGGGCTTGCTTACTAAATCACCAATATCCTGGGTGAAATAGCTTATTCTGAGTATGCCAGAACCACTCTGTGCAAGATATTCTTTGAGCCTACCACGTTTCAGGATATAGAATTGAGCGATCACTTCTTGAAATTCCAGAGAAAAGTGATTAGAACAAATCAAGGGCATTTCCTGTGGCAATTTGATAGTCTCTGTGTTAGCGTAAGACTGGAAGCCAGCAGGATCTGAAAAGGTAAAGGCATCATGCAGAGTTACTGATGGTATGTCACGGCAGTTCTTACTCTGCAGTAGTCACCATAAGTAGGGTAGTTATACCTTTCCATCGCAGCCCATAGGTTGCTACATGACAGATAGGGTACTGGACTGAAGTGGACTTTGGGTCAGATCCAATTCCGTACCTTTTTATATTGCCAAAAAAGCACAAGTTATAAATAACCTCTGATGACTACAAAACTTTGCTGAATTAGAACTATAGTACTCCAATTCACCATACCAGTGCCATATGGTTATATGACCTCTAGTTCTCTCACTCAAAAGACATGTCTTAAATGAAAATGTTCCCCATTTTAGTTTATCCAGAAGGTAGCGTATGGTTTTGGAAAACTACTCACTAGAACTTGCTAACATAATGCCTTGCTCCTTTTAAGCACACTAGTAGTACTGAGAGGCTGAAGAGAAGCAAGCTGAGGATATAGCTTTCTAGCACGGCCCAGGCAGTGGGAGCCCCACCTGCTGACAGTTGGGGTGACTGCATTACCAGGAGGCATGCCAGGTCACCGCAGGGACCTGTCAGATGACTCTAATAGGCGCTGGTGGAAAGGCCACCTAATTAGCTCTTTTGTTTGACCTCTGCCTCTAATTGGAAATGTAATAACCTGAGTGGCATTATTCCTTAAATTGTCAGCTGTGAATTTTCAACTGTTCAGCAGAAGTGGTTAGTTACCATGGTGACTTGCCTGCTTCTTGATGAACTCCAGTGAAGAATTAACTGCAGAAGCTGACATTAGAAGTCAGAACTTGGTGTGCCCTGAAAATCAGAAGAGGAGGCAGCGTGGGAGTGGTTAAGGGTGAAACAGATATCTGCGTTCACTGCACATCCTTGACTGAGGGCTACACATGCACAAAGCAAGATTTCATAAGGCCTAATGGAAAGTGATTACTATGGGATTAAGAGGAGAACAGAGCTATGAGGGGGCTACACAGTGCTCTGAGACTTGGAGTTACGGTTCAGCCAGAAAGGCTGTATATTACAAATGTGCATGACTCTTCAGGACCAAAGGACAAAATCAAAATGACTCACCTTAATTAAAAATAAGCCTGACAGCTTCAAAAGCAAATTTCAGAACAAAACTCAACACCTTAAAAGGGAAACAGCATAGTTCAGACTTGCTGAAAGGTTAGTTTTATCTGCAATGTCCAGCATGTAGTAAAAAATTACTAGATTTGCAAAGAACCAGGGAATTGTGATCTATAAAGATGGGGGGGGGGAGCTAGCACAAGAGAAATAGATCCTGAGATAAAGGAAAAGATAGTCATACGGAGTGAACAGGTGAGTGGACAGGGGAATCTCTGGAGAGAAGTGGAAACTTTTTTTTTTTAATGGAAATCTAGAACAGCAAAGTATAACATCTGAAATGGAAAATTATTGTTTGAGCTGCAGAGGGATGCGTAAGGGTTAAATAGGCCATAAAGCTGTAAGGGAACCCCTGTCACTCCATACAGGGAACAAGACAAGTGGTAGTTCTAAAACAGAAATGTGTATGACATATTTAAGAAACTGAAATAATGATGATAAAGCTGAAACTAAGAGAGCCAAGAGGAAAGACTCAAGATAGGGCTGGAAAACCTGAAGAAATGGTTAGGGGCCAGATCAGGAGATGAAGTCATGAAGAAAGCCCCTCCCTGACCTGGACACGAAGTGAATGTAAAGCTTCTCACCGGGATAGGGAGTCCTAGAAGAGACACAGTCCTGACCGTTTTGAGTTTGCAGTGACAGTCATTTGAGAAGAGATATAGAAATAAGTGATGCTTGGATAAATGGGTCTAAAACTTCAAAGAAGATCAAGTGAGACAGGACATCTACTTTAAAACCTGGTATGACAGCAGTAGTGCTGAGTTAGTGATAAGGTCTTGAAACTCCAGTACTTTGGCCACCTGATGCAAAGAGCTGGCTCATTTGAAAAGACCCTGATGCTGGGAAAGATTGAGGGCAGGAGAAGGGGATGACAGAAGATGAGGTGGTTGGATGGCTTCACTGACTTAATGGACATGGGTTGGGGTGGACTGCGGGAGTTGGTGATGGACAGGGAGGCCTGGCGTGCTGCGGTTCATGGGGTCGCAAAGAGTCCGACACGGCTGAGCGACTGAACTGAACTTGCTATATAGACAAGGATGAGATATTGAGTCAGTAATGCTTTTAGCTGCAAGTAACTGAAAAGCCCAAGTTATGGCGACTTAATAAAGGGGAGATTCCTTCCCACAGAAGTCCCAGTTGCTGGGACCAAATTGGGATAGGGCTCTGAGTTGGCATTTCCATGGTTCTCATCAGCCATTCCTTCCTGCCTATCACCTCATGGTTGCAAGAGAGCCGCTGCAGATCAGACATCATGTTTCCATTCAAGACAGAGGGAAGCAAAAGAGGCAATGTGAGTAACAAGAAAGCAACAGCCAAATCCCACTGATGTTCTCTTACCCCTTGGTGTGTCATGTGGCTAGACCAAGGTTCAAGGAAGACTAGGAAAGCAGACTTGAGCTGCTTAGCTTCTGTCGTCAAGATGGTTGGGGGAAGGGAATGGGACACAGGTGCTGGGACGGCCAGCAAGCTGTGCCCAGCAGTTGTCTTTAGAGCTCCGTGTGTACATCTGACTGTGCAGCCCTGAGGCTGCCTCTGCGATGCACAGCTGGTGGTCTGCCTGAGAGCACGGCTGGAGGAGCCCTCTTTTCCTTCTCTTAACTTCCAAATTAGAAAGATGATGCCTGATGTGAAAATTAAGGGAACCCTGAAATATAAAAGCCTTTCATCAAGGCTGTTCCGTGACGTATTTGACGTTTCTCCATGTGTCCCCCATCCAGTCCTCCCAGGACTGTTTGCTTTATGAAACATTAAAAGTGATTTCAGCCGCTTGTTCTGTGAAAAAAGAAAACTGGCAGTAGGAGTATCTGAAGAGTGTGAATTAGTCCTGGCAGAAATGTGTGGGGGGATTGTCGTGGGCAGCACCGCGAGGTGGGGGCAAGGGGAGAAGGGCAGATTGGAGACGGACAAACAGGACGCAGAGGCGGTCAGAGGCTAGTGGAACGGGCGCTTCGGTTCCTGACAGCAGGGTGACAGTTGGAAGGCGAGACAAATGGAGAGATGGCTTCCCCTTTGACCTTTTCTGATACATTTGTGGTTTTGACTTCTGCTCTGCCTCCTGTAGTCCCCAAAGGCTGCCTCCCTGCAGGTCCGCAGACAAGACGCTGGGACACTGTACATGGCTCCTCTTTGGCATTAAAATGGACATAATCGTGCCCTAATGGTGCTCGGTCAGCGCCCACACCTATCTGGTGCTGATGTGCTCTTAAGTTTCCAGGAGTTACCTGGCAACTGCTCAAATACGAACCAAGTCTGTGATCACCTCCCACTTCCTGCCTGCTTGCCCCTGATCTGATCAGTTCCCAGGCTTTTCCTTGCACCATCTTATTGAACCTTCACATTATTCTTCGGAGAGTGAGTACCACCTGTTACCCCGTTTTACTGATGGGGAAACTGAGGCTCACGCTGGTCATAAAGTAACAGCACTGGGATTCCAGTCCAGGTGCTTACCTTCTTCACCAGCAGTCTGTACCACTTCTCAGGTAATCTGAATTCGTTCTTTCTCTCCCAGGTGTTATTGAGTGCCTTGCCTAGGTGCCAAGAATACAGGTGAGAAAAGCTGAGGTCCCTGCTCCTTGGGCTTCCCGGGTTGCTCTGTGGTAAAGAATCTGCCTGCCAGTGCAGGAGACGTGGGTTCAGTCCCACGGTCGGGAAGATCCCCCGGAGAAGGCAAGACAACCCACTCCAATATTCTTGCCTGAAAAACCCCGTTGTCAGAGGAGCCTGGCGGGCTGCAGTCCATGGGGTCACAAAGCATCGGGGACGACTGAGCGACTTAGCACGCACTGCTCTCTGGGAGCTCAGGGGCTAGCACAGGAGACCTTCGCAGACATGAGAGGTCACAGCCCTTGGGGGCACAGGGGAGCTGAGGAGCCCCCTCTGCCCAGTGGTCGGAGGAGGTACTGCCAGATGGTGATGAAAGCGCCGACGTGCAGGATGTCTGTAAGGGAGTGTTTCGTTGCCTTCCAGACGTGCAGGAAACTTCACACTTCACGAGTCTTTCCAAGTAGAGCTCCTGCTGGCAAGAAGGAGACAGGCAACACCAAGCCCTTAGGAAATCAGGGAGGATGGGCAGCAAACCTCTCCCTGCCCACTCTGTGCCTCTCTTCTTGGCTTCACGCTGCACTTGGGGTAAAGTAGAGACACCTTTCCCAGAACTCCCTGGTCTTGTCAGCTCCTGCAAAGAGGGAACCTCAGGGGTTGGAGTGGTGTGGAGGTGAGGGAAGGAAGCAAGGCTGTGACAGGAGCTCTCTGGGGGGTGGGGGGTGTGGAGGAGGCGGCTGGAGCAGAAAGGCTGCCCCGAGGAGCAGTGGTACACGGGTCTAGGCCCCTGGTGTCCCTGGCTCCTCAAGAGTCCCCTGTGCTCTGGATTAGGGACCCTCGGGTACCCTTGTTCTAACCCCAAGGCCTAGAGTTCCTTGTGAAAGCCTTTGGCCATCTCCTGGAAAGGGGGCTGTTGCCTGGCTCTCTGCCCCTGCCCTCAGGTCATCTCCCAGCCCCAGAACAGAGACTCAGGTCACAGGTGGTGCCAGCAAATGCCTCCTTGGGACAGCGCGCGAGTCCTCACACGCGGTCACAAGACTTTGCAGAGGGACTGGTCAGTGGGGTTTGGCCCCTCAGCCGCACCCTGCCGCTCAGAAAGATCCTTGGCCCGGATGTCTCCTCCTGTGTGTGCAGCCTGGGCCTTCTCATGGTGGGCACACGCACCCAGGAGATGTTGGCTGAGGAGGGAAAGCTTCTGAGCAGCCAAAGGAGCAAGTGAGAACCATTTAACAAGCTGTTGGCTTCTCTGCAGGGCTGTTGTGATAAAAAGCCGTGAGGACACAGACCGGGGCCAGAGTTAACGATTCTAATGCTGAGGTTTATGTACTGCAAGGGGCAGGGTTAAGCCCAGTGGCTTGAAAGCCGTTGCCGCGATCACCCCCGTTGTGCTCCCCTGAGAGTGGCCTCTCTCCTCCCTGCCTGTAAGAAGCAGTTGATCAGTGCCTGTGCAGTAGGGGCCTCTGAGCCCGGACCCCCCTGCGCCAGCGCTAAGGGCAGCCTCAGAGCTGGCTCCCTCCCGGAGTGCCCCCCCAGGCCCCGGCTGTCACTTGGTTTGGAAAGAGCAGACTCTGCTCCCAACCCAGGATCTGGCTTTGACTCCCTGTCTCACAAAGCTAATTAATTGTTAAACTCTGCTCCTTCTTACATAATACCTCATACTTCCTTCTGTTCTCCGTTTCACCTCCTCTCCGGGATCTTTTCTCTCCTACACCATGAGCTGAACTCTGTTCTTCTTCACCTTCCATCCTAGCCTCTCAGCCCTCTTCAGGGGTGATCATTCGTTGGTGCCAAGGGGTACAAGGAAGTCCTTCTGGGGTGGGGATGGGATCAGACGGGTGGGAGGGGGGTCCGAGGCAAAAGGAAAGAGAGCTGTTTGAGGCTGACGGTGCCCCAGCACTTACCAGTGAGCAGGAGGCTGCCTGGGGTCAGTCAGGAGTCTTGTCACCACCCCCAGCCCCAGCCAAGGGCCCAGGCTCCTTACTACCAGCTGGGGTGACGGCGGACCTGCTGGGAGGCCTCTGGCCGACTTAGGAGGCCTTCGGGATCACTTCTGCCTGGAAGGGCTCACCAGAGTCGGTGCAGGGCTGGGCTCCAGCTCCGGATTCAGAAACCACTGTATTTCATGACAGAATAGGCAGATTTCCTCTCCACTAGACACAGCGCCTGCCTGCTGCCTCGAGAGTGTCCCTCACCGTGAGATCAGGTCCAGGGCCACCTCACCTCCTGCCCCTGAGTTCTTGCCTGCCCCACCTCCCTCCCCTCAGGGAACTGCTGGAGACAGCCCTGCCTGCACACCCCCTCCTGTGCGAGAATGAACAAGAGCTTCTGAAGGAAGGAGACGCACAGTCTCCAGCTTGGCACACATGCTCTGCAAGCAGGAAGGTTTCCTTTATTATTTTTGTTTCGGAGATAGGAGGAATGGTTTGTTGTTGTTGTTGTTGTTGTCGTTGTTGTTCAGTAGCTCAGTCATGTCCGACTCTTTGCAGCCCCGTGGACTGCAGCATGCCAGGCCTCCCTGTCCTTCACCATCTCCCAGAGTTTGCTCAAACTCATGTCCATTGAGTTGGTGATGCCATCCAACCATCTCCTCCTCTGTCACCCTCTTCTCCTCCTGCCGTCAGTCTTTCCCAGCATCACGGTCTCTCCTAATGAGTCGGCTCTTCGAATCAGGTGGCCAAATATTGGAGCTTCAGCTTCAGCATCAGTCTTCCAAAGCCTATTCAGGGTTGATTTCCTTTAGGATTGATTGGTTTGATTTCCATGCAGTCCAAGGGGCTCTCGAGAGTCTTCTCCAATGCCACAGTTCGAAAGCATCAATTCTTCAGTGCTCAGTCTTCTTCATGGTCCAACTCTCACATCCATACATGACTACTAGAAAAACCATAGCTTTGACTAGATGGACCTTTGTTGGCAAAGTAATGTCTCTGCTTTTTAATATGCTGTCTAGGTTTGTCTAGGAATGATTACTAGGGGAAATTGGTACAGATACCTTAATAATGTATTTCTTATTGTAAACTGACAATGAGATAAAGTATAAATTTGATTAGAAAAAAAATGAAGACAAAGTAAACATTACTTATAAATTTGATTAGAAAAAAAATGAAGACAAAGTAAACATTACGTCTTGCTCTTCAGCTTCCGTGGTAGCCTTTCTGAACCCCCTGGCCAGTCCTTTTGGAACATAAAGGTGTCCTTCGTTCTCGAGGGGATAGCCTGGACTCCATAGGAAGAGGAAAGACATCCAGTAGCACCTCAGTGGGGGCCATCCCTGGAGGGCTAGTGGGTGTCACCAGTGAACCCTTTTAGCTTAGGGAGTCATTGGAATTTTAACACTGGAAGAAAGCCAAGAGAACATTATACAGACTTCCGCATGTTAGGCCTAGTCTCTGAGGCTTTCTAACCCCGGCCCTGACCTGAGAAACATAAAAGCTGACAAGAACCCCCTCCTGCCTGCCTTTACTGCTGCTGGACATTGCAAAATCAATACGATGTCTAAACACAGAGGGATGCGGTGCTGCCTCATTTTAAGCAGCTCACATCCTGCCCTCCTCCTGCTCCTCAGGGGGGCTGCTGGCCTGACTGAGTTCCAGAAAATTACCCCCTGTGCCCACTTCTCATCTGATACCTGGGGCCCCCAGCCTAGCAAAGCCGGGACCCAGCTCAAGCGTCCCTGGCCCTGGGCGTGTGCTTGGTCTACCTGCCCTTGAGCACTAATTCCAGAGCAGCTAGGCGTCTCCAGCAACCACAGGCAGAGGGCAGTCCGTTGTGGGAAGGCAGCTACTGTGAGTTAGGGAGTTCTGCAGGGGGTTCAAGAGAGGGCACAGATGGCCAGATAACAGGAAGTGCAGTGGGTTGAGGTTTGCTGGTTTGTTCCTGATGGAATTGGCTTATGGCCTCAGAGCTGAGCCGTGTCATGCTGTATGTCATTCTCTACTCCGGCACCCTTTCCTTACCCCAGGGCCTTCTGAACCCAGCTGCCTGGAGGACAGTGAGACCGAACCAGTGGCTGCCACTGCGGTGAAGGAAGTGTCGGTCATTAGGAGATACCTACATATCCATATTACCGTGTTGTTTTTCAAAGTAAGCATTTTCTTATAGGAAGGGGCCATTTTCCACAGTACCTTTCCATTTCTCTCTGGTATTTTGCTTACTATTTCAAGGTAACTGATTCTGAGTGGCAGATTTATTCAAAATAGAGAGATTTAATCCTTTCTAGAGCTGTGATAAGTTGTGAACACTGGTAAAATGCAGAAACTCTGGTTGTTTAAAAACAATATATAAACAGCATAATTTTAATTATGTAAAAACATATGCACAAGTACACACACTCATACTGCGTTTTATCAGTTCTAACACATGATTGGTTTTAAAGTTTATATTCCACTTAGAATAAAAAATGCTGTCGATCAAAGACACCATTGATTGTAAGGCCTGTCCAGATTTCAGAATTTGTAGGGAAAACATGCATCTCAGAATCAGTGAAGATGGGATTAATTAGGATGGAAGGGTGTAGAGCAAAGATTTAGAGTAATCTCCCTGGGTGCTGAAGTTGATTTGGGGTAACTGTTCTCCACCCTTCTGTCTTTTCTAAACTTCCCATAATGCTTGTTGTTATTCTGAAAATTCTAAAAATGCACAGCAGCCTGATAGCAGGGTTAGGTCAGCATTGGTCTACACCGAATCTCTAGGCTTGAGAAAAGGATGATATTATGTTCCTGTAAGTTTTAGGTTAACAGGCAGACTTGCAGGATGTCCCCTAAGACATCTGTCCCCATTTTGTTTGTCTTGATCAGACCAATAAAAGCTTTTAGCCTTGCTCCCAAGACTCCCCTTTCCTGGAACAAAACCACCTTTTCAGGCAAAGGTAGCCTCATGGCACAGATTGGGCTGAGCCCCATATTCTGTTTGCAGGATAGTGATTTAATTTCTTCCTCCTCCTGAGGGGTACAGTTGTGTGTGTACTTAGTCACTCAGAGGTGTCTGACTCTTTCCGACCACCACCCCCCCAGACTGTAGCCCACCAGGCTCCTCAGTCTATGGAATTATCTTAGGCAAGACTACCGGAGTGGGTTACCATTTCCTCCTCCAGAGGATCTTCCTGACGGAGAGATCAAACCCGTGTCTCTTGAGATCAAACCCGTGTCTCTTGAGATCAAACCCGTGTCTTGGGATCTTGAGATCAAACCCGTGTTTTGAGATCTTGAGATCAAACCCGTGTCTCCTCCTGCATTAGCAGGAGGATTCTTTACTGCTGAGCCAACCTGGGAAGCCCAGCCTCTTGTTTGTCCTGTGGAGCCAGGTTGTGAAGTGACGTAAGCGGCCTCTGGGAATCAGAAGCTGTGTCATGAGACAGGTGGCTTTGTCCTTGAGAGAGTTTGTTCTCCGTCATCTGCACTGTGAGGAGCGTTGTGGTGACATTTCAGAACCTGTAGTCACCATCTCTTAGAAGTCAGTGGAATTTAAACCGTTTTGCTGTTGCTTAGCAAACAGCAAAAAAGTGGGTTACTCAAGTCAGAAGAGAACAGAAACATAAACCAAGGCCGATGTGTGGCCTGAGCCGATACGTGAACGAGAGGAGACGGGTCGGGCTGGCTGCGCCACAGCTTCCCGGTCTCCCTCGTCGCACCTGCTCCCACTGAGCGGGCACACGGGACGACCCCTAGCAGCGATACCCAGAGAGCACTGCCTTCTGTGCAGCTGTTTGGAGACTGTGTGATAGCACTTGTTCTCCTTCCCCCTTTTCATGTGGCTGAGGTGCACACTGGATATAAGCATGGGCCGCCTGATGCCTCTTCCTCTCGCCTCCACAGTCCCGTGACCCATATCTTGTCGGCAAGTCACACATAATTTTCAGGGTGCCTTCTCCAGTAGCTCAGTGATAATGAATCCACCTGCAAGTGCAGGAGACCTTGATTCGATCCCTGGGTCAGGAAGATCCCCTGGAGAAGGGAATGGCAACCCACTCCAGTATTCTTGCCTGGAGAATTCCGTGGACAGAGGAGCCTGTAGGGGCTACAGTCCATGTCCGACACAACTGAGCAAGGAACACATTCACTTTCACATACTTTGCTTTTAGACCTGATGGTTTCCTTTCTGGGTTAACAGTACCTTCTTTGGAATTGAGACCCTTGGATAGCACAACTGTATTTGTAAGTGAATAGTTTTCATTGAGATGCTGTAGCAAATGGATTTTGCTAGAAATGCATATTACATTTCAGAAGAAAGGTTGAAGAAGGACCATCAAAGAGAGGTGAACAACGTAAATGTCATGCCAGAGCTTTTTAATGTATCATCTTCCTGCATAATAACTTCATGCCAGAGCCAAAGCAAAAGCGCAAGACTTGAAAGTGAAAGAATTTACTCGTCTAGAATGTTCCAGAGGGAACGTCTAGATTTTTTAAACATCTTACTGGCTTCAGAATTGACTTTTCTTTATTACAACTCAAATATATACTGTATCTTTTGAGTAACGGTACTGAAATGATTCCAAAGACAAAAAGAATAAAGAAATCTTGGTAACAATAATAAGTTTTAGAAAAAAATATAGACAAATTATAATTCAAAAATAATTGCTAATCAAATCATACTGATTCAGAAGAAGGCTGAGTGTTAAGCTTTTTTAAAATGTCTGTTTTAATTAAATATCATTAAATCCCATTTCAAATCTGTATCTAGCGCTCATGATTCTGGTTTCTTAACTTTTCCCTTACTGGCTAATAAACCCACAGTCTGTATTTCTCAGTTTTCCTAAACATTTTGTTGTTGTTGTTGTTGTTGTGTAGTCACTAAATTCTGTCCAACTCTTTGCAATCCCACGCACTATAGCCCTCCATGCTTCTCTGTCCCTGGGATTTTCCAAGCCAGAATACTGGAGTGGGCTGCCATTTCCTCCTCCAGGGGGTCTTCCCAACCCAGGGACTGAACTTGCTTCTGCTGCGTTGGCAGGCAGATTCTTTACAGCTGAGCCACCAGGGAAGCCCAGCCTTTTTTTTTTTTTTAAACAAAGTCTTTAAAATGTGTCCCGTACTTAAACCACATCTTCTAGAATTCTTGTTTATGGTTTTGATGTGCTTGGTTCTTCATGCTTTAGCTCACATTCTGTTTCTCTTGGCAAGTATAGATTTACTCCTGGCATTATTTCTGCTTCTTTGAAGGAAAAATCAGATTAGTCCTGCTGTATCTAGTTCTCTTCTTGTCCCCAGCGTTGTAGTTTTGATCTTCCTCTTTCTTATTCCTGATTCTGTTTTCTTGTGTCTAAAGCCTTTTCAGTTGGGTATGTTCTTCACTGCATCTCCTGGTGGTCCCTGCTCCTAAACACGGGCGCACACTGTACAGTGCTTTTTCAGCTTCTGAAAGCATCTTCATTCACATGTTGTGAACAGTAGTGGCTGTCTTTTCACACTTATCCTAGTGAGATGATTATAAAGCCCCTTGTAAACCATATTACTTCTACATATAGCATACATGGAAGTACTTCTCTCTCTCTCTCTCTCTCTCTCTATATATATATATATATATATATATACTAAATAATAACACAGAGAAACTTTACAATTGGACTTCAGCTGAGTATTAAATACAATAATTATTTGTAAAAATTAAGTGAGGAGCCCATTCACATTGTTCATTTCTAGGTTTTGCATATGGAAGAAGCTAGCTTTTTTTTTTTTTTTAATTTATAGACAGTTGCCTGAAAACTTGAATGTGATGGTCCCAGAACAGTCAGATTTGGATAATTCATTATTTGGGGATCTGCTGTTGACTTGGTCAAGTGAGCCATTTTTTCATTAATTAAATGAACAGAGATGAATAAATGAATGGCTTCCCTAGTGGTGCCCAAGCCTGGCAAGTGGACAGAGAGGGGTTAGACAAGATAGCAGAGAACCTCCTAATGGTTCAGCCTTCAGCTCTGAGAGATTGGGGCCCCTCAGATTTTATATGGAAGAGGATTTCATAGCACTTTTTAATAAAGAGTCTCAAAGCCTGCTATTTTCCCAAGTTTTTGGATTCTGTGAAACAGTAGGGGGGAAAAAATGTGTTAGTCTCACAGTCACGTCCAGCTCTTTGAAAGCCCAGGGACTGTAGCCCGCCAGGCTTCTCTGTCCATGGAGTTCTCCAGGCAAGAATATACTGGAGTGGGTTGCCATTCCCTTCTCCAGGAAATTTTCCCAACCCAGGGATCAAACCCAGGTCCCCTGCACTGCAGGCAGATTCTTTACCATCTGAGCCACCAAGGAAATTTAGGTTGGCCAGGGTGGGGAGGGAGGCACTCCCCACTGGCAGATGTAAAGACTTGAGATGAATACTGTCCCCGTCACTATAATTGCAAAACACCACAGAAAGGAGGTACTCTCCATGAACACCCCAAACAAACAGGTAAAACCAGTTCTTTGTGTTGAACAACTGTAAGTGCTCAGCAGGCTGTTCTTGTTGTGGAGATTTAATGGGACCCTGGCTGAGCTGAGGGGGGCTTGTTGAAGGCTGTTGGGCAGGTGCTTTTTGGAGGCCTGTTCCTCAAAAAATCAGTCTTGAATAATGAGTTTATTTTACAGCGGGGACTAAAAAGGGCTTGCTCAGTTGTTCTCCAGAGGGTGTTTTCTTTTCTTTTCTTTTTCTTCATTTCTTTTGATTTTTAAAAATATTCATAGATTTGGTAAGGATTTAAGCAGGCGTACATTTTTCCCTGCCACAATTAGCATATCAAAACATTCACATTTCATTCTATTTGAATCTTTTGTCCTCATTGAGCTGTGAATATTTTAAGCAAAAACACTTCCAAAGGATGTATTCTAGCCTTGACAGTTCAGTCTGGAAGAAAAACACCATGAGAAAGTTTATAAACTGCGTCTCAGTAATGCAGGGGAAGGGAGGGGTCAGAAAGTGTGTCAGAAATGGACCCTGTCAGCTCCAAGCTGTCTGTGGCATGAAAGGACGGCGTGGGAGATGGAGCCAACCTTCAGATCCTGTCGCAGGGGTTTTATCTGATGGAAGGACATCAGATCCCATGAGACCACATGAAGGTTTGCTTGGGAGTTAAATGGAATCTCAATGATCCTTGGAAAGGAAAAGCGATGGGTCATTCAGAGTTCATAAAGTCCTAGTTATGTGCTTGTTGGCATTTAAGATCCCTTAAATGCTGCATAAATTGGAAAATTTCCTAAAACATGTAATTGTATCAGCAGGCTTTTTAATAGTTTGTTAACGTTTTGTCTTATTATTCTGTATTAATATACAATTAATATATTCAAGATTCTAACACTTTTGCTACAGTGATTTCAAGACAGTGTAGTTTTAGCTAGCATACATCAAGCTGTTGAGGGACTTCCCTGGTGGTTGGTCTGGTGGCTAAGGCTCCGTGCTCCCCGTGCAGGGCTCCCAGATTCGATCGCCGGTCAGAGAACTAGATCCCACTTGCCACTATTAAAATCCCGCATACTGCTAGAAAGACTTGAAGATGCCGTGTGCCACAACTGAGACCCAGCACAGCCAAATAAATTAAATGCTTCTTTTAAAAAAGATGTTGAAACTTTTAAAGTCCATTATTAGTTAGGAAACTTGGTTGAAGTAACCTGGAGTTACTCTGGTTAACTTAAGCCAAAAGAGAATTGATCAGAGAGGATCAGGTTGCTCATAGCTGGATGGGAAGCCGGAGAGACAGGCCTGGGCAGGAGTCAGGGAGACCAAGAGCACAGCTGAGATCTTGTCCCAGAAATGGTCTGTTTAAGTCTGTGCTGCCTCTAGGTTCTGATGTGGCGTTTAAACCATTGACCCTGTGCCTCTGGGTCCCCCCTCAGTGTTCTGACTGCACTGAGCCCGTGATGGGTTACACTGTATGTTTAACTTCAACAGGAGAGAAGAGTAGGGTTGGAAGAACACCCCCTTTCTAGCTTTCATAATTGGTGATGGGCCCTGCCACTCACCCATCTTGTAATTCCCCTCGCTACCCTCTGCAAAGAAGAGACTTCAGATGCTAGGCAGCTTAAACAATACAAGTTCATCATGAAGTTGGGGAGCAAGGTTCTGAGGAAGGTGAATCGTAGTTAAATGAGGCCTGAGGAAGGAGTTTTTGGCCTCACTGAAGGGAGCTCAGTGATGTTGTGCAGATTGTTAGACCTCTGGGAGCCTCTGGGTCCTCATCTGAGGAAACGGCGTTTTGATCACAACCCCAGCCCTATGACTGCAACCAGAGTCTTCTTTCCAGGAAAAAGATACAAATATGATAGTAGAAGCAGGCAGATCTCTAAGAAGTGCCTCTTTTAACTTAGAGAATGATAAGTCGAAACTATCTGAAATACAGATGCGAGAAAGCTGGATTTAAGGACCTCTGCTTGAGAGGAGTCACTGCAGAGTAAGGTATAGAAATGCGTGTGGACTCAGGAGTAGGCTGCACCTTGCTGACGGTGCTCTTTCACAGATCCGCCCTGTGCTTGTGGACTGACTTAGAGGAAATTCCCCAGACTTGTTTTCTCTTCTGTGAGCTGGAGATTTAAATGAGGTCCTATATGTCAAAGTGCCTGCTGCGTAGGAAGTGATCTACTAAGGTTACTGCTTCCCTCCCTAGAGGCCTGGGGATCTGGTTCTAGAACAGAGTCTTGCTCTCTGAGTCTCCCCTTGGAGTGGAGGGAGTTAAATGGGAATTTAATGAGCATTTGCCCAGTCCCAGGCTCGAGGCCAGGCCCCTCCTGCGGGGTTTAAAGAAAAATCAGAGTTTGTACTTGCATTACTGAGCTCGCAGGCCACTGTCTCCCTGTGCCATATTCTCTGGGAGCAGTGTGAGGGAAGAGTTGTGACCTGTGTAATACCAAACTCAGTAGAAAATCTTTGTTTTACTTTTACATATTTAGTATAAAATGAAATACAGATAACCATATAAAGCAAATACATAGTTTATTGAATTATTTTAAAGCAGCCACCCTCATAGGTCAAGATAGTGGGTCTCGCCAGCACTCTCCAAGCCCTCTACATGCCTCATCTCAACGTAACTGCCCCCTGAGCCCCTCACAGTCACCACCATCCTGACTTTAAGACTAGTCACATTCTTACCTTTCTCTATAGTTTATCACCTAAATGTGCCTCCTTGGATAATATAGTTTATTCCTACCCTCATCTTTTAAATTTGATAATGTCAGCTAAGTGTTTTAATCTATAGGTTTCCCTCTTTATCCCTTTCTCTTTCTTACAGTTTATCAGCTGAAGGACTGGGCTGTTTGGCTCATAGTTTCCTGGGTTTTGCTGATTCAATAGTGATCCTGGCGCATTTCCACATGTCCCTGTGCACTCTGGATTTCTTGGCACCCTTTTTGGCTGTACCATGCAGCATGCAGGATGTTGGATCTTAGCAGTTCCCCATCTGGGGCTCAAACCTGGGCCGCCTGTATTGGGAGCGTGAATCTTAACCACTGGACCACCAGGAAAGTCCCACCTGGCACTTCTTATTCCACCAAACACAACGTCTTCTATAAAGGAGCTCAGTGGCCATATTGTAATTGAAGTGGATGGGAACATGGAATCTTTGGTATATGATTCACTCATAATTGAGATACCACATACCATTTTCTAATTTCCATAGCAGCTGATTTCTCTTGAAAGAATTTCTAGGAAAGCCTTGTTTTAGATGAAGTTTACATTGCAGTTCTTACCAGCTGACTCACTTGTATCCCTCATGCATCTTTAGAATGACATATCAAAGATCTAACCCCAGAAATCCCATTAACCTCTGGGTTGTGCAAAAATTAGTTGTTCGGTTTTTCAAGTCTGTGGTGTTAGTAACAGAAACTCTGTTCCTAATATTTGTTTGGTAGCATTCTTAAACCATTACAGGCCTATGTAGCTCTGCAAATTCATGTTCCACTTATGTCAGCCAGGAAGGGAAAATAGGGAGAAACTATAGTTTCTCTGAAAGAGTTTGGGAATAAGCTCTTTTAATCAGTAAATGCTCTCCTTAGCTAAATGTGTTCATACGTACCTTCATGTATGTGGTAGCTTCTAAGGAATTTGTGTGCAACTCAATTCATATAAACTACATATGGAATATAATTTAACATTTCTTCAATGAGTCACTATCTTACACTGCCTTACAGCCATCACTATGGGTGATTTTTATAAATGATTTATTATTTTATTTGTTGACTGCAGTGGGTCTTTGTTGCTGCACACAGGCTTTCTCTACTTGTGGCAAGCTAGGGGTACTCTTCGACCTGGTCCAGAAGATTGAGATGATAAAATACAGGTTATTGTGTGTTTTGCTAGAAAATATTACCCAGAATCTTCTCACAAATCCTAGATATGACCACCTTCCATTCATTCTGTTAACATATTATCCTAGACTCTGGCTAAGCACAAAGTTTAGTTGTGTTTTATGAATACTCAATAATAGAGAAGAAAATAATATTTCTACATACAGTTCACTGTTAAAAAGGTATTAAAATTTCTCACTGAAGAAACAATAGAAAACAAAATTGATGCTAGGGACTCTGGCAATCTTGCTTTTGTGTATGCCCAAGCTCTGGGAGCTGGTGATGGACAGGGAGGCCTGGCGTGCTGCGGTCCATGGGGTCGCAAAGAGTCAGACACGACTGAGCGACTGAACTGAACTAAACTGAAGCCTCCAATGCCTGGATGAGGTCCTGATGCTTAGGGGTGAAGAATTAATACATTCTGGGGAATAAACTAATGAATGAACATATCTCTGATCAGCCTGTAGGTGTCCATAATCCACAGTTTATGCCTCAAAATAAGTTTCTGATTCCTGAAGCTTGCACACTCTCCCAAATAAATGAGAATGGATGGATAGATAGACGACAAATACAGAAAATGGTCTGTGTTGTTACTATAGGTGAAGAATGCAGTTAGTAAGTCTGCGAAGATCACAACAAACTGGGAAATTCTTCAAGAGATGTGAATACCAGACCACCTCACCTGCCTCCTGAGAAACCTGTATGCAGGTCAAGAAGCAACAGTTAGAACTGGACATGGAACAATGGACTGGTTCCAAATTGGGAAAGGAGTACGTCAAGGCTGTATATTGTCATCCTGCTTATTTAACTTATATGTAGAATACAGCATGAAAAATGCCAGGTTGGATTAAGCACAAGATGGAATCAAGATTACTGGGAGAAATATCAATAACCTCAGATATGCATATGACACCACTCTAATGGCAGAAAGTGAAGAGGAACTAAAGAGCCTCTTGATGAAGGTGAAAGAGGAGAGTGAAAAACCTGGCTTAAAACTCAACACTCAAAAAGTGACTATCACGGCATCTGGTCCCATCACGTCATGGCAAATAGATGGGGAAACAATGGAAGCAACTACAGACTTTATTTTCTGGGGATTCCAAAATCACTGCAGATGGTGACTGCAGCCATGAAATTAAAAGACACTTGTTCCTTGAAAGAAAAGCTGTGACAAACCTAGACAGCACATTAAAAAGCAGAGACATCACTTTGCTGACAAAGGTCCATCTAGTCAAAGCTATGGTTTTTCCAGTAGTCATGTACAGATGTGAGAGTTGGACCATGAAGAAGGCTGAACACTGAAGAATTGATGCTTTCAAACTGTGGTGATGAAGAAGAGTCTTGAGAGTCCCTTGGACAGCAAAGAGATCAAACCAGTCAATCCCAAAGGAAAGCAACAGAATATTCTTTGGAAGGACTGATGCTGAAGCTGAAGCTCCAGTACTTTGACCGCCTGATGGGAAGAGCTGACTCACTGGAAAAGACCCAGATGCTGGGAAAGATTGAAGGCAGGAGAAGAAGGAGATGACAGAGGATGAGATGGTTGGATGACATCATTAACTCAATGGACATGAGTTTGAGCAAACTCTGGGAGATAATGAAGGACAGGGAAGCATGGCGTGCTGCATGGGGTGGCAAAGAATCCAACACGACTTAGAGACTGAACAACCAGTCTGGGTTTTAGTCCTGGCTGATCTTTTCCTGTAGGTGGTGCTAGTGGTAAAGAACCCCGCCTGCCTATGCAAGAGATGCGGGTTCCATCCCTGGATTGGGAAGATCCCTGGGATGAAGGCATGGCAACCCACTCCAGTAATCTTGCCTGGATAATCCCCATGGACAGAGGAGCCTGGCACGCTACATTTCATGAGGTTGCAAAGAATCAGACACGACTGAGTGACTTAGTAGGCATGCACACACACGGATTAAAATTAGACAAATATCAGTGAAAATAAAATGTGTGCCTCTGATAGCAAATGTTACACAAATCAATGTGATGATTTCTGTTATACTAATTTCTATTTTTACAGCAGATTTGTAATGTTCTATATATTCTACAGCTGAGCTATAGAACACCCATGCCTTATCTCAGAGTTTAAAAATTCGTAAACCTGTACTTCTTTTGCTTAGGTTCTAGATTGGGGAGGAGAATGCCCCAATCACATCCATCAAAGATAAGCATGTTGTTCAGTTGTTAAGTGGTGTTTGCCTCTTTTGCTACCCCATGGACTGCAACATGCCAGGCTTCCCTGTCCCTTACTGTCTCCTGGAGTTTGCTCAAATCATGTCCATTGAGTCAGTGATGCCATCCAACCATCTCATCCTCTTCTTGTTAATTTTCTTCTTTCTCTGAAATCTTGGCTCACTAAGAAGAGAGAAGTGGGCAAAGCGCATCTCATGAAGTTAAGTCACAATGGGCCCATCTGTGTAACCTTTGCCGGGCCCCTCTGATTGGCCAGTGAAGGAGAAAAGGGTGAATTCCGGAGCCTCAGTGTCCCCGGTTCTCCCACCTTAGCGAGCCCCCAGTCACTTGCTGTGTCTTAAGCAATCTGTAGTTTCTACTTCTCCATTCTCCGTTCATTCCTACAGGCCATGCAGGACGCGCTGGCAGACCTTCCGGAATGGTACGGGATAAAAGGCATGCAGGCCCACTGGATTGGGGACTGTGTGGGCTGCCATCTGGACTTCATGTTAAAGGTGATTGAGCAGGAGCATCTGCAGCAGTTAATGCTCACAAACCCCCTTCTGCCTCTTTAGACCTCTTTTTAGAAAAGTAGATGCCTGTGTTCATCACATAAATCCTGGAGGAAAGTATAGGGCCTTTCCCAGGACAAATAACATTGATAGTTATTATTGATTCGTGAACAGAGGAGCCAGGAACTGGGGAAGGCCTCTTTCTGGGCACGCTTTGACGTCCTTTGATGGGGAGCCCCAAGTAGGCCTGGGGCTAGGCCCTGGGGAGGCCTCCTAAAAGAGGAGCTGTGGCCCTCTTCTCTCTCGCCCTGTGTGCCCCTGCCTGGGACCACCTCAGGCCCTCACACGCCTGCTGCTCCTGTCCCTGCTGCCTGGGATTGAGGAGGGGTGGAAACGGGATGTGGGCTGGGGAGCACGGCAGCCCAGAGTGGGGACTGAGAAACAACTCTGCCTCTTCTCAGGTTGATGGGCAAGTCACAGGAGAAAAGCTGAGCGCCTACACAGCCACCCCCGAGGCCGTCTATGGCGCCTCCCACGTGGCCATCTCTCCCAGCCACAGGCTGTTGCATGGGCACAGCCCTCTGAAGGAAGCCTTCCGGAAGGCCCTCATCCCTGGCCAAGGTGAGTCGGCAGGTGAAGGTTCAGACGGGGGCGTTGTGCCTTACGTTTCAGAGTTCATGGTCCTTTCACGTATGTCATCCCCGTGATCGGTTCCTCCCCTTGGCCTGACTTTGTGCGTCGATTTTAAAACGTGAGGATCAGAAAGAGCCTTGAAAATAAGTTACTTTGAGTCAGTAGCTTGTCCGCTTCTTAAGTTTTTGTTTGAAAGTTCAACTCTTTCCCTTTAAATATAATCTAAATTCAAAGCTCTTTTCTGATAAGAATAGAATCTTGTGCTTAATTTATAATCTCATCATCAAATAAAACTATACTGACAGGGACAGGAAGGAAGCCAGTGAGAAACAGAGGAAACATTTTAAATAACTTAATTTTAGTGTCTCTTAAGAATTCACAGTGATCTGAGCAGACCAGCAAAGTCCTGGTCTTTAATGAGTAAGTCAAGCTGACCTCGAACTGGCGTGGCAGGTGTTGGTCAGTGAGGATGAGAGGTGCCTGTACGTTAGTCCGAAGTCCAGGGCTGCAAGTCACAGAGTCCACCTCTGGATAACCCAGAGGAAAGGGGGAACATACTGGAAAGCTGTGGGGAAGAGCCAGTCTGGAAGAGGACTTGGACTAGGCAGCCACGGGGGTTGGGGCAGCAAGAGTGAATAATGTCTTAATACCACTGGCTGAGGGACTCTGCTCTCACCATGCCATCAACACTTGGTTGGGGCACTTGGTTTGAGGTTCATCCTGCAGGGAAACATGTCCGATCGGTACAGCTGGGGACCCCGGCCTCTGTGTTGGCCAAAGGAAGGCCAGGTACCTTATTCCTTGATAGCCCCCGCCCCCCAGCACTGTCATCCGTGAGGAAGAGAGAGCTCTGTAAAACTCAGGCTCCTATCAGAGGAAGGGGTATGGATCCTGGGCAGGCTAGAGAAACTCCCCTGTAGATTAGAAGTAGGTCTCAAGAGAAATGTAAATATTTCTGTAAAGATCTCAGCCCACTTCACTTTTCATAGACTATAAACTTCAACCCAAGGCACACAGTCTGAATTATTGCAGGTCTGTTTAAGTTACTAGATTAATAAAAATTTTTGAATGGTAGTATCATTTTGTGTTTTTTTTTTAATAATTGCTATGCATAAAAGAACCAGAAGGAAAGACTTCCTGATCAGATTGGAAAGATAAACAGTGTTGCCCCAGCTTCTCTCTACTTAAGACTTCTAATTCTTAATGACAGTAACACTCAGATCAGTTAATACTTACTGAGAGCCGGCTGCGTGCTGAGCACTCGGGGATGGGTAGGTGGCCACTCGCAGTCTTGCCTTCTGGGAGGTTGCAGCCAAGGAGACCCAGATGCATACGTAATTCACTAGCACAGGACACACATCACCTGGTTTCATCTCTTTGGTTGTTATATATTGAAATAAAGAAAAGATGCTTAAGATTTCAGTGTGTGCTTCTGAAGTCCAGTATAGCTCTGTTTTATTTTCCATTTATTCAAAAGAAAAATTGAATTCTTTTCATTGGTTTAAAGGGAAAACTCATCATTTTTACTCTCATGAGCATTTTGAGATTTCTTGAGAGCAATGGCAGTGGAATAATATCCAAAATTGAAAAACTAAAAAATGTGAATCTGACCTTAGATTCCCGCTCCATGCTGAAGTTGGGGACATAAATTAAAATGAAGTAATAGCAGTAGGGGATTAACTAGCTAGTAAGTTATAGAAGATACAGTTCCTGCCACGAAAGATACTGTATGAACCCAAAACATTTTCACAGGTAAGACATTAAGGCAATTTTAGCATGTGCAGCTTTTCATGGTCATGCTGATATCAGCACATCTGACTCAGCCTGGTTGGTTTCCTTTTGGCACTGAATGGCTTATTTGCTTGGTTCTCCCCTCTTTAGTAATTCCTGAAATAAATCCAAATGGAATGCTCCACTTGGCTCTAAATTTTCCCATTCTGATTTTCAGAGTGGAAATATTCTTTTTGCAGATGCCAATTTATTCAGAGTCTCTAGATTAATTTGCATGTCAGATCTCTGGATATTGACCTGTGGCCTCAGTAATTTATATCCAGTACAGTGCTCGAGTGTAACGCGATTTTCCCAAAGGTGAATTAAAACTACTGCATGGATATGGATTTACACCTCCTTTGGCCTCTCAGGCCACATTTTAAACCTGAGTATCTCATCACTAGTGTCATTTACCATTGCCAGCTGGCTCCGTTCAGACAGGCGCCTTGGTTTTCCCTCAAATATCTGGTTTTCAGGATAAATAAATGTTAAAGCAGTGACCACCGCAAGTCATGGTAGCACACCGTTGTGACTGAATTTATCACTTGCCTGAGCCTAAATTATCCCACTCGAGTTCCTACAGTTGCTGAGCTGGTGTCTGCATGTGGGCTCCTGAGTTGGCACAAGATGACCAAGGTTCTGATCCCAGATCTGTCCTATGACTGAAGGAAGTTGAGTTTCCTCAGCAGCGCAGGTAGGGGGGCCATCAGGCAAGGTGGTGTGCGGGCCTGGTGGGTACAGAAGGAGCCCTGAGGGGCTCTGAGGAAGTGTATGGACAGGGCGACGCTTGAGTGTTAGAGGGAGGCAGGAGAGCTGGCTTCCCCCGTAGTGGGGTGAGAGGTGGTGGAGACCCTGAGACAGTGGCCGTCAGATGGAGGGGTGAGGACAGCTCTCAGAAGTGTTTATTTAGAAGGCTCCTCGGACATCTCCCTGATTTTTGGCCTGGCCGACTATGTTGCTCATGTTTTTGCTCAACATCCTGTAATTGGCACAGATTCCTTTAAGAGAGCAAAAAGTAACGTCCCTCTCCGTACAGATCCTGAAATCGATGTATTTCCATCGTCGTTGACATTGTCTCCTCTCCTCAGTTGACTACCTCTGACCGAAGTCGTGTTACATAATCTGTGACTTGATAGGAACTAGAAACCATAAAAAGCATCAGTGGGGGAAATATTGTCAGAGTTCTAGACTCTGCTCTGTTTTTTCCTGGAGTCTTTTTCTTATACTCCTGATATTAAAATATGCATACCCTGGGGCTTTGGAACCGTGCATTTCAGCTCTGAGTCACCGATGGTCTGCACAATGCATTTTTTGCCAAAAGGGTAAATGAGGTCTCTGTAATAAGTGGCTTAGGAACCCTGTCGCTGTTGACACATTAGAGAGAAGCCCCAAAACATCGAATAATTTATGGCTCCGTATTGCCTTGCCCTGTCTCCATAGAATCAGCGTGGGGGTGGAACAAAGGGCAGGGAACAGAATCCTGTGGGTAGTAGTTTGTTCTTAAACCCAACCGTCCCTATCAGCATCCTTTCAGTTCAGCAGGTATTAACAGATGCTGTGCGGAGGACAGTTTCCGTGCTCAGGTAGCCTGGTGTGAAGCAGAAATACGTAGGTTTCTTTGCTTCCAGACTTGTCCGCGTCTTCCCTGTGCTGACTTGCAGTGTGACTGTCTGCAGGGGAACGTCAGGCAGCTCTCCTCACACTTACTTGACCAGGGGGCCCTGTTTCCACAGAGATCTGGGACCTCGTTGTAAGCAGCTCCGCTCTGCTAAGCACCAGACAAAAGTCTCTGGTCTGCTTTTCTAAGGGGCATGAAAGACCTGCCTTGTTTGCAGTGGGGCCCCTGAGAGAGGGTGGCTTCTCGCATAGAGTGCTTCCTTTGTAATTACCGACCGTTAAGTTAGTAAGTAACCCTCTGTGTTTTCTAAGGAGTTTAGCTGTGATCTCACCCCGGTATGAACTACTTCAGTTTCTTGAGATTTCTCCCCGGCTTCCTGCTTCACGTTGCCGGCACAGAGCTCATGAGAGATGTGGAGAACACCAAGCCTGACCAAGAACTTCAGACCTTAACTTCCGTTCTTTCTGAGAAACAGGTTGTGACTGGCTGCAGCACGCATGTTGCTGTAGGGCATTCATTACAAATCTGCTCATATGTAAATTCAGAAATCAACTTTTTTTCTAATTGAAAAACAGTCACAGTAGACTTTTACGTGGGAAAATTTCAAAAATTCAACCCTTTAATCCATACTCTACTTTTTTTTTCATATTTTTCTGATAATGACTTTGATTTATATGTTTCACATACCATAAAATTCATCTATTTAAAGTGTACAATTCAATGTGTTTTTTTTCGTATATCCACAGAGCTGTACAACCATCACCACTATCAATTTTAGGATAGTTTCATCACCCCTGCCCCCAAAGAAATCCCATACCCTCTAGCAATCATGCCCAGTACCTCCTATTTCCCCAGCCCCAGGAAACCACTAATCTACTTTCTTTCTCCATAGATTTGTCTGTTCTGGACATTTCATGTAAATGGACTCACAGGGTATTTGTTCTTTTGTGACTGGCTTCTTTCACTTAGTATAATTTTTCAAGGTTCATCCAGTGTTGTAGCATGTGTCAGCACTTCACTGCTTTTTATTTCAGAATAATACTGTATACCACAGTTTATTTACCCGTTCATCAGCTGATAGACATTTTGGTTTCCACTCTCTAGCTAGCTGCTAGGTGCCTTTGGTACAGATTCTTGTGCAGGTATATGCTTTTATTCCTTCGTGTCTGTATCTAAGAATTGAATTGTTGCGTCTTATGTTAATAGTAACTCTATATTTAACTGGTTGAGGAACTGTCAGACTTTCTCAAGGCAGGTGCTCTATTTTACATTCCCAGAAGCGGTGCAGAGGGATCCAGGTTCTCCACATCTTTGCTAGCACTTGCCGCTGCCTTTTTTGTCACGGTCATGCTAATGGGTTCGAAGCATTATCTCACATTTGCATTTATCTGATGACTAATGGTGTTGATTATCTTTTCATGTGCTTATTGGCCATTTACATATCTTCTGTAGAGGAATATCTATTCAGAGCATCTGCTCAATTTTTAATTGAGTTGTCCTTTTTTTCTTTAATTTTGATAGTTCTTTATACTAGATACAAGTTTCTTATCAGGTATATGATACAAGTTACAAGTTTCTTATCAGGTATATGATTTACATAAATGTTCTCCAGTTCTGTGAGTATTCTTTTCACTTTCTTGATGGTGTCCTTTGAAGCTTGGAAGTTGTAAATTTTGGTGAAGCCCACTTTATCTATTAAGACTGTTTGTTGTTTTGCTTTTGGTGTCACATCTAAGACACCTTTGCCTAGTCAAAGATCACAAAGATTTACACCTGTGTTTTCTTCTAAGATTTTTATAGTTTTAGATCTTATATTTAGGTCTTTAATCCATTTTTAAATTAAGTTTAATTTATTCCTTTGTATGTGGTCATATGTGTTTTAAATTCATGTTCCTGCACACACTCATCCTAAAAATCAGACTGCTCCTGTCTTTTGTTTTTTTGTGTTTTACTTAATATAATATCAGAAAATATTCCTTAGTTTTTAGGCAGGCTTGTTTTTAATCCATGCATAATATTCTATCAACTCAGTGTACCATTATATTCTAAATCTTCCCTATCATGTTGAATATTTGGCCTTTTCTGTGTTTGGGCTATTAGGGAGACAGTTCTTTGCCTCTTTAGAATTACTTCCTTAGAAAATAGCTTCCCCCTGCCAAAAAAAAAAGAAAACATCCCCAAGAGTGTGATTTTTTTGGTCAAAGTTTATGAACCCTTTTTTGGTTCTTTTTACGTGTTGCTTTTATTGGTTTCTGAAAGGGCTAAATCAGTTTAGAGTGTCTTATCCAAATGACATACTAATTTCAGTGCAACTTCACAGGGGCGGCACCCTTCTAATTTTATTTCATTTATCTATCTTTTGCTGTGCAGGATCTTCATTGCTCCGTGGGCTTTTTTTCTGGTGGCGGTGGCTCCTCTCGCTGCTGAGCACGGACTCTAGAGCGCACGTCAGTAGCTGTGGCCCGAGGACTCAGTACTTGGGGCTCCCGGCTCTAGAGCACGGGCTCGGTAGTTGTGGCACGCGGGCTTGGCTGCTCCGCAGCCTGTGGGATCTTCTCAGACCAGGGATTGAACCCGCATCTCCTGAATTGTCAGGCAGATTATTTACCACCGGGGGAGCCTTGATGGTCCCCTTCTAAAAGTTTTCCCAACTTAGCAGGTAAAAAGTAATACTTCAAGATCACTTTCCATCTCTCTTTATAAAAATTAGTGTTTTTAACAATCTAAGTAACATATGTATATTACATGAAATTTCAGAGGGTGCTAACGACAACAATGACTGTAGCCTCCTCATCCAACCTCTTTTAGTAATTTGGGGAACATGTTACCTAAAATGTAAGTTTGGTAGCTTGACAGAGTCCTAGAAAACTAGTGAGTAAAAAGAAGTTTATTTCTTGCACACATGAAACACAGTGGGTGTGGCAAGCCTGCTTTGTGAGGGGTCGGCCGAGGCTCTTTCTTTTGTCCTGCTTGACCCCTCTAAGATGTCGCCCTTGTCTGTGTGTCCTGAATTGTTCTGCATGTCGTCTGCATTGTGATGAGAAGGGGTGGGGAAGAAGGGCAGCTCCTTCCCTCTGCGAGCATGTCCTCATGTTCTTCTGCGCGTTCCACGGCCATACCTGGTCGGGGGGCGCCGAGCACTGCTGCCATTAGCTGTGCCGCCATTTGTCCAGCCGAACATTCTGCTGCTGAATCAGAGGGCAAGACAGACACGGGGTCAGCTGGCAGCCTGTGCCCGAGCCGTTTCTCTGGTGTAGACCTGAGATTTGTGGTCTGCTTGGATAATTATCTTCTGTTTGCATAATTCCAAATTAAGTGTTTTGTTATGATCACATAAATATTGGTCATCTGAGCCAGATATACTCTGATTATATTTTCCTTTTTATATAACTTTCTATTTTTCCTGAAGTTTGTCATGTTCTCTCTCTCTCTCTTTTTTTCATTTGTTTTGTGTTCTTTGAATTTCTGATTGTCTTCCCACACCCTCCCAGAAGCTCTTTAAAACTCCTTTCAAGTTTCCTACATACATATTCCGGTCTGTCAGATAATCTGCCCATTCCCTGTTTTTCCTGACAATGCTTCCTGGGGCTCTCTGTCCTGCTCACATGTCACCTGGTCCTTCTCCCGGCTCCTGGGAGTTCTGTCTGTCTCTGCTCTGCAGATGTCCCTGGCCCCTTCTCTTTGTTGGATTCCCTGTTTGCTTCCTGGATTCCATGTCTTCCTCTTTCTTGATTTTTACCCCTTTCTCCTGTAGGGCTCCCCTGGTGGCTCAGATGGTAAGGCGTCTGCCTTCAATGTTGGGAAGATCCCCTTGAGAAGGAAATGGCAACCCACTCCAGCATTCTTGGCTGGAAAATCCCATGGTCAGAGGAGCCAGATAGGTTACTGTCTATGGGGTCGGAAAGAGTCAGACACGACTGATTGACTTCATTTTCACTTTTTGCTGGACCACAGCCTCTGATATCTCCTTAGAAATGGATCATGGGAAGGAACGGTTTTGTCCTAGTATGTGTGAAAATTGGATCTCTGCTCAGTCATTTTTTCCTTTCCTATCCACTTCCGTCTTTAAGTGTCCTGGTTTAAAATTCCAGGTATCTTTTAGTTTCACCACAGGTAGATTGTTGGTTTTCTATTTCTTCTGTGTCCTTGAGGTACTCTTCAAAAGGATAAGGGAGGTGGTAGGAACATCTTTCCTTCACCTTCTGGAAAGCAAAAGTGCCATTTTCACTTCTTTGGTGAGGAGCACGAATGAATATTTTCATGTATTTGTTTAATCTTTTGGTTCTCCACTCGTGTGAATTAGTGTTAATACCTTCAAAGAACAAATTCTATAATAATTAGCACAAAACACAGAGGTTCTAAAGCTGCTTTTTCTCACTTGTCTCCTCTGAGACTCAGAGGGTGTTAGAGCCCCAGCTGACGGCCTCCACCGTTGTTTGCCTGCATTTTCAGATCGCCTGACGCCCGTGACAGCTGTGAACATGCTCACCCAGCAGGAAGTCCCTGTCGTGGTCTTGGCCACAGCTGACTTGGAGGGCTCTCTAGATGCAAAAATAGGTAAGTGGCTAGTAAAATGTAATCAGGAGAATGTCTTTAGCAGGCTTAAGATCAGAATACTAACCTGGAAGAGCTGGCTGTGTATTCCATGAGCTGTTTTGCCTCTTTGTAAAAATGAGTGTCCCTTCACTTCATTGCCTCTTATTTAAGCATTGCATTTTGAAAACACATCGAGTATATCGCATCTTGCTAGTTGCCACTGAGAATAATCAAAAATGTCTGGCCCACAGATTTTGCCAGTGGAGCTAGTTGGTGAGACTTGCCTATGCGATGTGGGGACAGTCCTACTCAGACAAGAATGCCATTTCAGAACTCATAGGAGCAGCAGCAGCTACTGAGATGGGGGTTCAAAGCACACACGATTGATGTGGGCTAACTTTTGGGGGAAGACTTAGTGGACGGGGTGAACTGGAGCCGTGCAAGAAAGGGATTGTGAAGCAGCAGTAGAATCGAAGGCATTTGTAGAGCTGTAAATTTTACGTGGTTGGTGGCCTCACTCGTTGCTGAGGGTGCTAAACTAGCCTCACCTAACAGGAAGTCCGGCGTTAAGCCGGTTGGAACCTAATCATACCCCATCCAAGACTGCCCTGGGGGGCACCCGAGTATCTCTCTTTTACAGCGTCCCTGCTCTAGATTCCAGCCAGTCACCAGTGTGCTGGAACCTGCAGAGAAAGTTACTGCCACACTCTCTGTCTCCTAACGCACAAAAGAAATAGCATTGCTTATTGAAGTCATGGTTTTCCTCACAGTCCTCAGAACCTTTTTTGACAAAGTGATTTGAAGAAACACCAACCCAGAAAACAGATATCTAGCCATTCAAGTCATTCCTATCTGACAGTTTAACCTAGAAAATATGTTGCTTAAGGGACATGATTCCTTCTAGTACTTTAGTACATCTTATAATTAGTAAAATTCATTAATATCAACAGCCAAGATGAACAGTAAAGGAAGCTCTTGCTGATGTGGGTTGTTGTTTTTTTTTTTTCCTCATTTGGTGTTTTGAGTCAAAGTACTGGCACAATATTGAGAGTTCTGAAGGAAAAGGGAAAAAGTAAAAGAGAAATCTGATTTTCTTGGGTATGCGTGGAAAATCATTTTTCCTATTGTCTTCATTTCGCATACTTCCATAATTAACGTTTTCTAAGTTATTGTCTCTTGCCCTCCAAGAATAATGGAAACGAACGTAAATGAGATGAAGTAGGGTTTTCACTGTCTCACCGGCATGTTACAGATAGTTTACGTTCTGCTGAGCCCCACAAGACCAGCACGGGGGCCCAGCGTGAGCTGTATGCTATCAGGTAAATGCTGTGGTTACAGTGTCTCCATCTGAAGACCGCTCTGAGCTACTCCAGACCACACAGGAATGGAGTAAATGACTTTCTTCCCTCCTTGTCCATGACCACTTCTCAGCCATCTTCGTTGCTTGCCGTTTGTCCTCACCCTTCAGTGTCCTTCAAGTCCACTCTGACAGTTTGTTTGCTTCATTAGATGCTTTTTGTCAGTAATCTCAGCTGGAACACCACAGAGCTTTCTGTCATACTGTGGCGGTTTCTGTCCTACCAAGGAGGTTTAGAACCCACATCCCAAGCATTAAATCACCCTTGTAGGGCAGCGTTCCAGAGAGGTTGTTCCTGGAGATCTGACGTAAGCGTCTTGTGTATGACCCTTAGTTTTCTCTCTCTCAGTTGCCATGTGGCTTGCTGTGTCCACAAGGATGTCAGCAGTTTTGACAATTGACCCTACAACATGAGTTCTCAACCAGGGGTGATTTGGGCATCAACTGATGTTTGGCAACTGTAGAAACATTTCTACTGGTAGAGACCAGGCCAGAGAAGCTCTTCAGTTCCTACGCTGCACAGAACAGCCCCCACAACCAAGTTCAGAATGTCAAATAGGGCCCAGGTGGAGAAACCCTGGCCTTCAGAACTGACAGCTGAAAAGCCTGTTTTTCTGAAGAACTGAAGCTGAAACAGCAGGCCCTGATCCTCTGAATGAACTATTTCCTTACACTCAGCTCCATCTCCTCAAGGGCGTATGTGGGTTGAAGAATAAATGTCTATTCAGAATGTACTGTTGCCTCTGGGAACAAAGCACAGTATGGAGAAACACAATTGCCAGCTTTCCACTTCCTGCCCGAGTGGATGTTTCTGGGTTGCTGGGAGACGCCAGCAGAGTCAGCCTTGCTGATCAAGAGCACCCCACTGTCCTGTGTCACTGAAGGAATTCAAAGCCAGGCTTCCCCAGGTGCTTGTGATTCACTGTTTAAGTGACAGAAGCACCCAAGATTGTATATTTTAGAATTACAAGTAATTGTTTTTAAAGAAAGTAAACAAAGGAATAAGACTTAACCGAAAGTACTGTCAATGTGGCTGGAATACCGTTGTGGGAGGGTGGTGAGTTTCCCCAAGACTGTTCTCCCTTTTCCCAATGAATGCGATGTGATTTGATAATTTCTCTGACTAAAGAAGATAGCGTCTCCCTTCAGAAGCTAATGCTGGGTGTCGTGCTGGCAGTCCTTTTGTGATTTGGGCATTTGCAAAGGAGACATTTTGTATTTCTTCACCTTGAACAGGAATTCCCAGCACCAGCTTAGAGGACTCCGCCTTAGCCCAGACCCTGGGCCTGTCCTACTCCGAAGTCATTGAAACGACACCAGATGGCACAGAGAGACTGAGTGACTCTGCAGAGGTTGGTGGGGCCTCAGAATTTACTTCTGAACTCATGGTCTTGACGTGAGCTTCATGATGCATTTTCCTTTCGATGCAAGTTACAACCTACCATTTACCATTGCATTCATCCCCACACCCAACAGTCTTGCAGCCTCGTTTCTAAATCTATGAAACCAAAATAGTGTTCTTTTATTACTGTTACTACTTTTATTATATTTTTATTTTGGCTGCACAGGATCTTAGTTTCAGCATGTGAACTCATAATTGCGACGTGTGGGATCTAATTGCCTGACCAGAGGTTGAACCCACGTCCCCTGCGTTGGGAGCATGGAGCCTTAGCCATTGGGCCACCAGGGAAGCCCAAAATAATCTTTTTCAAGATCTAAAAGCTTCTCAACTCCAAGTTGATCCTGATCCCAGAATAGTATAGTTGTCAGAATAGCTAATACCTTATTTTGAGAATCTTCTACTTGAGAAAAATGACCTCCTCCAGGGAAACTGGTTCCTTGAGGCAGTTTACCAAAACTGGCTTTTCCTTTTAGAGCTCTCTTCTCCCCAGATACTTATTTCCAGACCGTGGCAGTCCAGGGTGGTGGCCTCAGGGTAGCAGCTCATTCTTAGCGCTCTCCTTCCCCTCTCAGTTCACAGGGATGCAGCGGCAGGCTGCGTTTCTAGCCCTGACTCAGAAAGCCCGGAGGGAGAGAGTGGGCGGCGATGTGACGAGTAATAAGCTGAAGGACTGGCTGATCTCGAGGCAGCGGTACTGGGGCACACCCATCCCCATGGTCCACTGTCCGGCCTGTGGGCCTGTGCCCGTGCCTTTGGAAGACTTGCCCGTGACCTTGCCCACCATCACCTCTTTCACCGGCAAGGGAGGCTCCCCACTGGCCTCGGCTTCCCAGTGGGTAAACTGCTCCTGCCCTAGGTAAGCAGCCACAGCCCTCGGCCGCAACCCTGCCTGGCCCAGCCCCTGCTGGAGTGCCAGGCTCCCCCACCCTCCTTCTGCTAACTCTCTTCTCGGCTTGCGCTTGGTTGGAAATAACAACATAGGTCTTTTGCAACCTTAGAAAGAGGAGGTTGGGATCTGAAGCCCAGCCCTGTGATGGGTGCCCTCTCCTCTCCTCTGGACTGGTGGAGGCAGCAGTATCCATTCACATCTTTCCCAGCAACAGCTGATCCGACTGATGGAAAAGCTACACATTTTCATCATAGCTTTGGAAAAGACCGCTTTCCTCAGATTTGTATTCCAAAGAGCTTCTCAGAGGAAAGAGGAAGTGCCTTGCCGTTTCCTCACAGAGTGACTGTGGTAACGGCGGGGATTCCATCACCAGCCGCAGCATGGGAGCTCCGAGGACAGGAGTACTCAGGGCTCTCTTTCTTCAGTATCCTGAAATATCTCATATCTCCTGAATTCTTATTTTGGAATTATGTTTTTCTGTCATTCACTGGCATGTCTCCTGTGTGTGTCTCTTTCTTTTTTTTTTTTTTCTGAGATCTTTTGATGTGGACCATTTTTAAAATCTGTATTGAATTTGTTACAATATAACTTCTGCTTTGGTTTTTTTATTTTTCTGGCCAGGAGACATGCAGGGTCTTAGCTCCCGACTGGGGATTGAACTCTCACTCCCTGCACTGGAAGGCAAAGTCTTAACCACTGGATCTCTAGGGAAGTCCCTCCCATGTGATTTTTTAGGATGCCATTCCAACTGATTAAAAAGTAAATAACAGATACCAAAGTCCAGTATTTCCCTTGGTCCTTCTATGGAAAAGCCATTTTTCTCTGCCTTGTAGAACATGATGGGGTTGGCTTAAAGTTTTAAAATAACTTAGTCCTCTTACTACCACCTCTAGGTCAGTAGTTAGGTAACCCCCTAGTTGGATGGCATCATCGACTCAATGAACATGAGTTTGAGCAAACTCTGGGAGATAGTGAAGAACAAGGAAGCCTGGTGTGCTGCAGTCCATGGAGTCGCGAAGAGTCAGACACGGCTGAGCGAACAGTAGTGCAAGTGATGGCTCAGGCTGGGGAGACAACACTCACGGCTTCAAGTCCTGGCCCGGCCTCTTCACTAGCTATGTGGTCTTGGGAAAGTCACCTTAGCTCACTGAGCATTGATTCCCTTATCAGGAGCCAAAATAACCCCCTTGAAAGGTTTTCAGAAGATGAGAATTAACACATGGAACCCTGCGCAGTGCCTCCTAGCAGATACTCTGTAATTGGAAGTGTTAGTGACATTCTGCCCTGGCCTGCCAGCAGTTCACCCACGTGCTCACTCAGGCAGTTTTGAGGTTTGCAATGGGACTTGCATGAATGTAGGAAGCTCTGGGCCAGGTAGGGGAGAGATAGCACACCCTTTTTGTTGATAAGCAGTAACAAAGTACTTCTCTGTTAGAGACTGGGGCAGCCTTCAGCCCACCCATTGTGGCAGCCCAGGGCCTTGGTAGTGGGGATAAGATCTACTTTGTCTACAGATTCCTGGAGAGCAGACCCCAGGCATAGTCTTGGTCAAGGCTCCCTGATGAGTCTAATGAGCATGCAGGGCTGAGAGCCACTGAGCCCGTGTGGCCAAGCAGGACAGCCCAGTGGTACGGACCATGGGCACCAGAGTCCAGCAGAGGTAGATTCGTTACCCTTGAGCTCCAAGACCTTGATAGATTTCTCTACCTCTCTGGACCCTAGTTACCCATCTGCAAAGTGGGGACGTCAGTAGTGTCTACCTCATCATCCCCAGAGTTACTGGGGATTAAATGAGATAAAGCCCAGGAAGCCTCTGGCTCAGTGCCCACCACCCAGTTTTAGTATTATTACTGTTGGAGCTAATAATGGTAGTAACATTGTCACCATCAGCATTGTCTGTACCTCCCACTTACCAAGTAGTCTCTGCTGTATAATCCAGCTTTTAGTGTCAGCCTTAAAAGGTGTTGGTCATCTTCAAATCCACCATGACCATTTAAAAAAATCAGCGTGGCAAGTTTTGGTCAGATATCAGCCCCTTTTATTAGCTGAACCCTGCATTTTCTTCGTAAATCCTATGGGTGTCCTAACAGTGAGGAAGAAGAAGAGACATTTATCTTCTAATTATCTCCCCAAAGTAGTATGTGTTCTGGTTGATTGCTCTCCAGATAAAGAGATCTGGCTTTCATTTAGAGATGCGCTGTTGAGATCAGATTCTAGAGCAGCCCTGGGTGGTAGGAAGCAGGATTCGGGGTCCCTTGAGGCTCTGTCCGATAAGCCCCTACCCCTGGAACCACCACTGTTCCCAGTGGGAGGCCCCCTGACTGAGAGGCATGAGGCCCCTGGGAGCCCAGAGCCCTGCCTGGCATGGGCTTCTGTGTTCTCTGCTCAGCCACTTCCATTTAATAAGCAGGAGGTGGGGAGTGACTGTTTCCTCCGGTAATATTCAGAAAGCCAGTACGAACTGCTTCACACATGCAACATATAAAGGCAACCCTTCTTTTTTTTTTTAATACCTTCTTTTATTTTTAAAATTAAAAACAGACTGAAGCCCTTACATGCTAAATCAGCAAAGGATTCATCACTTCCTCTTTGGGGTGGCTCATCCCCCTCCTCACATTTTCCAAGAACCGACCCCCCCCCCCACCAAGGACTTACCCCACCAAGAAGGCAACATTGGGAGGCATGGTTGGTCCCACTTCCATGCTTTGGAAGGGAGAGCCTGGAATCCGAGCTGTGTTCTCCTGGTGTGACTTCTCACAGCCACAAAGGGTCCCTGCTAATAGCTGTCGACCCCCATCCACTACTGATCCATGCCTTTGAGGGGTCTTCAAGGGGGCCAAGCACCTTCCTTGGCCAGGCTTGGCTAAGGGTACCGTCTCTTGCCTTCCCAGAAGTGGTGGCTTATGGCTGCAGTCCACAGGGCCGTCATCCTACTGACACGTTTCAAAACTGGTCTGGTAGTTGGGCCCCTTATGGAACCTCAGTCCTCTCCACGTATCAGATCCCTAGGATGAGCGCTGCTTTTTCTTTTCAACTCTTCACATACCACGCGTCTCCCTCCATTCACTGTCTGGAACAGTGGGGCCATCTTCACCTTCTGTAAGGAGCCTTCCTTTAGACAGTGGTATGTTGGTGAGTGTGTACTAAATAGGTCACTGGCGAGGGGCTTCTGATTTGTAGTGTTGGCCCATTTCTATGGTACAGGTACTTCAAGGGCTAACTTTACACTCCCCCTTGGCGTCACTCGTCTCACGGTTGGGAAGAGACCTCGAGAGTCAGTCCTCACAAGCTGGTATGAGTGGCTCCAGCACACTTCTGCCTTTGTCTCCATGTGACTTATCTTCCTGAGGTCACCCTCTGTGGATATCTGCTCCTCTCAGCCAAGAGATAGAGATAGGAAAAAAAAAAACCAAGTTCATTTTTCAGCACAGTATCTCACTACATTTGGTTTTCAACTTCTCTTCATAAACCGATTTGCCCCATGTGCATCACAGGGTAGTAGGCATTGGCTGAAGGCAGTCGTGACATGCTTAAGAGAGAAATGAGTGCATAAAGAGCTAAGATTCCTGTTAGATATTCTACCATGTTAAATTCAGAGAAGTAGAGGATAGGGCTTTTAATTGTTGACGATTTAAATTTTTAAGTTTCTTTAAAGCATTGTGTACTCTGCAGTACAAAGAGAGCCCACACCGTGAATTGTTCTTTTCATGATGTGGCGTTGTTCTTGTGACATTTTGAATTCGTACTAATTGTTATAGCTTTCTGAAAAACTGGTGGGAAAATGCACTGATTGATGAACTTCGTTTCCTTCTTAGGTGCAATGGAGCAGCCACCAGAGAGACAGATACGATGGATACCTTTGTGGATTCTGCTTGGTACTACTTCAGATATACTGACCCTCAGAATACTCAGAGGTACAAAAAGCCGTGCTGAACTCATGAGCATGTGTTGATCTGGGTCTTCCATGAAGCAAACATCAAGATAGAATTCAAGGGGCAAGAGATTTACGGGGGCAGGTGCCTCTGGGGAATAAAGAGGTGAGGGAGCAGGAGTCGGCAGGCAAGCCCTGGACTGGGATATAGGTCTGACACCTGTCAAAGAAAAGGACGAAGGCAGAAGGATTGGGTCGAAGAGCCCCAGACCTCAGCACAGCTTGAAACTTCTTGAGCGGGCCAGACGGGAAACGCTGAGAGTCCCAAGTCAGGAGGCAGTGCCTGCTCTGGTCCACCCCTCCCAGGAGGGCACAGGCTGCCATCAACACATGGTGGGTCCAGAGGTGAGAGAGCTGGGAAGCATGCGGCGACTGTGTCCTTTGAAACAGGCTCGTGTAGTGAGTGTGTTCAGTTGTTAAATTAGATTCTTCAGAGCCAAGTAAATCCCAGGTATAGGGAAATTAAAAAGAGTAAAAGGAAGAGCTTTGATAATACCCTCATTGGCCCTGCAGTGAACTGCATTTGTGCAGTCGTAAATACGTAAAGTTATTAATGTAACTGAAAATAATGATGTAAGTGTACAGGGAGGGGAGAAGATGGTCAGTGAGCTGAGAGCATGACCTCTTAGCACACACGGTCACTAGATAATTTCCAAAACTGATCAGTGAACAAAGAATATAAACATATTTTAAAATAATTGCCAGAAAAAAAACATCTGAAAGGTTTAAAAGTGATTAAGCGACAGGTAGGAGGTAGAGGGGAGGGCAGTGAAGGAATGGAGCTGGAGAACACTGTTCTACATTATAAACCTTTCAGAACTGTTTGATTTTTTTCAGCTCTATGCATGTGCTTCTTTGACAAAAATAAATAAGGGAAAGAGAGCAATAGGTAGATGGGTAGAGAAGGAAATGAGAACAAAAGAAAACTGATGCAGAGCACAGGAAACCACAGACACTGTGCTTCAAAGGCCTTGCCGACTCTATCTTGTCCACAAGAGAACCATTACACTGAAACCCCGTAGGCCAGGTATAAAAATGCCCCCATTTTCTTCGCTGGTTGGGAGATAATGTATTTCCAGGGAGACGGGCGCTCCTGCCTGCCCCCGGCCTGCTATCCTGTGATTCGTGTGGAGGCTGTGCAGAAATGAGCAGGAGCCAGAGTGAACAGCAGCTGGCAGAGGCAGAAAGGGTACAGAGGGACTGCTGCGGCTGGGACCAGGCAGGCAACCCCAGCCAGCCCACAGAGAGGCCCCTCTTCTGGGTCTTCCTGCTCAAAAGAGCTTTTCTTGCCTTCCATTTCACAAATGGTTGCGAGAGTTGGACCAGAAAGAAGGCTGAGCGCTGAAGAATTGATGCTTTTGAACTGTGGTGTTGGCGAAGACTCTTGAGAATCCCTTGGACTGCAAGGAGATCAGACCAGTCAATCCTAAAGGAAGTCAATCCTGAATATTCATTGGAAGGACTGATGCTGAAGCGGAAGCTCCAATACTTTGGCCACCTGACGCGAAGAGCCAACTCATTGGAAAAGACCCTGATGCTGGGAAAGATTGAGGGCAGGAAGAGAAGAGGGCAGCAGAGGATGAGATGGTTGGATGGCATCACCGACTCAATGGACATGAACTTGGGTAAACTCCGGGAGATGGTGAAGAACAGAGGAGCCTGGCGTGCTGCATCCATGAGATTGCGAAGAGGCGGAAAGACTTAGCAACTCAACAACAGCAATAATAATTCAGGAAGAGCAGCCTTACAGGGCTGGAGAAATCAGAGTCTCTACCTCTCAGAAAGCTTCATGGGAAAACCTTCCTGCAGATGACAGAGATGGCAGCTTAATGAGGGGCCCCTGAGTAGCAAGACACATCCTGAGACCGTCATAGCCCCCGGGTTGGAATCCCACCTGCCACATCACCCCCCTCAGAAAATGCGGCTGTGCACTCCCGTGCTGCCTTGTGCCCTCACTGGGTGGTTTCCAGGATAGATCCTAGATCCCGGCTGTAGCTGCCTCCATTGTCTCACGCCTCAGTTTATTTCAAGCCTCCGTTCAGGCACCATCCTTGACTTCCCTTGCTTTTCTGTCTCCCGCGTGAGCAGTCACGTTTCTCCAGGGAGCCACTTTTCACATAGAAACATCAGTTAAAATTTTGCCAGCATTCTGGCATCGTCGCCGGAGGAGAGGGAGCCCAGCTGTATTAAGACGCAGACACGTGGTGTTTGGCCTGCCGAGCCCTGGGCGCCTGCCTCCAGCCCGAGCTGCAGTGAAGGTCCACGCCGGGGGGGGGGGAAACGTGCCTGAGGTGTGGGGAGGAGAATCCGCAAGTACAGGAAGCCACGGGGCGCAGATCCCCCACAGGCCAAGGGCTGCCTCACTGGGTGACCTCGAGAGAGGACGTTACCTTGGGAATGAGATCTGTCCTCCGCCAGGAAACAGAGGGAGTGGGCTTTTCCTCCCTGGCATCCATTAGGATTGAGAATGATGCTTCCAGTGAGGAAACTTTTCTTTCAGGACCTCCATTGACCAAAAAATACCTGTGGGTGAGAGAGAGTTGGGCTATTTTAATTACTCTACATATGCCCAGGGCATTTTAAGAGGCTCTTGCTGACTATCTGCATTTTGAGACTACTTTTAAGACAGAATTTCTGTTTTAAAATGAATGTTTAGTATCTGTGTGAGAGGCTCCATTTTAAGTGCCGTATTGCCCTCTATTGGTAAGAACTCAAAAATCCCTATTGTCTGTGGTAATAAAAATTAAAATAAAACCAGTCAAATAAATACATGCCTCCTACAGAAATACCTTTATTGCTGGTATATATTCCTTTTGTCTTCATTCTATGTGAAAATCACGTTTGTTAAAAATGTCAGCAATGGCTTCTGAAACAGTTCTTGTAAATTTCATAAATTAATATTGCTCTGACATTTTTCTCCTCTCTTATGTAAGCTTCTCATTATATTTTAAAATGCAAATCACTGTTTTTCTTTGACATAATTTATTTCAGGGAATATACAAGTTATCATGTCTGTCTACTTTATGCAGTTGTAACAAAGTAGGTTTTTTTTTTTTAATTAAGTGACCGTCTCTCTTCCTCC
This sequence comes from Antilocapra americana, assembly GCA_007570785.1. Taxonomy (NCBI): domain Eukaryota; kingdom Metazoa; phylum Chordata; class Mammalia; order Artiodactyla; family Antilocapridae; genus Antilocapra; species Antilocapra americana. Next base: position 49,489,904 of record ML660201.1, on the reverse strand, counting down.
CAGCCCTTTCAGGGCAGCGCTGGCAGACTACTGGATGCCTGTGGATTTGTACATTGGAGGGAAGGAGCACGCTGTCATGCACCTGTTCTATGCGAGATTCTTCAGTCATTTTTGCCACGATCAAAAGATGGTCAAACACAGGTGAGCATTTACACCGCTTTTCAAAAGAATTCAGTTCCTTGAATAGCAGCTGAAAGCAGGTGTCAGTTCTTCTGGAGCAAGTGAATATGTGTGTAGCAGAAGAACGCATACTTTTCAAGTATGCTGTAGAAGTCCACCGTCGGAAGTCCACCTGTGTTGCTGAGGCAGTCCCGGCCTGTGCTGTCTGCCTGCTCGCATAGATCTTCCCTTCAGCTCTTCTCTGTTAGGTGGAGTTAAATCTCTGTTAATGGAGGGTTTTCACCTGGGAGGCAGCGAAGGGCTTTCATTCTGTTACATGGCTTTTTACAGCTTCTTCTGTGAGATCATGTTTATCATCAAGTCCTTCGATGTCAGCTCTGTTTCCAAGCTTGACTGAATCCTGTCTAAATATATCTCTCTGATGAAAGTGTATAATGGATTAAAAGCCAGGGAAAAACCCATTGAGAAATTCGTTCCCTGTCGGTCTGTAATCTGTTCCCCATGGTATTCAGAAAGCTGTGTTTGTGGGCTACTTTCCCATGAAATATCTCATATGTATATATATGTGTGTGTGTACGTAGCTATAATGTGTATAATATGTATATTTAATATATTATACAAGTACACAATTTTAAAAATAAAATGACCATCCATACACCCCCTTGTCACATTAGGAAATAGAGTCGTACAGGCCCCTTAGAATACCCAGGGTGCCCTCTCCCATCAGATCCTACACCTCTGCCTCTCTCCTCACACTATCCCATTTCTGAATCCCAAATTATGCATTTTCTTGCTTTTCTTAAATTTATTACTTCTTGGTGTATTTTAACTTCATTTGCATTTCACACTGAGGTATAGTTGATGTACAGTCTTGGGTTAGCATCAGGTGTACACCACAGTGACTCAGGTTCATAGATGGATATATATATGGGAAACCAGCTTCTGCAGATTCTTTTCCCATAGAGGTTATTGCAGAGTATCAAGTAGAGATCCCTGTGGTATACAGCCGGTCCCTGTCAATTATTTATCTTAGGTATATTATTGTGTGTATGTTAATCCCAAACTCCTCATTTATCACGCCCCTCAACCTTTCCACTTGGATAACCATAACCATATGTCTGTTTTCTACATTTGTGACTCTCTTTCTGTTTGTAAATAAATTCATTTGTGTCATCTTTTTAGGGATCACCTATAAGCAAGAGATGTTTCTCTTTCTCTGTCCCATTTACTACACTTGGTATGATCATCTTTGGGTCCATCCATGTTGCTGAAAGCGGCATCATTTCATTCTTTTTTGTGACCAAGTAATATTCCGCTGTGTATTTGTCCGACATCTTCTTTTCCCATTCCTCTGCAGACGGACATCTGGGTCCCTCCTGTGACTCGGCCAGTGTAAATCGTCTACAGGGAACATTGCTGTGCATGTATCTTTTCAAATTATGGTCTCCGTAGTGGTTGTACCAATTGACATTCCCACCAACAGTGCAGGAGAGTCACCTTTTCTCCACGCCCAACATTGGCTACTTGTAGACCTTTAAAATGTCGTTTATGCATGTATGTCAGTGCTGGGTCCTCATTGCTGCGTGTGAGCTCTCTCACGCTGTGGCAGGCGGGGGCTCCTCTAGTCACAGTGCATGGGCTTCTCGTTGAGGTGGCTTCTCTTATTTCAGAGAGTGGACTCTTGAGCGCACAGGATTCAGTAGTCATGGCTCGAGGGCTCCAGAGCAAGGGCTGAGCTGCCCCAAGGCGTGTGGACTCTTCCCGGGCCAGGGATCAAACCCATGTCTCCTGCATTGGCAGGCGGGCTCTTTACCACAGGACCATCAGAAGCCCTGCTGTAGACTTTTGACGATAGCCATTCTGGCTGATGTGAGGCGCTACTTCGGTTTAGTTTGATTTGCATTTCTTTAATAGTTGACAGTGATGAATATTTTAAGATATATGTGTTGTTTCTGTCTTTGAACTTTGTATAAACAGAATCGTATTTCACATATTCTCTCTTGCTTCCCTTGCTCAGCATTTTTGGAATTTCATCCAAAATGAAATGCATACTACTGCATAGAGTAGTTCCATTCCTGTTTTACTACCATCTGGTATTCCATTACATGGAATAGCCTTCCTAATACAGAGTTCAGTTCATGTCCATACCATTAATGTCCTTGGGCTGTTTTGTGCAGTTATGAACAAAACTGCTAGGAGCATCCATGTACGTTTCCTGACACACACATGAGCACTTCTCTCAGATACGTGCTGGAGTGGGCTTGCCGAATTGTAGGGTTACTCGCATGATCAACTTCAGTAGGAAAGCCAGGCTGTTTTTCAAATTGGTGGTATAAACCTAGAGTGGCGCTCCCAGAGGTGAGCGTCCTATTTATTACTTGACATCTTCATCATTACAACATGTAGTACTGCCAGTCCCTGCATCTCCATGGAGAATGGGTTCTGGGACCTGCCCAGCGTAGCAGGACTGCACATGCTCAGTTGCCGTGGTTGGCCCTTGGTATCCATGGGTTCCATATAATTGGATTCAACCAACCACAGAACATAGAAGGGCTGACTGTGTTATCCAACTGTAAGAGTTCTGTCAAATTGGTGGTTATATAATGGATCACTTTGTGAGTTAAATTTGAATTTAAAGACTTAATGAAGTTTAACATGCTTTTATTATGTTTATGAGCCTCTGTGTTTCCTCTTCCATTGAATCCTTGTTTGTGTATTTTGCCCTTATTTGTTCAGGGCTGTCTTTTATCGATTGTAGGAATTCTATGGACTGTCTTTTATCGATTGTAGGAATTCTATAAATACTCTGGATGCTATGTGTATTGCAATATTTTTTCCAGGTCTTGGCTTGTCTTATTTCTATGGTATCTGTTGATGAACAGAAACTCTTAATGTAGTGAATTTTAATAATCTTTTCCTTTATGGCGACTGCTTTTAGTGTCTCAGTACCTTTAATGGAGTAGTCCATTGTTTCCCCCACTGATCTGCAGTGCCCTCTCCATCATAAATCAAGTTTTTGTGAATATGCAAGGGCCTATTTATAGGGTCTTTTTTCTTCCTTTGTCCATTGGTCTGCTTGCTTTTTCATTTCCCTTTTATATGAAATATATATTAATACTTTAGAATCTTTTTTTTTTAAGTGAAGGACCAGCTGTTAGTTCTTATTTACCTAAAAATGGATTTATTTCAACCTCGTTTCTTAGTTTGCCAGCTCAATAGCACACTTAAAGCAATGTGTTTTTTATGTCTGATCTGGCTTTTTCACTTGTTTTTCATCAGGACAGTAATTCAGGTTCTTTTGTCTGCCACTCTGCCTGGAGCACCATTCCTGAGATTTTTTTTTTCAGTTGTTGCTGTGTTTTGTTTTTTTATACAACAACTTTTTAGAATATTTTTCAATTGCAGAGAAGAAAAGGGGAAACTAGATCTAGTTATCTCTATCCAGTTAATTGATGTTAACAATTAAAATATTAAATAATGAAAAAGTAATACATGTCTAAAATTAAAATTTTAAAATTTAACTGCATAAAAAGTGAACATTGAAATCTTCCTCCCTGCAGCCCACCTTCTACCCTTCTCAACTGTTAACAGTTTCTCTTGATTTCTTCCAAAAAATAATTTGTATATCTCCAATGTACCTATTGATATACTCATTTTTTAATGTTTCATATATTATATATGTATATATGTCTTTTGCTTTTTATTTTATAATATATCTTGGTGATCTCTCTACATCAGCATTTACAATTTACGCATAGTATCCTGTCATATGGATATATTGTAATTTATTTTAGCAGTCACCTTAAGTCACTTTCAGAACCTCTAAAATCCAGTTTCATTAAAATGAAGTGCCTTGAAAGCTCCCTCCCTTTTTACCCCATCCTCAGATCTGTTCCCACATTCTGTTCATGCACACATAGATTAAGTCTACAGAAAGCTAATTTAGGATGTAAATTAAACGCTTAAAATAATTCTCATTAGTCCTGGAGACCTTCATGTGTAAAAGTTAACCCATCTGCATCAGAAGGCCACTAAACACATTAACAGCATTAATCCTCAGGGAAGTATCAATAAATTACAGTCATCCCTTGATATCCACTGGGGATTTGTTTCAGGACCCCACTGCTAACAGTATCAGTGGATGCTCAAATCCCTCATACAAAATGGTATAGTATTTGCATGTAACTTACACTCTCCTGAATGCTGTAAGTCATCTCTAGATAATTTTATAATGCCTAATACAGTGTAAATGCTATGTAAATCATTGCCTGGATACGCCAAATTCAAGTTTTGCTTTTTGGAAGTTTCTGGAAATTTTTTTTTTTTAATATTTTTAATCGATGGTTTGTTGACTCCACCAGTATGGAATCCACAGATAAAGAGGGCTAACTGTAGTTGCAGTGTTTGTAACTTAGATCATACCGTTTGCCGCTCTGCCTCGCACTTCTTTTCTGTGGAAACTCCTTTGCCTCACTAGATATAGACTACCCTGGAGGATGGAACCTGTGTCCTGTTAACCATCACTGTCTAAAGGACATTATACATTCTCAGCAAATATTTGTTTCCATCAGCTGAGTTTAACCCCATTGATATAAACAGATTAAAATGTATGTTCTTCGAAGGAAATGTCCTCCCTGGGATAGGGGAAGTTGGACAGAGAGAGACTAAGTTCAAACAGCAGGTACAACATGAGAAAGAATTCCTTCTCATGTAGGTCTAGGGCTTCCCAGGTGGCTCAGTTGTAAAAAAAAAAAAAATCTACCTGGAAGTGCAGGAGATGCAAGAGATGGGGAAGATCCCCTGGAGGAGGAAATGGCAACTCCCTCCAGTATTCTTGCCTGGGAGATCCCCTAGACGGAGGAGCCTGGTGGGCTACGGTCCATGGGGTCGCAAAGAGTCAGACATGACTGAGCATGCAGGCACATATGTAGGTCTAGACACAAAGACCACCAATGATTTCTGGCTTCTTAACAGCAGGGCACATTTCTCAGCCTTGGAACCATTATTTGTAGAAGTAATGAATGAGTCAATAAATCACCCAATGGCTGACTAATTTAAGATGTAAGACAAGGGTTGGCTACTTTTCCGACTTGTTTGCGTTGTTTTAAAACTATAGTCAAACAGAAAAAGATTTGTAGCATTCCGACATAATTTTAAAACACTGTGTTGGATGTGACTTGTTTCTATTAAATACATTTCTAAAATTTGCAAAGCCTGAGGTTCACCTGGAATTTGCCTTACCATCAGCTTTAAGGGACAACTATATGGTATAAATAGAAATATACCTATGCAATATATGTATATTTTTAAATTCTTCCCAAGATGGTTCAGTTCTATTCCATGCCTTCATACTCCCCTAAAAAGATGGAGAGTTATTTTCAGTCCTCAGACGGCTGACCTTCCTGAAGAAGATGCAGAAGGCCATCTTATCTCTGTTTCTCAGCACGCTTGGCAGCACTGCTCCCGTTCAGTCATATCAGGGCAACAGTAGCGTCTGAAAACTATTTATTTCTGAGGATTACCCCTTTAGCAGAGGCGTTTTGGTAAACCAGTTGGTCTCAGATGAAATGAAAATCATCCACTTTCTGTGATGAGTAATTCAGAACTCTCCAATTAGCACTTCTTTTAAAGCCTCCAAACAACTTTATCAAGCTGCTCTAGGGCGAAATTTTGAGACCTGTCAATCACATGTGTGTTTCTCTTTATTTATTAGCTCCTTTTCCAGAAATGTGTATAAATTGGAATTTCTTGTTTATTTCTGTATGCCTTTTGGTTAGTAATGTTGTATCAGGAGGGACTTGGGACTTCCAGTTGTCCCACTTTTCATTTCTCAGTCAGTCGCTTGGCCACTGTCTTAGGCAGTAGGTCTGGACTGGGAGTCCAGAAACCTCTGTTTCATGCTCACTGGGTCTTGTGATTAGTGGTGCAGATGAGCATTCTAACCCCTGTGGTTCTCCCTGGCCTCATAGATTAGGGATTCAGTCGCCTCTGAGCACCCTTTTCACTCTCTGATTCGGGTTAAATGTCTTCAAATATAAAAGCAAAGGTTTATGTGGATCTAATTATCTTCCTATTTCCTAAAAGAGCCCAGGCCCTTTCTTTCGCCACTTGCACATTTAGGTCTGACGTTTGAATTTCCAGAAGGACTCTTTACCATTTATAAGAAGAAACTGGCCTCTGGATTAGAAGTGCCATCCCATGGGACAGCTGGTGCCTTTATCATGTGCCTGAAACATCAGGTTGATGATTAAGCTGGAAGTTATGTCAACAGGAAACTTGCAAAAGAAGAAATGCAAGTGATCAGTAAGCATACTCTAAAATGTTTATCTCGTTGGCAGCAAAAGGAGCACAAAATAAGCGTTTTCCATACAGCATCCCAGTGAGAGCAGGTCTCTCATGCACTACAAGGCAGTTGGGAAGAATCTTTGTAAAAAGCGTTTCAGCAGTATAGAGTGAGTGCTTTAAAAACAGTCATAAAATAATGCCTTAAAAAAAATAGTTTTGGGCACACTAATTGCACTTCTAAAAATCTATCCCAAGGAAACAATTAGAAACACAAACTAATACTCGAGAATGCTCATAGAAGTATTACTTCAAGTATTACCCCAAACCTAAATGCCCCAAAATGCTGAGAAAGGGCAAAGTATATTCCATCTCTATGGAGGACTCCATCCAACTCTTTATATTTATGACAAAGCATGTTGAACACCAAGGAGAAATACATCTGAAGTAATAAGAAGTAAAAACACCAAGGCAGAAATTTGTAGGTACAATTTTATTCTCTGTCTTTACATGTACACACACCAGTACACACAGAAAGCAAGAGAAAAGACTAGGAAAAAAATTATGTCAGTATGTTAACACTAGTTCTCTCTGGATGATGAGCTTATTGAGGATTTTATTATTTCTCAACATTTTTTTTCCCAATGACTATGTGACTTTATAACAGAAAATAAAGCAAAATCATTTACAGTTTATATTCTGAAGCAGGGAAGTGTGCTGGGCGTGGAATGTGATTTGTGAGCATGGGTAAGTGGGGGGTGAGAGGGAGTCAGCATCGGCCTCAGCTGCTCATACAACCCAGAGAGACACTAAATTCCCTGAACTGATGTTCTGTCTGCGGTTTGCAGTCATCAAAGGGTGGGGTGGCTTCAGAAGCTGCTGCTCCCCGTCCTAACAGCCAGTTGCTTACCATTGTGAGCTCAGCAGGCCCCTGTCTGTGGTCCAGGGAGCTTTTTCTAATCCCACCAGAAATGGAGCTATTGGGAAAGGGTAAGGAAAAAAAGCAAGACTTTACCTGAGTCTCATGATATTAGGCCCCTGACTAGGTGCTAGGAAATGGAAACAGTCATATTTTCAGACAAGCCACGTCAATTATGTGAACACGATGGCCCTGGACTCAGGGCAGGGACGAAGAGCAAGGTGAAGTTGGTCTGGGAAGTCCCAATTAGAGACTGTTTTCAGAGATCTGCAGCTTTCTGTTTTCTTCTTTCCAGATCTACATAGTAGCCGACTGACCAGGCAGGAGAGAGGGGAGCGGATTATCCTGGATTTCATAAGTAAGGAAATGTCACCCACAGTGACTGGTTAGGGCTCTGATGAATCCTGAGATGCTTTTAGCCACGTCTTGATTAATACATTCCTGTATGCAGTGATTTTTGTAAGAATGCTTAAAATTGCCTGCCTGTGTTCCGAAATTCCTTGTTAATCCTAATGATTAGTACCTTCCTCCCTCCCTCCCTTCCTCACACCCACCCTCTCTTCCTTCCTTCTCTCCTTCTTTGGACAAAGGTGCCTTTCCATGACCAGCAGGTATTAGTTGTAATTTCTGAGTTAGTGCAGTCCAGACTGTCAAGGAAACACTTGACGATTCCATCACTTTTCATCATTCTACGCGCATAGAGCCGTGCTTCGGTGCATCTGAAAGTAATCCAACCCTCAGGGTGGTATTGAAGGAGTGAGAGGAAGTCGGACTCAAGGAAAAGAGCGCTTATTTGTATTCATGAAAGTGAAACCCTTCTAGGCCTCCCCCAAGGCTGAGGCCCTGCATAACACCTCCATCTTTGAAGGCTTCGGAATCTGAAGTGATTTGTTGGTGATTTGGAGTGGAGGCTTTTCACTTTCTGATAAAGCTCCCTGCTATACAGAATTATTGTGACGCGTGAATATCTCGGTTGCTTGTACAGTTTTGTTCCCAGGTACCTTTATGTGAATGAATGTACAAATGGGAACTACACGAACTACAGTGTTGCGGATCTGAATCGTGAACTCGGCAGTGTGGTGTGACACCTGCTCCAGCAGGACCCTTGACGTCCCCTTGGCCCCCACGCCCCTGCCGCGGTGCTCCTCTATACCCTACTTCACGCCCCCTTCTTGTGCTGGTGGTTTATGAGCATGTCTAGGGCCACCCATTTCCCTGTAAGCTCTCTAAGGGCGAGAGGGGTCTGTACCGAGTTGTTGCTCAAATACAAACGTGCTAAACTACACCTAAGGGTGGGTGGAATGAGAACCGGCTTCCCAGAACCCTGAGGCCCTGGAAGAGTAGAGGGAGAATCACTGGAGACTGAGCAGGATTCCAGGAACTGGGGGGCCCCCTCCCCACTGTGGAATCTGTCCCTCCCACCTCGTTCCCTGCCGATCATCCCAGGGGCTTCAAGTGGACAGAGTCTGAAGTCTTTGAGCATGCCTCTCTCTGCAAAAAGGGCCTGGCCCTACTTGGAAGCAGTAGCATCCAGTGCCTGCCCTTCATCCCCTTTCTTCCGTCGTCTCTTGTCCCCTCCCCACTGTCCCCTTCTCTGCTGCTGGCAGATGTGTTTATTCATTCGTGGAAACAAACTCAGCATAGCTCTAACCAGGTGCCTTAACTGAGCATCTGCGATGAACTGGGTGCTGGAGGGGTCTTCGAGGATCCTCCTGCTCCCCACTCTCAGGGAAGACAGACAGGAAAGCAACTCACGTGAATGCACAGTAACATTTAACACCTGCCAGATGCAGTTATAGGAACCACGCTGGACACCCCGAAGAGAGAGCAACTAATTTTGCCCCAGAGGGCCTGAGACGCCCCCTAGTGGATTTGGCGTTTGAGTGGAGTCTGGAAGGAGGGGTAGAGTTTTGACAAATGGGCAGTTTTCCTAGCACTTCAAGGAACAGTAAGTGAGGACATGGAAGCGCCTGTGGGCAACATGTGTGTAAGAAAGAGTAAAGGAAGCGAAAAGGGAGGAGCTGAAGTCCTCAGTGGCCGAGCCGAGCAATTTGGGCTTGGTGTGGCAGGAGTCGGTCTTCAGACCTGACTGGACTCTCCGTCCCCGCTCCCAGCCCTGAGGGTGGGCGGGCCCCGTCTGGCTCAGTGACAGCAGGCAGGCTGGCTCCGTGAGGGCAGGGCTGGCCTTGCCCACCACGATTCCCCTAAATGCCCGGCTCAGCGCCGGACGTGGTAAGCGCTCAGCAAACAGCTGTGGGGTCAACAAGCGGTAGGTCCCAAGGATCCTGAGGCTCGGCCCCAGTCCACAGGACGTGCAGCTGTGGGTCCACGGCGGGGGCAGGGGCACCGGGGCAGCCTTACCATCTCCACCCTAGGTGGCCCTCCCGGCCACCACTGCAGTGTTTCAGCCCTGGGGGAGGGCAGCCGGGTGAGCCTCGGCCGTCAAGTTGCATTGTTGCTGACTTTCAGAAGTTAAGGCTTATGTAACTGGCAGGCCCTGTTGTGGGTGCTCTGCCGTCTGAGAGGGAACGCCCGCCTTTCTGGGAAGGGCCTCCAGTGTGGGTGCTCCTGCTAGAGTCCCTCATTCTGAAAGGGGTAGACGTGGTTTCAGAACAGGCAAAATTGGTCCATGGTGTTAGCAGCCAGGCTGCGGGTGCCTGTGATGGGAGACGGCGCCTGGGAGGGGGAGGAGCGGGCCTCCAGGAGGGGGTCGCACTCTGATCACTGACCTGGGTACTGGTTACACCGGTGCATTTGTGCTGTGAAAACTCCTCAAGTTTTACCCCGTAGGAATTACAAGCTTTTCAATACGTGCGGTTTACTTCACTTAGAAGTTCACTTTTAAAAAAGAGAGAGTTATAACGGATGAAGCCGGAGAAGTGTGTAGCCTTAGGCAGAAAGGCCGGAGTTAGGGTCAGAGTCCTGCAGGTTAAGGGGTGAGATGGAGGCTGCAGGGGTGGGAGGCAGACCGGGGGTGGGGGGGGCAGATGTGGCCTTACGGCTGATTCACGTACGGCAGAAGCCAACACAGTATTGGCTCACAGTTACCCTCCAGTTAAAAATAAAGGGGCTTGCTTCCCTGGTGGCTCAGTGGTGAAGAATCCACCTGCCAGTGCAGGAGACGTGGCTTTGAGCCCTGATCCGAGGAGATCCCACATGCTACAGAGCAACTGAGCCCTCGTGTCCCAGCTGCTGAGCCCACGAGCTGCAACTACTGAAGCCCACGCTCCCTGAGCCCGTGCTCGGCAACAAGAGAAGCCACCACAATGAGGAGCCCGGGCAGCGCAGCTGGCATTGTGGTTGTTGCTCAGTTGCCAAGTCGTGTCCAACTCTTTGCAACCCCACGGACTGTAGCATGCCAGTCCTCCGCATCCCTCACCAGCTTCCGGAGTTTGCCCAAGTTCATGTCCGTTGGATCATCCAGCCATGATACCATCCAGCCGTCTCATCCTCTGACGCCCTCTTCTCCCTCTGCCCTCAGTCTTTTCCAACATCAGCGTCTCTTCCAGTGAGTCAGCTCTTTAGAGGGATCAGATTGCCAAATAATTGGAGTTTCTGCTTCAGCATCAGTCCTTCCAATGAGTATTCAGGGTTTATTTCCTTTAGGATTGACTGGTCTGATCTCCTTGCTGTCCAAGGGACTCTCAAGAGTCTTCTCCAGCACCACAGTTCGAAAGCATCAATTCTTGGGTGCTCAGCCTTCTTTATGGTCCAGCTCTCACATGCATACATGACTACTGGAAAGACTGTAGCTTTAACTATATGGACCTTTGTCAGCCAAATTGCGTCTTTGCTTTTTAATACGTTGTCTATGTTTGTCATGGCTTCCCTTCCACGGAGCAGTCGTCTTCTGATTTCATGGCTGCAGTCACCATCCGCAGTGATTTTAGAGCCCAAGAAGAAATCTGTCACTGCTTCCACCCTTTCCCCTTCTATTTGCCATGAAATGATGGGACAGGAAGCCATGATCTTACTTTTTTTTTTTTAATACTGAGTTTTAAGCTGGCTTTTTCACTCTCCTCTTTCATCCTCATCAAGAGGCTATCTCGTTCCTCTTTGCCGTCTGCCATTAGCGTGGTATCGTCTGCATGTCTGAGGTTGTTTGTATTTCTCCTGACAATCTTGATTCCAGCTTGTAACTCATCCAGCTCAGCATTTCGCATGATGTGCTCTGCATATAAGTTAAATAAACAGGGTAACAATAAACAGCCTTGCTGTACTCCTTTCTCAATCTTGAAAAAGATTGTTCCAGTCAGTTGTTCCATACAGGGTTCTAACTTGGTCTTGACCAGCATACAGGTTTCTCAGGAGACAGGTAAGATGGTCTTGATATTACCATCTTTAAAAGTTTCTCACAGTTTGTTATGGTTCACACAGTCAAAGGCTTTAGCATAATCAATGAAACAGAAGTAGATGTTTTTTTGGAATTCCCTTGCTTTCTCTTTGATGCAGCAAATGTTGGCAACTTGATCTCTGGTTCCTCTGCCTTTTCTAAACCCAGCTTGTACATCTGGAAGTTCTCCACTCACGAATTGCTGAAGCCTAGCTTGAAGGATTTTGAGCATAACCTTGTTAGTATATTATTAGAGCAGGATTGTATAGTGCCCTTAGTTTGGAAAAAAATTCCAGCAGGTTGCAATTCTGACCATCCCCAGAAGAGGGCAGCATCGCACCACTTAATAACCTTTAAGAATGAAGCCCAAACTGCTTATTTCTGCCCCTGCCCCTTCTGGAAGCTTAAAGCTACTGATTTTGACCATCCTACTGATAATCTTTACCTTTGGGATCCAAATTATTCCCTCCCTTCTTCCATCGCAAGGACATATTTTTTATTTCTACAAAGAGTGACCAAACCCATGTACTAACCATGAAAAAGGAAAGGAAAAACCTCAAAAACTAGTACACAGGGACACTGGAGCCGAAGACAGTAACGGCAAAATCATCCTCCTGCCACTGACCCCAGCAGGAAGAAAGCTGCAGTGTGTCTCTCTGTGTGAGGCAGCAGCGTGTAAAATTATTTGAGGAAGATTCCTAAAAGATGAGCTAGTGCTCAAAAATGTGCACCCTGGGTGTGTGCAAAAATCGGCCCCGTCGCGCCCACTGAGGCCCAGTAAAGGCCCCACCAGGTCTGGTGGAGGCCGCCCTTCCACGTAGGACACTCACTCAGTTTGCTGGGTAGCCACTGTCTTCGTCTGCCCAGTAAAAGTAACCATATGGTTTTCTCCTTCTGTTTTAAAACCATGTTGTATCTTTTGTGTAATGAGGTCAAAATCCAGGTGCCACCCCAGATTGGATGGAAAGCACAGATGGCTTCAGGAGCTGGCATCCCCAAACATCCTCGTCTTGCTCCTTCCGTCCCGCCGTCCGTCTGTCTGTCCATTTGTATTTGTTCATCCATCATCTGTGTTTTGAACATGTTTGAAGAGCCTGTCGTCTGTGGAAACAGTGCTAAACGCTGAGACAGATGACAGGACAATCGTCCTTGTTCCGACGGGGGTAGGGCGGTGGTACACAGGTATTATCTTGTCATCAGGACACAGCCTGGGCATGCTCTTCGTGGCCGAGCGTGCCGGACATGGCAGGACCTGAAGGAGAGTCCAGAGCTGCGTGCTGGGGACAGGGACACCCACCAGAGAAGGGGGTGCCTGAGCTCAGTGGTGAAGGGCGGGTCCAGGTTACCCCAGGAACTCGGGCTGAGATGGGCATTCCTGCCAAGTCCTAGGGAGCATGGCCAGTTCTGGGGCCAGCCAAGTATCCCTGGGACCTCTATGAGGACCAGGGGCATTTAGGTGTGAAGGGAGAGGCCCAGAGGGCAGACAGGGCTGGGGGCACAGAGAGCTGCAGCCTTGGTCTGTGGGTAGAGGTCCTTTAGCTTCCCGAGGAAAATGCGGATCTGGGGTCTTGGGCGTCCAAACCCCAGCCTACCCTGGATAGAGCTTGTGTGGACCAAGGACACCGGGTTCCTCACGGTTCTGTGTTTCTGAGAAATGAGGACCACAGGTGCTGGGTCCAGCCCCAGCGGGTCCAGGGGTCCTGAGGGGTGAGTGGCATCGGTAAAATACCGAGCTGAGTCAGTGTGGTGATGGAGCATTCTCTCTCTTTATTGTTGTTGGCTTACAGTTTTATACCCCTTCAGTGACCCAAAAAACATCCCCATTACATCACATATCATTCTATACCATCTTTTATTTTCTATCTTCCTTCAGCAACCTTTTCATTGGGCTCATTCTCCAATATATCATTGGAACATTCCCCTTGCAGAAGTCAGATTTCTGCGTAATCAGATTTAACAATAGTACATTTATTACTTCATTGTCTTCAGCATGCTTCATTCAATCATAATATGTACATCAATCTAAGCAAGAAAGGTTACATTTTTCTCCTAGCAGGTGCAGCTGTGTAGAGGCTTGAGGGAAGGGCTAGGCTTGAAACTGTTTTTATTCTAGTAACCTCAACCACTACCTGTCTCATTCTGTTCTGAGAACCTCGTCTATAACTATCGTCTCACACCTGCTATTTTATACCTATAGGGAAAACAAACGAGGGGTCAACTAAGGCAGGTACAGCTGGTTGTGTTATGCCTGTACACTCCAGTTCTTTATGAGGAAAGGGGACAGTGAGACAGTCCAGCAGCACTGCTTTAGCAATAAAACCCTGTTAAACCTTATATAACTCCTATAATGAATTCCTACGTCTACACTCTCCTAAAGCAATCAATGTCTCCAACTATGCTGGCTACAGTTATGAGCATTCCTGAGTCCCATCCCCCCTGGTCTCTTCCAGGAAGGGAGCTTCCAGCGTGGAGTGGTCGGGGGAGTGGGAGGTGGAAAGGTGACCCAAGTACGGTATGAACCCTTCTGATGGTGGCCTTGCCATGACCCCCAGAGAACTCTTGGTCAACTCTCCAGTGACGAGTAGGAGGTGTGGTAATCCATTTAAATGTTCCTTTTATTCCTCCTTTGTCCCCGAGGAAGGGGACCCATCTTCCCTGATCCTCTGATCAATAAGGTCTGGGGGAATTACCTCAGGACGAATTCTTTCTAACTGGAAGGACCTACTGAGATGAACTAATGTTCTGAGCATGAACAGAACTCCTAAGAAAAATACAAGGAGGGGCCTTGCCCCAGGATGCCCCGATAAGGAATATCCGCTTTGCAGTTTCCTTCTTAGTCTGGTGACCTCGTCATCCGAGCGAGGGGGCATCCTGATGGCTCCCAGCACAGACACCATTGCTCCCCCTTAAAGGTGCTTCTGGGTTAAAGTGCAGCCTGCGATCCAAGTGCACTGTATTTTCAGATCATTTTTTCATACCACTCTCATTGTCTGGGAATCTTCCTGGGATGTGGTACAGAAGAATGTCATTCTGCCAGTGGTGACATTGCTGGCGGAATGTCTGCGAGGTAGAAGGAAGGCAGTTTTGTGACTCTAAAGAGCTTATTACTACGATAGCTTTGGGAGCCAGAACAAGGGGGTGACTTTCTCTGCATGTACGTCTTCCAAACTAACACGGTACCGGGGTGGACAGGCCCCGTGACACTGAGCAACTTGACCAATTTCCCTTTAACGTTGATCACATTGGGTCTTTTACACCTTGGCAGATGCCCCCCCACACATACACACACCCCCAGCAAACTCACGTGTGCACACACATGCTTGCACATGCTCATAGCAGGATTTTAGATCAGAGACCAGGGGTCCTTTTTTTCTAGCTGACCTTCATCTCTTTCTCAGTCATCCTCTTTGTTCCACTCCATCCCTCTGAGTCCACTGGAGAATTTCCTTTAAACCCTGTCTGTCCACACAGCTGCTGTGACGGGCTGCACCGTGTACAAATGAGGGCCCTGTCCAGACGCCTTCTTCCTCTGTACCAGGGTTCATCTGTATTAGCCTTGCGTGTGAAATGAAATTCTGTTAATTAACAAAGCCAGCGCCCTATGCCTCCATCACCTGAGCTGGGTCTGTGCCCTTTGAGGTTACGGGGCCTTTGGGTTGTTTGTTGTTTGGTCACTGAAGTCATGTCCACCTCCCTGCGACCCCATGGACTGCAGCACGCTAGGCCTCCTTGTCCTTCACTGTCTCTTGGAGTTTGCTCACATCCACAGCCACTGAGTTGGTGATGTTGTCTATCGGGTCTTGAGCCTCTAATAAAAGCCGCTCGGTGTAAGTGAGCTTGAAGCCACGAGGGTTGTGTGTTGATAGATGTGTTGTGCTGGGGTGATGTTGGCAGAGCGTGTCAGTCTGTCTGCCCGTTCAAAGGTTCCTCCCTGCGCTTTACAAGAGTGAAACATGGACACGTGCGCTCAGCGGAGGTCTCCGCAAATCCACTGTGGAGTCGTTCTTTCTTACGTGCTGCAAAACTCACAACAGTTTCAAATCTGAAATCATTGTTCAGTTAGCGGGTCAAACCTCTGCTTGTCCTCTTGAGAAAACATCTTCAGTTCACTATTCAGCCAGTAATGGTGTGATTAACGCTTGCTTTTCTTAAAAAAAAAAAGGCACTATAAATAAATTATAATCCACCCATATGTTAAGTACTAACAGATGTTGAAAATGAAATAGATCTGGGGAATTCCCTGGTGGTCCCGTGGTTGGACTCAGTGCTTTCACTGCCAGGGCCTGGGTTCGATCCCTGGTTGATGAACTAAGATCCCGCATGTCATGCTGTGCAACCAAAAGAAAAAAGGAAGTAGATCTGTTGTGAACTAATAGTAACTGCCTCATCAGAGGGGCATAAGCGTGGGAAGACGGGGCAGGGGGTGGGCGTTTGAATTTGAGCAAAAGTATAATCAAGTATAATTTGCATGATTTAAAAATATTAAAAAGAATTTTAGCAAGCACTGTATAAAAGTTAAGGAGTGAATTATCTTCTTGAATAACACCCCAACGTAGACCTCTTTGTATCACCCTGAACTTTTCATTACTCCGGGCTCAACATAACAGTGTGTGCTCAGTCACTTCAGTTGTGTCTGACTCTTTGCAACGCTATGGGCTCTAGCCTGCCAGGCTCCTCTGTCCATTGGATTCTCCAGGCAAGAATACTGGAGTGGGTTTCCAGGCCCCCCTCCAAGAGATCTCCCCGACCCAGGGATCAAACCTGGATCTCCTGCATTGCAGGTGGATTCTTTACTGCTGAGCCACCAGGGAAGCCCAACTGACCTTTGTACATACCTTTAAAATTTGTAAGTATTTTCATGCAGTCGTTTCATTTAATCCTCCTAACAGTGCTTTGAGGCAGGTTTTTATAATCCCCACTTTACAGATGAGCAGACTGATGTTGCAAGTACAGAAGTGACTTGCCTTGGGCTCATTGAGAAGCAGTACAGAAATTCTGATCCAGGACTTCCAGCTGTGAAACCTGGTGTTCATGACACTTCACCACGCTGGAAAGTAGTTAACTTCCACTGATCTGACCTAGTTTCCTTAGCATTTATGTGTAAGGAGCCATTTGTGCAAGTTGAGTTGACAGGCGGTTAGCCTGTTTTCACAAAGGGCAGTTAGTTATCTGTACTCATCATCTGGTAAGGTTTGTACTGCTCTCTCTGTATGCTTCCACTCCCCACCCCACCAGTTTTCTTCTCCTGTTGTCTTTCCTCAGAGAGCCTTTTCATAAACTGCTGGCCCAAGGCCTTATCAAGGGGCAGACATTCCGCCTACCGTCTGGACAGTATCTACGGCGAGAGGAAGTAGATCTCACAGGTAAGAATGGCCCATCTGGTTGCTGTTGGAGTCAGGAAATATTTAGCTAGGAGGAACAGAAATCCACGCAAAGGCGGGTTTCACCCAAGGACATGGGGACATCGCCCAAACCAAGCTGCAGGGAGGGGCAGCGTGTCGCAAGCCTCGGCCGCTGCTGTCTGCTCTCGCTGCTGTCTGCTCTCTCGTTCTCCAGCCTCCAGTTCCGCTTCTGGCTCTGCTCCATTCCCCTGCCCTGTTCTCCTTCCCCTGTCAGGCTTGGATCCCGCTCTCCCTAATTTCAGCGTGCAGAGGGACTTTGGGCAGATGCCTCACCTCCTTGGGCCCTCCTGGCTCCAGGGCCCAACAGCGCCGAGTCAGACTGGCCCTCTCTTGGTTCCAGTTGCGGAGAAGGAGACTCACCCTTATATCAGGTGTCATTCCTGGCCCCAGCCGCTGGAGCTTGGCGACAAGGCCCCCTCGTCCACACACGGCCAAGAAGGCCGCCTCCATCAGCACCGTCCGGAAGGATAGTGTGGAGCGGGGAGGAGAGAGGGAACAGGGCTCCACAGCAGGACCCACGTGTACTGTGAGCCCAGCGAGCTGACCCCACACGTGGACTCCGCTCTTGGGGCGAGCTCACGTTCTGGTGACTTCCACGGACGGGGTCCTCCCTCTGGGTGAAGTGACCTCAGACATGCTCTGCTGCTCCAAGACCCTGACTGGTCAGCTGCCAGCTGCCAGAGGAGACCCCGAATCCATAAAGAAAAGAGCAGTATGCGAGTCCTCCTTATCCTTTTTTCCTATTAGTGATTTACTTTTTAAAAAGAGGGCCATTGTTTTGTCTTGTTTTGTGACTGAGAAAAAGCTAGCACAGGCCATCGTACGTGTACTGCCTGCTCATGAAAGGCAGATTTGTGGTGGGAGGTGGGCCTCATTTATTTGAAAACCAAAACACAGCTACGATGTCTAAAGGGAGAGAACACGTCACACTAAGTGAGTTGGTGGGATTCCTCAAGGGGAGCCTTTGAACGGCTCCCTCAGTGTTTCCGGATTGGCTACGCTGTGATAGAACCGGCTCGGCGTCCCCTCCTACTGACGCATCCCTCTGGTGTGCAGGTTCTGTTCCCGTTCATGCAGACACGAGGGAGAAGCTGGAGGTGAGCTGGGAGAAGATGAGCAAATCCAAGCACAATGGCGTGGAGCCGGAGGACGTGGTGGAGCAGTACGGCATCGACACCGTCCGGCTCTACATCCTTTTCGCCGCCCCTCCGGAGAAGGATCTCTTGTGGGATGTGAAGAGTAAGCCAGCCTCTCCTCCCAGCCTGCCGCCTCCGTGACCCGCCTCCGCGCCCGGGGAGTCCAGGGGAGGGAGTGTCTTTGCTGAGACAGTAGGGCAGGGCCCAGGGGTCCTACCCGGGGAGCGGGTAGCAGTTTGCTCGACATCCTGTGCCATTCCTCGGCCAGCGTGGTCAGACTGGTCAGATGCAATGAGCCCCAGACCACCGAGAGAGCTCGCTGTGGCTGCAGACCCCCGGCCTCCCTGCAGCCCTGCTGGCCCCGCCCCCAGGGTGGGGCTGGGAGCCTGCCTTCAGCAGGGTCTACAAGGATCCCACTTCGACAACATTTCCTTGAGCCAGGCTGGCTTTTGTGGTGCGCCTGGGCCCACTGCGGCCCACCGATGCTGGTCCTCTCTTGGTGTAACCTGAAAGGTTTTCTTCTAGAATGGTGTCATTGCCCTTTACCAGGCCAGAAAACCCCACATGGGGCCTGGCCCTGATGTTATCTGTGACCTCTGCAGTCACCCACAGCAGCCTCGAGAGCACCACGATCAGGGTGTTGGGGGTGCCGGTGGGGGGCATGGGGGTTCCTCCCTCCAGAGTTATTTAGATCTAAAACTGGGTTGGGAAGATCCTTTGGAGGAGGAAATGACAACCCACGCCAGTATTCTTCCCTGGAGAATCCCTTGGAGAGAGGAGCCTGGCGGGCTACTGTCCAGGGGGGTCACAAAGAGTCACACACGACTGAGCGACTGAGCATGCACGCATGCTGAAATGCGTGAAACCCACGAAGCTGTTGAGGACGGGGCTTGTGTTAAAACCCCTCGGGCTGTGCAGCGGTGTGGCATGACCGCAGCCTGGGGCCCACCGCTGCCTCTGTGAGCTGCCTGTCCACGTGAGAGGACGGCCTGCGCCGTGCACATCAGCCCAAGTCCACGCACACTGCTGGTTCCAAGGACGCGTTCGTCACAGCAGGCTTTCATAACCATGGAGGCGATGCCCTCCTGCACATCCTGGCCCAAACTTCTAAGCTCGTTTTGGGCCGGTGACAGTTGCTGGGAACCCTTTGAGTAAGCCCCGGCATCCTGTGCTCAGAATATCTGAGGCCCTAAGAAGAAATGACTGAGTCAGTCCTGGGCTGAGTTCCAGGCAGGACCCTTCTCCCTGCCCTCAGGGAGATCCCGTAAAGCATCTGCTCCTTCGCAGGTGCTCTCTCGCTTAGGTGTGACCAAACCAGACACCCTCACGTGCATCTCTTTCTCTGTCTCGTTCACACGCAGCCGACGCGCTCCCCGGGGTGCTGAGATGGCAGCAGCGCCTGTGGGCCTTGGTGACTCGATTTATCGAGGCCAGGACGTCCGGGAAGGCGCCCAGGCCTCAGCTGTTGAGCGACAAGGAGAAAGCCGAGGCCAGGAGGCTGTGGGAGTACAAGAACTCGGTCATCTCTCAGGTGAGAACCCTTCCCGGGACACTGGCTGATTCTGTGACTGAGCCCCCGGGGTCTGTGTGGCCTGCCTGCCCTGGGGTGGGCACACCGGGTCTGTCTTATTATGGTGGCCCCACTTACCTTGATTATTTGATCCTTCTGCTTTGGGTGTTTCCCCAAGGTGGAGCAAGAGGGCACACTTTCTAAGGGAAAGAGATGCTCTGGGGAAATGGCTCCCTCTAGTGATGCCTCGCATTTGTCCATCCCGGATCTGAGGAAGCCGCCCACTTTCCATGTTTCCGTATTTAACACCTTCTAGGGCTTTTCTGGTGGCTCAGACAGTAAAGAATCTGCCTGCAATGCAGGAGACCCAGGTTCGATCCCCGGGTCAGGAAGATCCCCTGGAGAAGGGAATGGCTACCCACTGCAGTATTCTTGCCTGGAGAATCCCATGAACAGAGAAGCCTGGTGGCTGCAGTCCATGGAATTGCAGAGTTGGACATGACCGAGCAACTAACGCTTTCACTTTTAGATAGAGAATCAAATTTAATGTCATACCGATGACACACTATATATGTTATAAAAACAGAAATAGTTGAAAGGGGTTGAAAGGACTGTGTTCTTTAGTCTCCTCATCTTTAACCTCCTTATCCCTTCTGTGGGCAGAACTGATGAAGGTTAAATGCCCTGTGAAAGTCACACAGCCCATGAGGAACTGAGCAGAGCGTTCCCTGATACTCAGCATGGCGGAGACTTTTCCACTCAGAAACTTTGTTACACAGTATTTGTGTAAGTTATTGTGGAGTGAATTTTGAAAATAAATTAATGGTTTATCTTTCTAGAGAGCAGCATACTATTGTCTAAATCAATTTTAAAGATCCTCCATTGATAACATCCCTTTAAACTTTTCATCTGGAGTCTGCTGTAACACCACGACACTCACCTTTTTAAGAACTTTGTGAAAAAATGTCAAGTCTTTGAAAGAAAGCACTTAGGGAGTCTGAAGCCACTTTTGAGTGGGTACCAGATACCCCAAATTCTCCTTAGGCTGAATGTTTTCTCTTTTTTTAAGATGTGCTGATTCAAACTTAGGAAGTCAGCCAAAGTCACTTCTCTGGACTCCGGCAACTGAGGACATTCAAGGAGCTGAGCTTTTCCTCTGGCTTGTGTAGGCTGCAGTGGCCCCGGATCCAGCATGGTCTCATTTAGTGACACTTCTTCAGCTTTATTTCCGTCCTCTCTACCGTGCTGTAGAGAAACAGAGCTCAAGTCATCTGAGTGCTGCTTGAATGGTTGTCTGTGTATCACATATTTTCTCTTTGAGTTTGGCATATTCTTCTCTTCTGTCAGATAATAGAATTGGGTTATCTCAACAAGTTGGAAACTCTTGACATCTTAAGGACGTGTTAGTTTTCCGTATCCTTGCCCATGGTCAAAATCAAAAAGCACGCCAATAGGAAAAAGCTGACAAGCAGTATTTGTGTTCTTGTGTTGACTCTGTATTTGAAAATGTAAAACTCACCTTATCGCCGTATACCAGTGATCTTCATTGTGAATTAAGGTCGTGCGGACATCCTTTATCCCGTCCCCTGTTTGCTGTTTGCTCATGAGGTGGGTCCCGCCTCCTTTTCAGGTAATGATCAGTGTTTTCTTAGGCAGCTGCTGTGGGAACCAACCCTGTCACAGCTATAGAGGAAGAGGGGCAGTCTTGAGTGGCGGAAACAACACCGACTTTGACAAAAATCTTTGTGCTGATAAAACGTAATAGTGACTACTTGAGACAGTGAAAACAGTTAGAAGTATCTTTTATGGCGTGCAGTTAGTTCTACATTTTGCGGATAATTCGGTGTGTGTGTGTGTGTGTGTGTGTGTGTGTGTGTGTGTGTGTGGAAACTTAACGGAACTTTAAACAAAGTGAATGATTCTACTTGTAGTGTGTGTGTGTGTGGAAACTTAACGGAACTTTATAAACAAAGTGAATGATTCTACTTGTACCAATAGGTGACTGCCCATTTCACAGAGGACTTCTCGCTGAACTCTGCGATTTCTCAGCTGATGGGACTCAGCAGTGCCCTCTCGGTAAGCGGCCCGTCTGTGCCCATTTGTTCCTGGCTGAGGAGGCGGCGTGGCTTCCAGTCACGTGGTGAGGTGCCCTGACACTCCCAGAGGGCAGAGACCATGCCTTTCTGGACATTTTGTTTCCAAAGTTTGGTGTGCAGCAGGTGAACGGGTGTGACTAGGGTAACTGATCAATGTCACCTCAGGAAGACGCTGAGTGTTTGCAAGAACTGGGGAAGAAGAGGACCCCTGAGATGCTTGAGAGGGGAAGAGGACCTCTGTCCTGGGGGTTCCACATCGCAAAACCTTTGAGCGAGTCTCTGCATTTCCCGCTGGTCCCGCACATACAGGAAACCTAGCCCAGTGGTTAAGAACTAGGACTGACTCACATTCTGATCTAGTCTCCGTCTCTTGCTTAACGGTGTGTCCAGGCACCAGTGACTTTTCCTCTGTCCTAGCCCTTAGCTGCCTCACCTGTCAGATAGGCTAACAGTACTGCCCTCAAAGGGTGAGAAGACCCAAACCAGTTAGCATCAGCTCAAGGCCGTGGTTAAATGCTCAGTCAACAGTGATAGATCTGCCTGGGGCTTTCCTGGTGGCCTCGTGGATAGGGCCCCATGCTTACACTGCAGGGGGCACGGTTCAGACCCTGAGAAGGAAACAGATCCTGCAAGTTGTGCAGCGCAGCCAAAAAAATAAAACAGAACAGTAATACAACTGCTGTTGCTGCTCCAGCTGTCTTTAATACTGTGATTAAACGGGGAAGGCTCTTTGCCCAGGGCAAAAGTGGTGTGAAGAGAGTCTCTTCCCGCCTGCTTGTCTCTGGACTTCAGGTCCCTTCGTGGCCTCTCTTGCCCAGGCTCGTCTTGCGTGCCTCGGTGTACTTACACTGCTGTTTTCTTCTCTCCCCACAGCAAGCTTCGCAGAGAGTCGTTCTCCACAGCCCTGAGTTTGAGGATGCCCTGTGTGCCCTGATGGTGATGGCTGCCCCCATGGCCCCTCACATAGCCTCAGAGCTCTGGGCAGGTAGGTGGCGGAGGCCTCACTTGACCTGATACTACTGATCGGCACGTGCTTCAGCCGCTTGATGAGCCTTATTCCGGACTCCTGTCCTCAACTGTGGGGTCCAGTGTGTGGCATCAGCACTGGGGAGCTCTCTGTGGAAATGCGAGTGAAGGGAGAAGGTGCCATGCCGGAGGCCTTGGTGTCTGTGCTGGGCCTGCTTCTCCAGACCCTGTGTTCAGAGGTCCCCTCTGACTTCTGAGGATGCTTTAAAGGCGCCTGCAGGAGGCAGGCACCCTAGGGACGCTGTGTTTACATTATGCTCTTATCTGGGAGTTTCTGAAGAGTAGCATTCATTTCTTTGTTTCATAGTTATTTTAGCCCTTTTCACCTGTTTATTCTTCTCAGTAGAACTCAGGTATAATTTTGTTCAGTTCTCCCAAAATCTCCTTGAGATATTTGACTAAGATTTTCTTAAGCCTGGAAGTAACCTGGGAAAGCTTCACCTCTTTACCACATCTAGGCTTCCATCCCAGAACACGGTCTGTCTCTCCCTTTATTCAAGATTTCCCTCACCCCCCAGTCAAGTTTTGTAATTTTCTTCATATGGATCCCACACATTTCTTTTTTTTTTTTCCAAGAATCACATTATTTTATTTACAGTCCCACTATTTTATATGTACATTTATGAGCTGTCCAAAAGCACTATTTTTTTAAGCAATCCTGGAAATCTTAAATACTCTAAGCAGCTCCTGAAGATCAAGTTGTCAAATTCCTCGCCAAGGACAGTCTTAGGTCATCTTTGCGCTTCCACATAGTTAGTATTCAGCTGGCAGCAGTCTATGCTTCCAGCGTCCATCTTTTACCTTAACAAAAATTAAAACCGATTGAGAGAAAGGTACACTTAACTTGGTAGAATCAAAACCACACGTGCAAATAATGTGAATATATGTTACTTACGCAGCTCCTACACCAAAGATATCAAATACAAGGGCAAGGAAAAAAGCTGCGAAAGTGTTTGGTTTACGCCTTTTTTGACACCACATCCACTAGTTTTCAAAAGTGAATGGGCAACACAAAGGCGGTCCACACATTTCTTAAGATTATTTTCAGTATCTCATCTTGCCATCAGTTTAGTTCAGTTCAGTTGCTCAGTCGGGTCCGACTGTTTGTAACCCTATGAATGGCAGCACGCCAGGCCTCCCTGCCCGTCACCAACTCCCGGAGCTTGCTCAGACTCATGTCCATGGAGTCAGTGATGCCATCCAACCATCTCATCCTCTGTCTTCCCCTTCTCCTCCTGCCTTCAGTCTTTCCCAACATCTTGCCATAGTTCATTTTATTTTTTTTACTCTAACTGGAATCTTTTTTTCTCTTATAATTTTTGACTGCTAATATCTGGCGTATGATTTTTAGTATTTATTTGCTTACTCATAACCATATTCCCTATCAATCACTCTTCCTTCATTTAGGGGTAGAATCCTCTTGGATTTTCTAGGAGTCTGTGGCCAACCAATAACCATAAGTTTTCTCCTTTCTAACAGGTACGCGCTCGTGTCTGTTTACTTTCTTTAATATACTGCTTAGAAAATTGCATGTTTAATTGGAGCATGTTTCCCTGTGAGGTTTGCTGTTGGCTGTTTGTTTCGGGTAGATATTCACTGTCATGTTAAGGAAGCGGCCCTCTAGCCTTGTTTACCAGAACTCACCTTAGGAAAGGGAGATAGATTTTACCTAACGTCCATTCTTCAGTTGTTGAGGTGTTGTAGCCTTTGCTTTTAATTTTCCCCTTTGCCCTGATGATATGGCTTATGTCCAATTAATTGATTGCCTAATAGGCTATTGCGGGATAAATTTACCTTGACCATGGATTAGTAGACCTTTAACATACTGTAAATTCTATTTGTTAGTGTTGTATTTAGAATTTTGCAATTACTCTTCTAAAGAGAAACCAGCTTTTCCTCAGGGTGCCTTGTCAGGTTTTGAAATAAGGGTTTCGCTGCCCTCACCAAGTGAACCGAGTTGCCTCTGTGCTTTAGAACACACCACACCGGACAGGAGCGTCCACCCACTCTTGCTGAATAGACAGAATGCCCTGAAGGGAGGGTGGTGTAGGCCCTGCCAGGCTGCTGCCCTATTACATTAGCTTATGCACCCTTTCATTATCTCCTTAGGCAGGAAATGCCTTTTTCGTTTAGCATTGGTGATCACATTAAGTCTCTTAAGTGGTGCACTGTTAATTCTTTCCTACTCTTCCCTTCTTATAAAGCAAAGCTTATCTAATTTGTAATAAACGTGTTCACTCTCATCCTGGAATATGCACATCTCTTCTCCTTATCATCATTTTCGGTCCTACATTATCTGTCTGCCTCCTTCACATCATTTCTCCCAGGAGGAACAGATGTAAATGGGGTTTTCAGAAACCCCCTCCTTGCATGCCCCTCCAGTCTCTGTGTTTTAGGGCCAGGATTGGGAGGCTGGCAGAGCGGGCCTGCTGTCTGCAGGGTCCTGTCCCCACCCGGCAGGTCTCACCAGAGGTGTACACTGTGGTGATACCCTGCTAGTCTGTTTCGGTTGTGTGGCAGGCTCTCCTGAAGGACATACACTAAAGCAGTGTGATAGAAGCTAGCCCATTTCACATTCAGCTCCGTGTTTCGACACCAGTGGGTTTTGTGAGCTGTGTTATGATAAGGAGTGGGTCTAGACTGAGTCTGAGTTTTCCTAGCCGATCTCGTTCGGTCATTCCGTGAACATTGACTGAGCGTGGGGTTTGTGCGGACTGTGTTCCAGGCATTGGTGGGAAAGCTGCGGAGGGCGTCTGTGTTCATTCCCTTGAGAGATCATCCCTCAAGCATTTAAAGAAGCCGTGGGAAACCTTCGTCTCCTGGCTCTGCACGTGGGTGTGTGTGCGGCTCCTCCGAATGGAAAGTGGGAGCGCACACCCCAGGCCTAGCACCCTGGTCGTTAGCTCACAGGTCCTTGTCGGGTGCCTTCTGGAGACGGTGGGGACCTGACCCCTTCCGGCTTCCCCCAGCATCCGATACGAGCCAGTGTCGCAGGTGTTGGAAGTCCTCTGCAAACAGAAGCACTGTGGGGGACGTCATCACTGTCGTCCCACACCGTCACTCACCCTTCTCTCAAGGCTCTGGGGCAGTTTTTACACGCATTTCATTTATTCTAAATAAACATAGCTTTCAGGACTTCCCTGGTGGTCTAGTGGGTAAGACCCCCACACTCCCAATGCAGGGAAGCCAGGCTCGATCCCTGGCCGGGGAACTAAATCCCACATGATGCGACTAAGAGTTCACATGCTTCAGCTAAAGAACCCATGTGCTGCGACGACAACAACAAAAAATTCCACGTGCTGCAACTAAGACCCAGCGCAGTCAAATAAATAAGTAAATAACATAGCTTTCATACAGCTTCTGATCTCACTGCTGCATGTTAGATAACCGGATGGTGACTACAGTGGGAATACGGTCAGTGAGAGTGGGTTGTTCAGAAATTACCATTTCCCAGAGTTCCCCAGAAAAGAAGGTTTTCACGGAAGAGATCCTCCCCAAAGGACAGCAGATTTGAGGTCTATCTTTTGGGGGCCATTCGGGGTCCACGGGCAAAATGACCATTGTGGCTCTGGATAAAAGAAAACCTTTAGAGAAACCCACGGTACTCGATAGCCTAATAATGTCCTCTCCCAATCATGTAAAGGGTCAGTGGAGACCTTCAGTGAGAAACAGAGCCAGCGTCTTAGCATTGTGCACACGTTAACAGGATGAGGAAATCTTTTTTTCCTTCCTGAAGCTCTGGGTCTGAGAAGGTCAGGAGACCACATCTGAATTTACAGGGTTATCTTTTGTTGACCATCATAGAATATCGTCCTAACCACGAGGGTATTGGGGAAGGTTTGCATGTTTGGAGTCACTGACACTGCTTCCAGACAAAGGACACAAGGTTTCCCCTCTGGGCTCCTTGAAGCAAAGCAAATCCTAGAGTTTTCCGAGAATTCCATCTGTACACGTAGTGTAAAACCCTCAACTCTTACAAAGGGTGTGTCCGAGGTTCTCTGCCACCCTCACCCCTGTGCTCAGCTGTTCTCCCAGGCACCTCCACTGCTGCGTCTGGTAGTCGGATTGTCAGAACTCCTTGCATGTACGTGAAATTTTTCTCTCTGACCATATTGAGTGCTGTATAGAGTAGTTCTGTATCAGCACTTACAGGC
This sequence comes from Antilocapra americana, assembly GCA_007570785.1. Taxonomy (NCBI): domain Eukaryota; kingdom Metazoa; phylum Chordata; class Mammalia; order Artiodactyla; family Antilocapridae; genus Antilocapra; species Antilocapra americana. Next base: position 49,462,926 of record ML660201.1, on the reverse strand, counting down.
TGACCCTGTTCTTTTTTAAAAGCTTCATGGTGTCTTACCTAGTGAATATTCCATTAGTTATTAAACAGTTAGCTATTGATGGACATTTGAGTGATTTCTCCTCTTTCTTTTTTTTTTTTTTTGTGCTACTTTGAAATTAGCCTCTTGTCCAAATAAAAGTTATTTAAAATATGGTGATAAGATCTCCCATTTCTGTTTCTGTGGCCATTTTTACAGTTCAACAGTGATTTTTCTACCTTGGCTCTTGCGTCTTGCTTCTACCTCTTGCCGTCTCTGAGTCTTCCATCAGCATCTTAATTGTGAGGGTCACAGCATGGTGACCCTTTGCCTCCCTTAAGTTTCTCAAGTACCTCATGATCTTGAAGGATAGTCTACCACCACAAATTTTTTTCTTCAAAAAAATGGTGGTAAAATATTATAGCTATATTGTTTTGCTGTGCATATATGCTGTATTCATTAATTTCAACAAAACTACAAATCTTGGGACTTCCATGGCGGTCCAGTGGTTAGGACTCCGAGCTTTCACTGCAAAGGGCACAAGTTCAGTCCCTAGCTGAGGAATTAAGATTCTGCAAGCTGCTCAGAAAGGCCAAAAAAAACACCTGCAAATCCACAGATCATCTAGAAGTGTGCATGTGATACTTGTGAGGGACAGTAAGATATTTGCTGATGTTCCTATGGTTTTATACATGAATACGTGTGCTGTTTCCACATTATTTTGTTGTTGTTTAGTCACTGAGTCATATCCGACTCTTTTGTGACTCCATGGACTATAACCCACCAGGCTTCTCAGGCCATGTGATTTCCCAGGCAAGAAAATTGGAGTTGGTTGTCATCTCCTTCTCTGGGGATTTTCCCAACCCAGGAATCGAACCTGCGGCTCCTGCATTGGCAGGCAGATTCTTTACCACTGAGCCAGTGTCACCAGAACCCTTTCTGTGGGTAAAGGCGTCTCTCCCGGTCCACTTCCTTGGCAATGCCAGGGCTGGATGGGGCATGGTGGGGACCCAGTCTCCGGGCCTCCCTGTGTGTAATGAGGATTGGGGTGGAGTGGAGATAGGCGTGAAACTGGTCATCAGGGGAGGCCTGCCATCCACAGACACCACGACCACCGGCTCTCGCTCCAGGTGTCATGGTGGCATGGGCCCTCACCAGCTCTCAGAGCGGGAGAAGAGGGTCGTTTGGTTCTTGCACAGGAAGGTCAGCAACAGCAGCTCTCCAGGGAGGGGCAAGAGGAGGGTGGACTGAGAAGGACAGCTGGCCTCACACCATGGCCTGGGATCAGAGCCTTGCCGCTTCCCAGCCCGTGTTCAGACTTTCTCCTTGTGCTTCCCAAACACCAGGTCCCGGCCTGACCTGTGTCACGTAAAGAAAGCATTGTATTTGCCATGCAAATGTTAGGTATTTTTAGTTCCCTAAAAAGAGCAGGAAGGCAAAAACATGAGGAGCCCGGGGTTGTGAGTTTCTGTTCCTCCCTGCTGAGCAGGATGGAGCAGGGGTGGAAGGGTGGGGGGCCCTCTCCCATCTGTGTGGAATCCCTGGCAGGGGCCGCCGGCCACTATAAATAAGCATCCTGATTGCTCCAGGAAGGCCGGGCTTCCTCATTTTTTTTAAAGTGGAATTTGTAACAGCTTCTGCCCAGAACATTTGTGTCCAGGATCCTTTCATCTCCCAGGCATCCTGTGCAACTGCCTTGCGGAGGCTCTGGAGCGCTGCCCATGGCAGCTGGGTCACAGGACGAGCTGCTGGCCCCGATGGCTAAAATGAAGACCTGATTGTCTCCCTCTGTGACCTCTGCCTTGTATTTAGATATGAGTCTCAATCGGAACCCTTCTGAGGAGCCAGCAGGAAGCTCCTTTCTGCTTCTGCCAAGAGGCACATCTGTTGGAAACAGAGCAGGTTCATTAGAAGCAGGGAAGCCCAGGGCACGGGGGCCAGATGGGCCCAGGATTACGTCTCCGATGCCACTTGGTTCTCAGACCCCGAGGGGCCTTCCCTTCCCACAGGTCATCTGGCAGCACAGGGTTACAATACGAGCGCCAGGTAGTAGAAGGTAGGATGCTCCGGCAAATCCGCCATGCCTGCGCAGGGACTGAGACATGCAGGTCAACAGAATAAGACACCAGTGCTATTCAGAGTGGCCCACAGACCTGAGGCTGGTCTGGGAACTGAGCTTAGGATAAGATAAGGAACTTAGCAGGTCCATTGCCTGTGTCACTAAGCACACATTCCAGTAAAACTGACCATGCTTTTGGTAGCAAGACTTTCTCAATGAAAGAAGCAGTGTGCTGATTCAAATTCTGACCCGTTCTTCACCTCATCATATGCAGGCATTTTAAGACTCTTCATAGTAAATAGTTCTGCAACCATCCCTAGTACGTCGCTCAGTTGTGTCTGACTCTTTGCAACCCCATGGACTGTAGCCTGCCAGGCTCCTCTGTCCATGAGGATTCTTTCGGCAAGAATACTGGAGTGGGTTTCCCTGCCCTTCTCCAAGGGATCTTCCCAACCCTGAGATCAAACTCGGGTCTCCTGCATTGCAGGCGGATTCTTTATCATCTGAGCCAGCAGGGAAGCCCGTCTCTAGTATAGTATATTGTAAAACAAAAATCAAAAACTATTAGGGAAAAGAAGTTTGATTCAATGGAGTCAGTTTGGAAAACTACTGTGTATTTTTTTAAGAATGTATTTTTTCCCTTCACATTATACACAAAATAAATTACAGATAGATAAATTATGAATAAATGGAAAAGAAAATGAAACCTTAAAAAGAAACCAGGAGAAAATTCTTGAACTGATGTCACAGTTATGGGAACACTTCTTATAAATAGCTTTTCAAATTACAAAAATCATGAGTATTCCTTGTAGAAAAATCTGTAATTTTTTTTAACAGAAAGATTGCCTATACTTATATTTCCCATGGATAATCCTTTCTACTATTCTGCTTTTTTCTTCCTCAGCTTTTCTGTTTATGTAAATATTTGCTAAAACTATGACCATAGTATATATACTATTGTGTGTCATCATTTTCCATGAAGCTGATTACTAGTTTAAAATGTAGGAGAAAAGAGAATCCAAAACCGTGTCTATAGCATGATCCAGGTGGTGGTTTGGCTTGATTCTGTGGATACAATATCATACAAATATTCATTCAATACATTACATTACTATCTTTCAAAATAAAGGTTTTATAGATGCTATCCATGTGAACATGATTTCTTTTCGTTTTTTGACTTTTCACAAATTTTCTGCAAGGAGTATGCATCACTTTTGTCATCAAAAAAAATAAAACATTGTCAACTCACAGCCCAGTGTTCGGGACTGGCATTGGTGGGATTCCTTTCCTCTGTGTCAGACTCAAACTTCAAATGTATCTGCTGGTCTCAAGGCTGATAATAAGGGGTGGGGGGGCGGGGCGCAGAATGCAAGGGCCATGCCACCTCTACCAGCCCTGGAGAAACCACTCACAGTGTGAGGGCTGTGCCGTTGTCACGGCAGCGCCCCCACGTGGGCACACTGGCCACATTTATGTGCCCACTGGCTCAAGGCCTGCCTCTGGGAGGACCAGGAGGCAGCGGTGAGGTGCCAAGCCACAACTGCCCAGGCATCGGTTTTCCTGCCCCGTGTATTCCTGCACATTTGGGGGCATCTTTTGTACTCCTGATATCAACAGAGGCTCAGAGGTCGAACCCTCCCTGCTAGAGATGCCGGGGTTGAAGTCCCAAAGCGCAGACCACTGGCCATGAGCATCTCCGGGGTGCTGAGCCTCCTCGGCCTTGGGGGCTGCAGCACGAAGCACTGGGGAACTCGAGACTGGAGAGGCTTTCATTCCTCCCAGCTTCCTCGGGTTGGACCCACCCTGAGCCAAGGACAGATTTTTCCAATTTGGAAGTGGTGGGAGCCTCTCACGAGAGGAGGTTCTAGCTAAGAGGTTGAGCTCCCTCGGAGTGGGTCCAGAAGGAGCACCCTACTGTTGTCAGCATGTTTGCCTGGTCGATTAGGAGTCAGAGGACTGGGTGGGAGGCCCTCTCAGACCACAAGTATTCTTGGGCCAGAGAGGAAGCACACACAGCTCGTTACTTTGGGATCCGCACAAAGGATTCGTTCACCAGAAGGAAGACAGAGACCAAGGGAAATCAGCAGCCTTGCTTTTCCAAATGCACACTTATGAACAGTGTGTTCACCCCTCTTTATGTAGCATTAAAAAAAAAAGAAAAAGAAAGCTACCTATAAACTGAAATGGTAAGTCTCTCGCAGTCCAGTGGCTGAGACTCCACGCTTCCAGTGCAGGGGTACAGGTTCGATCCCTGGTCAGGGAACGGGGGTCCCACACGCCACTTAGTGAGGTCAAAAAACAATTTTTTTCCCCCAAACTTTAAACTTTTTATTTTATTTCGGGGTCTGACTGATTAACAATATTGTGGTAGTTTCAGTTGAACAGCGAAGGGACTCAATCGTACATATACACTGTATCCATTCTCCCCCAAACTAGCCTCCTATGGTATAAAAAAATATTTAATAAATAAGCTGGGATGATGAGCAAGGCCAAGGAAGTGGGGCCCCCCAGTGGGCTGTGGAAAGCCACAGTGGGGCCCCCGGGGCCTCAGACGGCTCCAGGGCAGGCCGTGTCGGGACAGCCTATATGTGCTCAGTGACCCTCTGTGTGTCTGTGTTACAGGCCTGGCGCTGGTGCCACAGAAGCTATGTGCCCACTACGCCTGGGACGCCAGCGTGCTGCTTCAGGCCTGGCCCACCGTGGACCCGCAGTTCCTCCAGCAGCCCGAGGTCGTGCAGATGGCAGTTCTGGTGAGTGCCTCCTGAGGCCCCCCGCACCCAGGGGACTCTGACACACACACACATACACACACACACAGACACACACACACACGGCTGGGTCTGGAGGTTCCTCGCCAGGCCTTGCTAGCCCACCTGACTCTCTGCCCAACCTTCCAGCCTGTCTTGCTTTGCCAGCACTTTAAGTTTTGAGGTCACCACGTACCAAAAGCTTGTGGGCAGAAACCTTGTTCGAGCTTTTGAGAGCATGGAGTCAACCTGTCCTGCCTTATGTGCTCTGTCTTCATTCCAACTGTGTTTCAGGCTCTCTAGGTTTCATTCAGCTGCTCTTGGCTTTTGGAAAGGGTAGGGTGATAATGAGGTGGTAGGCATGGAATCCCTCACTCTGCAAAATATATTTCAGGAAGGCTACATGAAATCTCTTTCTTGGTAAAGTGGATCATTTTAAATACATAGAAGTAGTCGATTGTAGTATAGAGCAAGTAATTCTGCTATAGTTTATCCTTATGTATTTTTTATGTATTTAGTTTCTTAATCTGAGACCCATAGTAAGGAATATCTCTTTAATACACTGATGTGGCTGAAGAGGGAAAGAAAACAAGGGGCACACCTTTTAGTCTGAACCACACTTGGGCCAGCTGATTTACATCCCAGCTCTCATCACCCTGAAAGGTAGGCATCACTGTCCTCAATTTTTTTTCAGCTGAGGACACAGGCTCAGAGAGCTCATCACTTTTCCCACATTTATTGATTCCTCAGTCATTATCCAGTTACCTCCCATACCTTAGCACAGTGCTAGGCTCTTAGGACACAAACCCAAATACAACAAACAGAGTCCCTGCCCTCATGGAGCATAAAGCCTGGTGGGAAAGACAAGGGAAAATAAGAAGGAAAGAAAAATAGAAACAAAATGATTGCAAACTGTGGAACGTGCCACAAATAAGTCACTCAGAAACTGAGCGGTAGCCAGGCCTGCCAGTCCCCACCTGCTATGTCTGCCAACCCTGGGCCCTGCGGGCAGGTCCGTGTTGGGAAAGACGGTAGCCCCCAGGAGACTGGCTCCTTGTCAGCCACTCTTTCTCCTCACCCTCTCCCCGACACTTAGTTCCTCAATGCCTCCCATTCGCCTCCCTACAGAGGAGAAGGAGGTGGGGCTGCCTGGCTAGGCTTCTTCCCAGACTCCTCAAAACTAGCCTGTGCCACAGAGAGGCAGTTTCTTTAATTTGATTAATGTTTCTAAGAAATAATTCTCTTGCATACTTCTAAGGACTCATCCTAAGTTCAGTTGAGAAAGGCCAACTTTTTTCTTTTTGTCACACCTGGCAGCCTGTGGGATCTTAGTTCCCTGATCAGGGATCAAACCAGCTCCCCTTGCAGATTCCGAACCACTGGACCACCAGGGAAGTCCCAGAAATGCCACCTTGAGACGCTGAAGTTCTAGTCTGAAAATGTCTTTCCGTTTTAAATTAACCACCGTGGAAAAGAAATTGAGTTTGGATAATTGGTAAAATAATCTTAGATTTTCATTGAAATAAAAATCCAGGATTTAAAATGTGTAGGGCTCCCTGCAAGCACACCCAGCTCAACAGCCTCCGGGTCAGGGTGTCGAGGTCTGCTGTCCCGCCTCCACGTGATCTCACTCAGTGCCAAGGCCAGAAATAGAAGCCGCAGCACACACAGACCAGTGTCACTCGGTGTAGCTCAGTTCAGCCACGCCCGTGTGCTCGGAGCCCAGCCCAGAGGCCCCGCCCGGTGTCCACGTAGCCCAGCACCAGGAGAGACAGTCTGGGGAGGCACACACGTCGTCGTGCGCGGCGACGATTTGTGTAGCCTCCAGGTTAAGACAAAAGAGCTTCAGACTTGGACCTCCTCACTTTGCAAAATGCTTCACCTCCCTGAGCCTCAGTCTCCTCAGTCAGCAAAAGGAGGCAAATCCAGGGCCTGCCTCACCTGATTACGCCAAGAAGTAGATGGAGCATGCCAGGAGTGCTCAACCTGCTTCTGGACGCACTGATGACAAAACCCACTAACACACAGTGAGCCCCGACTAAGAAGCGGGCTCTGCCCTTAGAACCTTCCAGATACTAACTCACTGACCCCGCACAGCAGCCCCATGAGGCGGACCCTGCTGTTCTCCCCATTTCACACCCGTCTCACGAGGAGGAAACAGTGGCAGCACAGGGCTTAATAGCTCACTTGGTAGATGGGAACTGCTGCTCGCATAGGCCTCGCTGCCTCTGGCAGCTGGGGCGCTGGGGACTGCGTCCTGAGGAAGAGGACGTGACCTTGGCTTTGAAAGAGGAGCACCGTTTCTCTAGGGGAGGGAAGGAGCCACGGCGGAGGGAGCCCTCCCCGGACCGTGAGCCGTGGAGCGGCTGGAACGGGCAGGGCCGCTCGAGAGAGAGGGCCGGACTGCATCTGGAGCGGTCGGGGGCTGGCAGGGAAGAGAGGGGGTCCACAGGGTCATCCCGTCTCCAGTGTTGGCTGCAGTGGGGACCTGGGCCTGTGGCTTCAACTCCTGTCCCTCAGCGTGGCCCTCTGAGAATCGGGGCTGGAATGGCAGTGACCTACCCCACAGTCTTGTGACGGGGATAAGCAGGGTCTCTCAGGTGCCTGGCGCAGAGAGAGCTCAAGCAACAAGTGCGTTTACTGCCATGAGCCACTGTGGGGCTCCTGTCAGTGAGCAGTGGATGGGGCAGTTAGGGGCTGGGGGGACAGCACTCCCGGCCAGGGGCCCACAGGCAGCTGCTGGAAAAGGCCCAGAGAACAACACAGAGGCCTGGACCCAGGCCGGGTAGGGAAGTGGAGGTGGCAAGGCCAAAGGGCGGAAGCTAGCAAGGCCACCAGGTGGGGACCTGGAGACCTTCCTAGAGGCAAGCAGCCGCTGTTCGAGGTGATGTCTTAGTTGTCTCCCATCCCGTCCTCTAGGTGGCGCTAGTGGTAAAGAACCTACCTGCCAATGCTGGAGATGTAAGAGACACAGGTTCAGGAAGATCCCCTGGGGGAGGACATAGCAACCCACTCCAGTATTCCTGCCTGGAAAATGCCGTGGACAGAGCAGCCTGGCAGGCTATAGTCCATGGGGTCGCAGAGTCGGACACAACTGAAGTGTCTTAGCACAGCACAGCACAGCACAGTGATCCAGGCCAGTGCAGCCTCTAAAAATGCCACTAAGGTCTACAGAAATCTGGAAAGATAAACAGGTGACTAAGGGATCCTGGATAATATGCTTTGGTTGAAACTTCAGAGGTTCTTCCCAGTAATTTTTCATAATACAGTGACTTTATTTTCCAAGTTAAAAACTGGAGCATTCATGAAAGAAACGTAAGCATTCTGACAGGAGCCACTGGGATGGAGGATTTGAAACAAGCTGTTCAGAAGCTATCTGGATCACATGTCACTTTCCTTAGCAACAATATCAGTTCATATTTGATGTGGAATTTAAGCTTCACATCAAACAAGTGAACCAACATTCAGTGAATAATACCACTGGTGTCTGGAACCGTTCAGTTCAGTTCAGTTCAGTCACTCAGTCATGTCTGACTCTTTGTGACCCCATGGACTGCAGCATGCCAGGCGTCCCTGTCCATCACCAACTCCTGGAGCCCACTCAAAACTCATGTCCGTTGCGTCGGTGATGCCATCCAACCATTTTATCCTCTGTCATCCCCTTTTCCTCCTGCCTTCAGTCTTTCCCAGCATCAGGGTCTTTTCCAATGAGTCAGTTCTTCGCATCAGGTGGCCAGAGTATTGGAGTTTCAGCTTCAACATCAGTCCTTCCAATGAATTTTCAGGACTGATTTCCTTTAGGGTGGACTGGTTGGATCTCTTTGCAGTCCAAGGGACTGTCAAGAGTCTCTCCAACACCACAGTTCAATAGTATCAATTCTTTGGTGTTCAGCTCTCTTTAGAGTCCATCTCTCACATCCATACATGACTACTGGAAAAACCTTAGCTTTGACTAGACAGACCTTTGTTGGCAAAGTAATGTCTCTGCTTTTTAATATGCTGTCTAGGTTGGTCATAGCTTTTCTTCCAAAGAGCAAGCGTCTTTTAATTTCATGGCTGCAGTCACCATCTACAGTGATTTTGGAACCCCCAAAAATAAAGTCTGTCACTGTTACCATTGTTTCCCCATCTATTTGCCATGAAGTGATGGGATTGGATGCCATGATCTTAGTTTTCTGAATGTTGAGTTTTAACCCAACTTTTTCACTCTCCTCTTTCACTTTCATCAAGAGGCTCTTTAGTTCTTCTTTGCTTTCTGCCATAAGGATGGTGTCATCTGCATATCTGAGGTTATTGATATTTCTCCCAGCAATCTTGATTCCAGCTTGTGCTTCATCCAGCCCAATGTTTCTCATGATGTACTCTGCATAGAAGTTAAGTAAGCAGGGTAACAATATACAGCCTTGCTGTACTCCTTTCCCAATTTGGAACCAGTCTGTTGTTCCATGTCCAATTCTAACTCTTGTTTCTTGACCTGTATACAGATTTATGAGGAGGCAGGTCAGGTGGTCTAGTATTCCCATCTCTTTAAGAATTTTCCACAGTTTGTTGTGATCCACACAGTCAAAGGCTTTGGCATAGTCATTAAGCAAAAGTAGATGTTTTTCTGGAACTCTCTTGCTTTTTTGATGGTCCAGCGGATGTTGGCAATTTGATCTCTGGTTCCTCTGCCTTTTCTAAATCCAGCTTGAACATCTGCAACCGCACAGGCCCATTTTAGGTCAGAACTGTGAGTGGTGTGGATCCTGTTTCCAGGTTGTCACACGTGAGCGCCCCCTTCTGGGGCCAGTCATCAGGAAGGGAGGTTGCCCACATTCCCCAGAAATCAGTCCACCTGAAGCGCCCTGTAGCCAGATCTGAACTTGAAGTGATCTTCAGTAACACAGTTGTCCCTCTCCTCCTGAATACAGCCTAAACCATCTCGTGCCAAGAGTTTTTGACATAATTCCCACCACAGGTGTGATGGGGGCAGTGTTCAGGAAACACGGTGGCACCCCCGCCCTCTCTGTGGTGTTCAGGTGTTAATCCCACCCGTCTCACTACACTTTGCTCTTCTGGGAAGCTGCGCACTGGCCTTTTCTTTCTCTCTTCCCACAGCCTGTCCCCACACAGAGACAGCAGCACCCTTTAGGGGCAGTGGGTGTCAGGCTGCCTACCCCTCTCAGGCTTTCCTCATGGGTTGTCTCTCTTTTCACCTTCTCAGATCAACAACAAAGCCTGCGGCAGAGTCCCCGTGCCCCAGCATGTCGCCCAGGACCAGGACAAAGTCCTCGAACTGGTTCTCCAGAGTGAGCTGGGTGTCAGGCTCTTACAGGGGCGCAGCATCAAGAAGGCCTTCCTCTCCCCGCGCACCGCCCTCATCAACTTCCTGGTGCAGGACTGACTGCAGGCCCGCTGCGGCTCCTCTGCCAGGTCTGAGGCGGAGGAAGGAGTCTGGTGCCGGGGTGAGGGTGGGTAGGGGCAGAGGAGAAATATGGGTGAAGCGGGTGAGGGGCGCGTACCTCGGCCATCGCAGGTGGGGGAAGCATCCAGCCCCACCTGAAGCCCCCAGAGATCTGGTCGGGTGGGAGCAGGAAGGTGAAAAGAGAAGCAGATGAGCCTGAACACGAAGCCCCTCTAGCAGCCTGGGCACCTCTGGACCCTGGGAACTGCAGTGCCTTCGGCAGGTCTGAGGAGCGAGAGGCTACAGCGAGGATGCCAGGGGCTCAGGAGCAGCTCGAGCAGTCGCTGTTGATCGGTGACGCAGCCTCAGCCTCGAAGCAGACGGTCTCCTGCCTTCAGGCTGGATCCAGATACCCACGTGCGGCCCAGACACTGGCGTCTTCAGAAGCCACTTGGGGGAATTCCCTTTCCGTCTGGTGGTTTGGACTCGGTGCTTTCCCTGCTCTGGACCCCGGTTTGCTCCCTAGTTGGGAAACTAGGATCCTGCATGGCTGGCACAGCCCAAAAAAAGAAGAAGAAGAAATAGCTGGGAATCAAGAGGCAAGCAGGGCTGGTCTGGCTGCCTGCACCCCAGCTCCTCAGCCCTGCCTGGCTGGCTGTTTCCACCCTGGCTCAGCTGGACTTGCCTGCTGGGCCTGCTCTGATGCTGATCCTCGGGCCCACTGAATGGGGAGCAGCCCCTCCCAACTGCCCCCTCAGAGTGTCACGTTCGCTGTGAAGCGAAGCAGAACCAAGCTGCTTCCAGCCTGGACAGAACCCATCTCAGGGCCCGCCACAGCTCAACAGGGCGTCTGCCCATGTGTGCCCCAGATGGTAATGCCACCCTGGGTGTGGCCCCCAGAGCCTGTCGTTAGGAAGAACGAGTCCACCACCGCTAGTGGGGGTGGGGGTGGGGGCTGGTGCCACCCGGATGTCGCCTCCTGTGCTCCAGCCACAGCAGCCGGCTGCCAGGAAGACCCCCGTGTGATGTATATTAGGGTGATCCTGGGTTTTGGTGAAGCCAGAGGTCAGGTGCTCTCAACAGAACTGGCCTCAATCCACTGAGTACTGTTGAGTACGGGGAGGGGAGGAGAACCCAGACGCGCTGTGACACCGAACATCTGTGTTTGCTCCCCGACGCCTCTTTCTGAAATAGGCTCAAATGTGGTCCCTTGCAGTTCAGCAGTTAACAGATGACTTTTTTTTTTAATGGAATAAAGTGTTTGTCATGTATGACTTTGGGACAAATGTATGATCCTGGAATAGTCACCATATTCCAATTCTAGGAGTTAATCAGGAACACACTGAGTTACTCTGTTATTCTCTGAAGCACTGGCTGTGTGCCTGACTCCATGTAGACTGTTATAAAGTGGGACGCGTGGGGAACTTACCAACAGTGGTAGACGGTACTGACTCAGAAACAGCATCTAAGTCACTTTTCTCAGGCTTGATCCTCCGCCTGGTCCCCATGCCCAGAAATCCTGGTATAACTGATCTCAAGTGCACTTGGGCATCAGGGATCTCATTGACAGAATCTCCACATTTGATTGATTGTTGATTGTTAGTCGTTCAGTCATGTCCGACTCTTCACAACCCCATGGACTGTATGTAGCCCACCAGGCTCCTCTGCCCATGGAATTCTCTGGGCAAGAATACTGAAGTGGGTAGCCATTCCCTTCTCCAGGGGCTCTTCCTAATCCAGGAATCGAACTCGGATGTCCTGAATTGCAGGCAGATTCTTTACGGTCTGAGCTACAAGGGAAGCCGACACAGGTGCTCCACAGGTGATTCTAATGGCCAGCTGAGTTTGAGAACCACTGGACTAACTGATTCATTGAGCCATAATGGCTAACTAGTCCTTTCTCTCCCTAACCTTCAGCTTCACTGGGATGAAATTAGTCCTGGACCAAAACACAGCGAAGCACAGTCAGGAAAGACTTGGACTGGAAGGGGAGGCAGGGACCAGAACTCTGGAACAGGTATTTAAGATGTTCCCAGAGCTGACCTGAGCGGACAAAATCCTATGGCATGTACCAACACACGCAGATGCACTGTAAGCAAACAGATGAGTGTCTTTGGTTCAAGGGGGGAGTGAGTGCTATTGTCTCATTTATTCCTCAAGTAAACGAAGTGATCTTGAGTCTGCCAGTAAGGTGAGGGCAGAGATCCGTTTATTAGCACGTAATCTGGCCAGAACAGCGGGTGAGTAAAGCTTCAAGACCGCTGGACTAAACAGTATGGCTTCGAAGAACTTCTCCAAGAGGAGAAAAAGTTTTAAAAACAGAGGAGCTCGTTGGTATCACTGAGCTAGTTGGTGTAATGGAACAGTTGAACAGAAAAACCAGATCCCTGGGGTGGGGAATGATCTCAGTCCTTTATTAACTGCCTTGATTAGGTCAAAACCTGGACTGAACAAGTTCCCTTGCATAATGTCATTTAATTTCCACCAAAACCCTAGAGGGAAAGAATGAGTCTGTCATAAATAAGAAGAAACCCGGGTTCTGAGGTTCAGTAATTTGCTCAGTTTGCACAGCTAATAAGTAGAAGCTTTTTGTTGCTGCTGTTGTTAAGTCACTAAGTCATGTCCAACTCTTTTGCAACCCAGTGGAGTGTAGCCCGCCAGGCTCCTCTGTCCATGGGATTTTCCAGGCAAGAATACTAGAGTGGGTTGCCATTTCCTTTTCCAGGGCATCTTCCCAACTTTGGGATCAAACCCGAGTCTCTTGCATCTCCTACATCAGCACATGGATTCTCTACCAGGCTCCACAGTAAGTAGAAGAACTGGATCCAAACCCCAGCTCTCTGGCCTCCAAATCTCCTTGTGCCACCTACTGTGTCTACCAGTTCCCTCACCTCATTTCCCATCTTGCTGGAAGTACTAGACTGAGGAAAACGCAGATGTTGGCTGGGAGCTCGGGGCTTTCTGGGAGGCCTCGTGACTGTATGGAGTGGCCATTCTTGTTGCCTCTGTTCTGCCTTGGCTTAGGGTTCCCTGACTGATGGCCCGAGGCTCCTGGGGGCAGATGGCCCAGTGGCGTGAGCTGGAGGTTTGAGGCCATGAAGAAGTCCGCCAGAAGTCCTTGCAAGCCACTCAGGGCCCTTGGCAGGCCAGTGCTCAGACAGGATAGACTCCAAACCCAGAGTTCAGCACCCGAAGTCGGCTTTGGTTTTCATCTCTAGGTGGTTTGATTCCTGATCTGAGCCCAGGTCGGGATTAGGAGGCTGCTAGCGTGCACAGCCATTCACCTGGGCTGATGACACTCCTGCCGGGCCACTGCTCAGGCCGGAGGGCTTGGTTCCTGCGCCAGCTGCCCCGGTCTCTACCACCTGCTGCCCTCTTGGTCTTTCTCCTCCCAGGAGGGAAGGGAAGGAGGCAGACAAGGCTCCAGGGTCGCTGGGTGCACCAGGCACTGTGCAGGGGGTTTCGCTGCTGCTCTTCACAGCAGTGCTGCAAAGTGAGAATTATGACCCCCGCCTTTAAGGAAGGAAACCGAAGCCTAGTAAAGTGTAGCAAGTTACCTGCGTCCTGCCACTGGTAACTGCTCGAGCCAGGATTCAGCCCCAGTTCTGCCTTCCTGTTCACAGCTTGCTTTCTCCAGCCTGCCTTCCGGGAGGGAAGAAGTGGGGTGTCTTGGGAGGAAATACAGCTTGTTCTTTCTGTCCCAGGAATTCTAAACTGGAGCTCTGGCGTGTGTATGTGGCCCTGCGGAATAGAGCCCAACACTCCTGACTCACCTCACCGCAGATGCTCCTTGAGAAAGCGAGCTGAGCTTTTGTACCCCAGATCCGTCCATCGCTGGCTGTGGGCCAGCCCAGGGTGGAGGGAGGTAGTTAATAAGTTTCTGGGCATTTTGGGATGAAGGGACTCCCACTGGCTCAGGGTAGGTTTCCAGAGAGAAGCACAGCCGAGCCTCAGCAACCAGCACGTGTGGGAGCTGGGGCCAGGCGTGCCTGCTTGTGAGGAGGACCTGGGGAAGCACCCAAGGTGACCACCACAAGGAGAGAGAGTGCAAATCCAAGCTTGAGAAGCAGCCAGCCTGGGGACAAGGAAAGACTCCAGACAGACGCCGAGTCACCAGAGACGTGGATGAGCACAGGATGGGGTGAGGACGAGCCGAGCTACCTTGGGGCTGCCCTGGTGCCCTGGGCTGGGGGTGGGGAGGGGTCTCCAGGCAGCGCCACTGCCTTAGAGACAGTGATGAGGCCAAACCGGAATCCGTCATCCCCCTTCTGCAGATGACAAGTCCATGACTCACCCAGGCTGAGACTTGCTTTCTAATCCCATTCTGTGCTCATTCCACTCGGGTACCCCTTGAAAAGCCCGGTGGTACCACCAGACAAAATTTACCTCTGGAAGTAAATGCTCTTAACTGTGGAAGACATCAGGATAGACCAAATGGGAAGAGTCTGAACCCCCTCCCCCCGCCATTTCTTCCTCTGAGACGAGCAAGCAGAAAACATCTGTTTCATGGGCTGATCCCTGTCTGACTTTCAGAGGGAGGGTGGCCAAAGACTCTCATCCAAGCTGATGAGTCTGGAGATCGGAATCTGGAGTGGCCAACCATGAGCAAGAGGGAATCCCCAGAGTGGATGGGCGAGCGGTGCTGGCAGGGAGGGGGCGGCGGGAAACAGCTTGGGAAAGACCAGTCCTGTGGGCAGAGGCCTTGGATCCAAGGGTGGGGCCAGCAATCATCCAGAATGGGTGACCTTATTCCAGGTCTCCATCACGTCTGTCCACGTGACAGAAGGGAGGCAGGAGTAACAAGGCCCTGGGGGGAGGTGGTGGCCAGGCCTGCTGGAGTCAGGCTCCTGGAATCCAACACTCATGATTCACCTCCATGCGCCTCCAGCTCTGCACTTGAATTCCAGGTCTTGTCTGGCCTCTGAAAGAGGCAGCCTGTGTGGAGCACCCCACTCAGTGAGCCTGAGATGCCCTCATATCAGCAGCAGTAAGAACATTTGCCACTTTCTGAGGGCTAGCTGTGTGCTCGGCCTGTTCTGGGAGACTTACCACAGAAGGGGCTGAGCTCAGGACCATATGAGAGGCTGGCAGCCAGTCCGACGCTGCTCCACTGCACCGCTTCCCACAGGCGTTGATGCAGACCAGCCCTAAACCTCCCAGGTTTGCCAACGCAGCCTTGATTTCTGACTCTCTCTCCAGTTGTCAAGAACCTGCCAAGCCAACACTCACTGATCCAAGGACAGCTGGGTGAGCACCTCCCTGGTGCAGATCTGGGCTTTCTCTCTGAGCCCAGGCCTGAGCTCTCCCAGGGACCCATCACCTTTAATATTCATGGATTTATTTGGCCATGTCAGGTCTTAGCTGTGATACACAGGATCTTCATTGTGATGCTCGGGCTCAGTTGCCCCTCAGCATGTGGGGTCTTAGTTCCCCGACCAGGGATCAAACCCACATCCCCTGCATCGAAAGGCAGATTCTTTTTTTTTTTTTAATTTATTTATTTAAATTGGAAGCTAATTACTTTACAATATTGTAGTGGTTTTTGCCATACATTAACATGAATCAGCCATGGGTGTATTTGTGTCCCCCATCCTGAAACCCCCTCCCACCTCCCTCCCCATCCCAGAGAGGCAGGTCCTTAACCACTGGACCACCAGGGAAGTCCTAAGCCATCACCTTTGAGCCCCATCAGTCAGGGGGGCAGTTTGGCTCCACTCTGCATACCTGGAAGAAAAATCCCATGGACAAGAACAGGGGAGACCTGGCCTGGGCCCGTGGGCATGGTGAGAGCTGCCTGGCCTCACAGCATCCCAGAACATCCTTCCCAGACCATCCTTTCCTGCCACCGCAGAAGGCCTCCTCTGGGATCACTTCAGGCTGGTTGGCCCCATCCAGAGGTGGCCGCGCCTCCCACACCTGCCGCACCTACACTCTGACGGGACTGGGAGGAGAACCGGGCCTGGGCAGGAATCCTCTTCCTGAGACCCTGTGAGGTGAGGGGTCAGTGTTGAGTGGGTAGAGCGGACACTGGGGGGTCAACAAGGGAGGCAGGGCCACCCCACGGGTGACACCGTACCCTGAGCCTGGCATGTCATTTATCAGGGAAAAGATGAATGACATCTTTTGAGAAACAGGCCCTTCTTGAGAAACGGCCAGGCTGGGCCAGTGGGGCTTTGTGAGGTGGGTGCCCCAGGGAGCTCTCTGTCTTCGGACAGGACACAGAGCAGCCACCGCGTGGAAGTAGGCTGAAAAGCCAGACGTCATCGATGGTCTCCATTCTTGGTTATCACTCCACCTGTTAGCAGCTTGCAGCTGCTAATAGAAATTTAGTTTTGATTAATAATTAACTTTAGTGGATTTTTATTATGGTCTGGATGTTTGTGTCCCCCTGAAATGCATATGTTGAGACTGTACTTCCAAAGGCAACGGTACCTAGCAAGTGGGGCTTTGGAGGTGACTGGGTGAGGTCATGAGGGAGAGGCCCTTGTGGGTGGGATTAGTGTCCTCGTGAGAGTCACAGAAGAGCTTGCTTCCTCCCTGCATCCTGCCACGTGAAGACACAAGTCAGCAGTCTTCAACCCAAAGAGGGTTCTCTACAGAACTCCAGCAAGCGGGCACCCTGATCTCAGACTTCAGCCTCCGGAACTGTGAGGAATAAGTTTCTGCTGTTTATTAGCCCTGCAGTCTATGGTACTTTGCTACAGCAGCAAGAACTAAAACAACTAGTAACATCTTCTCATTTATTTTTTCCTATGTTCTCAGTTGCGTCCAACACATTGCAACCCCATGCACTGAAGTCCACCAGGCTTTTCTATCCATGGGATTTCCCAGGAAAGAATCCTGGAATGTGTTGCCATGTCCTCCTCCAGGGAATCTTCCCAACCCAGAGGTCAAAAACCAGTCTCCTGCATTGGCGGGCAGATTCTTTACCACTGAGCACCTATTGCTTTAAATTTTTCCTAAAGCATACATGTCATATTATTTTCAGAACACCTTATCTAGTTTTTAACTAGGTCTGAGAGACTTTTGAAGTATAGTCCTGTGATTTCACCAATTAGCACTTGAAACTGCCAAGATAAAATACAGGGATCCTGCTCTTAGAAACCATATGGACCAGGAGAGCAATCTGGTGTATTGGAGAGACATAACAAGCTTTGGCCAGTATTCAACTCCTTCAGAAATTACCATCTTAGGAGTCAGTTCCCCTTTTAGTGAGTGCAGTAGAGCTTACCTGCGCTGCAACCCCTTAATTATGCACTAACACCTTGGTGGTCTGCTAGTATCTTTTAAAAATATATTTTATTTATTTGGCTGAGCTGGGTCTCAGCTGCAGCATTCAGGAACCACTTCCCTGACCAGGGATGGAACCCAAGCCCCTTGTATCGGGAACCCGGATCCCCAGCCACTGGATCACCTGTGGAGTCCCGATCTGCTAGTATCTTGTCTACCAGCCATCTTTAGCAATAATTTTTTTTTTTAATTATCAGTCAGTTGTTGATGTAACTATAACCGCAGCATTAGTCACTCAGTTGTGTCCAACTTGCAATCCCGTGGACTGTAGCCCACCAGGCTCCTCTGTGCATGGGATTCTCCAGGCCAGAACTCTGGAGTGGGTTGCCATTCCCTTCTCCAGGGGATCTCCCTAACCCAGGGATCAAACCCGCGTCTCCTGCATTGCAGACAGATCCTTTACTGTCTGAGCCACCAGGGAAACTATAGCAGATACACCCCTAAACCGTGGTGGGCTCACCCAGCAGACTTTCTCTCTCATCCCTGTAAGTCTAACCCTCTGGAGAAGGCAGCAGGGGAGGGACTGTTCCTTTCCAGCTTGATGGGGGTGGGGGGCAGGCTGAAGGAGATTCCTCTGTCTTCACCTCCTGGCCCTCAGGGTTGCGTTGAACATTAGTACCCAGCCCTCAGATAGAGGCAGAGACAGCTGAAGTTTCATAAGGAGGTTTCTAGGGGCCGAATCTAAAGTGGCATGCATCTCTTCTGCCCGCTGGGAAATGTGGGCAGCCACCCCCCCAGCAACAAGTCTGTGTGAGGGAAGGGAACCCAGATCTTCGGTGGGCAGCCACCTGCCTGCACCACCCGAACTGTCTTTTTTGTTTTTAGACTCTTGGTTGTCAGAGTCTGTCTGTTATCTTCTAAATCTCTCAGTTGTCTGCTGACACTCGGATTTATAGGCACCCCCCATGCCCGGAGGAAGGACTGTTTACCTTCTGAATCTGTGAAAGCTGCAGACTGTGGCTCTGAAATAACCCATTCATCACCTCCCAGCCTGCGGTGCCGCCCTGCCCTCTGTCCTGGACTCCAGGCCTCGCTCCAGAAACATATGAAATCACAGATCTGCTTTGTGCTGCCCTCTAAACGGCCGACTTTTACTCCAGAGTTCTGCTCATTGGTCTCCAGTTCTCCCCAGTCTCCTTCCTCCATGACATTCACATGTTGATTAATGGAGACACTTTGGTGGAGCATCTTGAGCTTTTGGAGGAGGTGGGGCATTTTAATTAAAAGGTAGAAAAAAGCAGGTTTCCCCTTGCCCTGCCGGAAACCTGGGAAATTCTTCAGATTCCTGTTTGTGAAGGGTCAGGGCTGTTTATTCAGGGTATAAATGTGACACAGCCCTAAACACTTCACCCCGTGCTTCGGTTCTGGACACTTGTACCCCCACCCCACCTCACACACACCATCTCAACACACACACACACATACTCTTCCCACACACCACCTCAACATACATACCCCCCCACACACCCCACCTTGCACACTCACCCCACACAATACTCCTCACACACACCACATACACACACCGTCTCAACATACACACACCACTTCACACACACTCCACCTCACACACACCACACACAATACTCCTCACGCACACCACATACACACACCACCTCACACACACACCCCACACACATACTCCTGACATCACCTCAGCATAGACACATACCAGCTTACACACACACCTCCATGTACATGCTCCTCACACACACCACATACACACACAACCTCACATACACACGCCATACTCATACTCCTCACACATACCACCTCAACATGAACACACACGCCACACACATACTCTTCACACACACCAACTGCACACACCACCTCAACACACACACGCACCACCTCACACACACCCACACCACATATTCTTCACACATACCACCTCAACATACACACATACCCCCCACACACACCCTACTTCATACACAAACCCCACACAATACTCCTCACACACACCACACACAAACCCCCCTCACACACACACCCCACACACATACTCTTCACACACACCGCATACACACACCACCTCAACATACACACACACACCTCCCAAACACATATTCTTCATACATAAACACACACACTATACACTCTTATACGCCCCCACCTATCAGACACACAGACCGTAGAGAACACACATATACCACATACACACCTCAACACACATATACACACCCCCCCACATGTTGCAAATGTACCACATATATGTCACACGCGTTTTGCCACATACCACACATACACACCCCACACGATACATGCCAGCATGTGACACACACATGCCCAAGCCAACAGCCTGTCTGGGGAGTAGTAACCGGTAATTTATTTTTGCCAAATAGAGCACGAGCCTCACAGGTGACCAGGGGCATTGTGGGGAGGGCAGTTTTGTCTTGAGGATTAATCCAAGTCATTGCTGCCAGGCAGGGAAGGGCTGGAGGCTGGGACCAGGGTGGACAGTTACACAGGAAGGCCCCCATCCTCACCTGTGCTCAGGTGACCCCATCACCAGAGGTGTCCAGCTGCAGGAACCCTTCCTCTGGCAGCACCCACCTGTGGGGGGAATCATCTGTATTGTTGATGGAAACACAGTAGTAAGTTGGGGCTCCCTTGTGTATTGAGCACTGACTTTGTGCAGAGATCGAACTTGGCTAGTGGCGGGTGAAACAGAGGGCCCTAGGACTCTGTGTGGCTGGAGTCCCTGCTCTCTCAGGTCCCGGCTCTGAGAGCTCTGTGGTCACAGGTGGGGCAGGCAAGCTGAGGCCCAGCCCTGGACTGGGGCAGGGGTCAGAGGTCTGGGCTGGAGTCTGTTGGGGTGATAACAATCGAGAGCCTCCCAGAGCCTCCCAAAGGATGACCTTGGGGGTCAGGGAGAAGCAGAGACAAGCGGTGGGGGTTGGGGGGGGATCTTCACTTCCAGATCCCATCTTGTTTTTATCCGCATGCCGATCTTTCAGCGCAAGAGCCAGGAATGTGAGTCGGAGGCTGCCCCTCTGCAGGAAGGAGCTCAGGGGCAGATTCCAGGTGAGGACGGCACCGGCCCCGCGGGGTCCAGCTCCCCCACAGCCGCTACTGCAGCCCCGCCAGCTGCCATCAGCCTCTGATGAGCCGAGCCGTGCCCGCGCTGTGCTCAGCAAAGTGAACCAGGAGCGAACAGGACACGATCTCCGCAACATGGGTCCACACACTCCCACCCTCACCTCTCCGCACTGCCCCCAGCTCACTCAGCTCCAGAAAGCCTGGCTTCTTTGCCCAGCCACAAGGGGCACACGCCTGCCTCACAAGCTCAGACTTGGAGTCCCTCTGCCGAGAAGGCTCCTCCCCAGATCGCTGGTTCTCTCACCCGCTTTGGTCCTCAGTCTGTGAGATCTTCCCAGACCGTTCTATACAAAACGCCACCCCACCCCCAGCATCCCCTGCTCTCTAGCCAATAACCACACAGTTTGCATATTTATCTTATCATGTGTCTCTCCCTCCAGAAAGTCAGCTTTGTGAGGGCAGGTACTCTTGCAGCCTTATTTTATTTACTTACGATTGTTTTCCTCTCTGTTGTATCTCAGACCCAGAACACTGTCAGGCACACAGTAGGTACTCAATAAATATCTGCATGAATGATTCTGGTCCTAAGTGGACTCAGTGACCTTGAGCAACTTGTTAATCCAGCAGAGGTTTTAATTTCCTTAATTACAAAATTGACACAGTGAAGCCAGCTAGTGGGTGGGGTGGGCATCCTGGAAGGGAAATCTGAAAATAGTCTGTGGATATTTTGTAAACTGGAAACTGCTGAGCAGCCTGAAATGACAGTCCTGGGATTTCTCTGCCAGGGGAACAAAATGACAGCAGTTGGATGGTTTCCTGCACCACCTTTCAGTTAAGACTTGTTGCCTGGGCTGCCACAGAATCAATAAAGGTAAGTCACATGGTTTTATTGGAGCACATGAGCTTCTTGCAAATATAGTGTGTGTGTGTGTGTGTGTGTGTGTGTGTGTGTGTGTGTGTGTGTGTGTGTGTGTGTGTGTTTGAAAGTCTTGATTGTCAAGAGCTGGGCTGACTCCAACGACTGGAGGCCCTCAGGAGAGGGAGCTTCAAGCAAAGGCCACGTGGAGACAAGGCAGTGAGCTGCTGCTGGAGGGAGCACTGTGGCTTTATTTTAAGGTTGACAATGGTGAGGGAGCAAAATGGGATGCAGTAAGCCTTTCATTGGCTATTTCCCCTGAGGCAGGAATGAGAAGGAACTAAGGTTTCTATTTATCATAAGGCGGGGTAGGGCCCATGGGAGCCAGGCAGGGGAGACAGGTGGACAGCCATAGACCAAAAAGAGCCTGTTGCTATGCTGGTGGCCCTGGGCTCTGACTGTGGGTCACAATGATCCTCTCTGGGCCAGAGTCAAAAAAAACAACAACACAAAAACCGCTGGACAGTAGAATAAGGCAAACAGTGACCCATGGGCCAAATCTAGCCCTCCACCTGTTTTTGTAAATAAAATTTTATCACAACATTGCCATTTATGAATTTTCTGGTTGTTTTTGCAGCGTTCAGTAGTTGTGACAGAGACTCTATGGCCCACAAAGCCTAAAATATTTATTGTCTGGTCCTGCACAGAGGAAGTTTGTTGAACTTCAGAATGATGAGGGGGGACATTGGGTTTGAGGGAGGGGTCTGAAAACTTGGGTTGAGTTCTGGTGCATCTGTTTTCAATCTGGTGCCTGCAGGCAAAGCCTTTGCCTCTCCAAGCCTCAGTTTCTTTACCTGTGAAATTGTGTGGTAATGTCCATTCTGCCTAGTTGTCATGAGTATTTAAAAGATAATGTATTTATTATATCTCCTTCTGTTATTTTTCGTGGATATCTTAAATTGCAATGTGCAAGCTTAACCAATAATCATCTTCCTTGAGTTAATATTATATCACTTGACAGTGGACAGACTGAACTCTTACAGAACTATTCTCTCCTGCCCTTCTGTCAAATATTGTCAAATTATTTTGTTATAAATCCCACACAAATTGCTTACTATTTTTGCTTTAAAAAGAAAAAAATTGTCTTTTTTATTTGCCCAAGTACCTACCATTTTGTATATTCTTGATTCTTCCTGCAGATCTGACTTTTGATCTGAGATAATTTCCCATTGGCCTCAAGAATTTTCTTTGGTGTTTCTTATAGTGCTTCTGCTGGCAGTAAATTCTGTCAAATTTGTCAGCCTTTGTTTGTGTGAAAAAAAAAAATTCTCCTTCTACTTTCACTGGATATAGATATCTTGGTGACAAATTTCTTTTGACATTTTAGATGCCCTTCTATTGATTTCTGGCTTTAATTGTTTCTGATGAACTTTAGCCATCATTCTTTTAGTTATTCGACTGAAGATATGTTATTTCCTTTGGCTACTTTTAAGGTTTTCTCTTTTACTCTGTGTTTCAGTGGTTTGACTAGGGTATTTCCCCTAAGGATACCCACTCCCTGGATATGGTTTTCTTTGTTTTTACCCTGCTTGGGTTCATGAGATTCATGTATCTGTGAGATAGCATTCAATAATTTTAGAAGACTCTCTACTGTTAAATCTTTAATTCTGCTGCCCCATTTTTTACTTCCCTCCCTTTCTGATATGTCACTTGCATTTACGTTAGATCATAGATGTTATCTCACAGTCTTCTGGTCCTCTGTTCTGTTCTTTTTTCTTTTCTTTCTTTAAAATAAAAAAAATCAAATTGCATGCATTTGTAAGAAATACTACGAACAGATCTTGTGCTGTTCCGCCAGTGATAACATCTTGCAGAGCTACAGTACAATGTCACAACCAGGATAATGATATTAATAGAATCCACTGACCTTATTCAGATTTCCTCCGTTTTACTTGTACTGATCCGGTGTGTGTGTGTGTGCATGTGCTTAGTCGAGTGCAATTTGATCACAATGGTGGGCTCGTGTGTCCCCCACCGTGGTCAAGATACGGAACAGGGAGTATAAGGATTCCTTGGTTGCCTTTTTATAGCCACCCTACCTCCTACCACATCAACACCCTATTCCTAGCCCCTGATAATAACTAATCTGTTCTCCATCTCTATAATTTTGTCATTTCAAGATTGTTACATAAATGGAACCATATGGTATGTAACCTGTAGGACTGGCTTTTTTTTTTGCTTAGCAAAAGTCCCTTGAAGTTCATCCAAGTTTTTGCATTTATCAGTAGTCTGTTCCTTTTTATTACTGAGATGCATTCCATGGTATGTACTACTATCTTTAGGACATTTGAGTTGTTTCCAGTTTTTAGCTATTACCAATAAAGCTATGTATGTATAGGCTTTTGTGTGAACATAAGCATTTATTTCTCTGGGGTAAATGCCCAAGACTGTAATTCCTGGGTTGTATGAATTATAGATTTACTTGCATGTCTTTGAGTTCACTGATTCTTTCTTACTCTGTGCCTAGTCTGCTGTTAAACTTATGTAAGGAATTCTTCATTTCTGATACCATATACCTTAATTCACATTTTTCCATTTGCTTTTTTAAAATAAGTTTTCATTTTTCTATTGCATTAGTCATTTTTTCCTATATTTGTTATCTTTTTACATAACTTTTAAAACATATTTAAAGTTATTTTAAATGCCTCTTCTTTACAGTGTTCCAACACGTGGGTGTCTGTGTGTGTTTCTGCTTTCTGTTTCTTTTCTCTTGATAGATCACATTTTCCTGCTTCTTCATGTGTCATAACTTTTTTTTTTTTCACTGTATGCCAGGTATAGTTATAAAAGCACACTAGAGGATGAGGTGGGTAGTAGTCTTCCCAGAAAGGACTTGCTAAACTCTTCAGGGAGTCAGTCATAGCTTTGGTAGTTTCAGTTCACTTAGTTTCAAGTCTTGAGTGGGTATCAGGCCCCTCCCTCCAGCAGAAATGGCCTCTGACCAGGTGGCCAAGGAGACCTGGCAACTCTGAACATCATCCCCAGCTACTCTGCCAGATTTATAAATGACATTCTTCTTTACCAGGCCAACCACACTTCACCTCCAAGCCTTCCCTCCAGGAAACCTTCCTGGAGCCTCTTAGCTACGTTAGAGTTCTTTCCCCACCACTGCTACACACACCTTCCTCCATGCCTTTGCCCCATTGCTTTGGAATGAGCTGGATTTCTACTCTCTCCTGCCCCCACTCCATCCCCTCACCACATAGGCTCCTCAAGAACAAGGGTTGTGTCTCACCCTTCACTGTTTCCCCTCAATAGATAGTGGTTGTGAATTGGGTCAAAAACGAACACTTACTAAATTATTCTTGAATGAACAAACAGATGTCTGGATGAGTGTGGTACCAGAGGGGTGTAGGGTCGACATGGCATTTAGTACAGGGTTTTGCACTGGGTCTTCAGTCAGGCCCAGAGCAGAGAGGTCCTTGATCCGTGCACCCAGCCCATCTGAAAGACGCAGCTCTGTCAGGTGGTTAGGAAGAGGGGACAGCAAAGTGATCCAAGGCAGGGACATCAGCACTGGGCAGGTTTTGTGGATGGTTGTTCTGGAAGGAGAAGCATATTGGGGCATTCTGTGCCTATCTAGAAGAAACTAGGGCATTCTCTGGAGGAAGGAAAGATGTCGGCATTGACTTCCTGGGAGGAGGACTGGATAAGAGTGGGGGTGAGCAGCAGGTGACCCAGAGACGGCCTTCCTGGCGTCCTCACTGACCGAGGGCACATCGGCACCCGCCCAGTTTCACTTCGTAAACTTGTTTCCAAGAACACTTCCATCAGTCTAAGTGCCAGAGTCACATGATGAAAATGAGGCTGGATGGGCCACCCATTCTTGGAGAAAACGGTGGTCCCCAAGTCTGAGTCGTGGGTTCCAAAGATGGATCCCCTGACACTCAAGACAGAAGCAGTAGCAGCTGGATGATGTCCAAGTGAGACGGCAATGAACTGGCTTCTGGGGTGGGGGGTGATGAGGCGATCTCCAGCTTCTGAGAGGGAGTGGGAGTTGGTAAAAACTGGAAGGTAGGGTGGTCCCAGCAGAGGGCACAGCCTGTGCAAATGCTTGGTGACAAGAAATTACTCAGCATCATTAAGGAACTGAAAGGTATGAGTGGCCAGGACAGAGTGAGTGAGGGCAGGGGACCGTGAAGAGGTGGGTCGGAGCCTGTTTAGCCACATTAAAGATCCTGGTTTTGTCTGAGGTTGATGCTGTTTGCAGTTCAAGAGTATTGATTACAATGGATATTGGTTGAAAAAACTGAGTGAGCCAGTGAATGAATGCTTACCATCAAGTAAAGAAGTGAGAGGCACACAGACATAAAAATGGAGACCCACATGGGACAGCGAGACTTCAGTTGAAGCCAGAGGTGCTGAGAATTTCTCTCCCCCAGGGTCCCGGCCTGCTCCTGCCGACTCGCGGGAGAGGGGAGGGAAGCCCTGCTGAGTGCTGCCATCTGTGACCCTCCAAGGGAGACCCGCCTCTCGACCTTCCCAGCTTTTCCTCCCAGGTTCCTCCTTTCTGTGTAGGGAAGAGACACCCACACGCAGGAGCAGCAGGGCCTCTGAGGTCCGGGGCAGCGTTGAGAGAGCGGAGCCCCAGAGCAGATTCTTCTCTAAACAGTGCCCCTGAGTAAGGCAGCCGCACTTGCAGAGGCACCGCCCAGCCTCAGGGGACAGTCAAGGTGCCTTGCTGTGAAGGGCAGATGTGTGGTCTCTACGCCCTCTGCTTTCCTGCCTTTTCCTCTCAATTTGGAGGCCAGGTGGAGGCCTGTTTCTCCTTTTAGACTCGGTCTGAGGTCTGCACACACCTGAAGCAGGAGTGTGGGGTGCATTTTCCTCTAAGGGGACCCACCACTGCCCAGGAGATGACAGCACTTCATCCTGGCTTTTCATCCGGGCCTCCACCCTCTTCTCCCCATTTTAAAATCCGTTCATGAGCGTCACCAGCTGGGGGGACGGTTTAATTGGGAGTGTTCGCACCGATTTTTTTTAATTAATTGATTAATTTTGGTTGTGCTGGGTCTTCGTTTCCAAGGGCGGTCTTTCTCTAATTGCAGTGAGCAGGGGCTACTCTTCGATTTGGTGCCGTTGTGATGGCTTCTCGTGCTGGGGAGCCCGGGCACTAGGCCCGTGGGCTTCAGGAGTTGCAGCACCTGGGTTCAGTAGTTGTGGCGCACGGGCTTAGTTGCTCCGTGGCATGTGGAATCTTCCCAGAACAGGGATTGAACCCATGTCCCCTGCATTGGTAGGCAGGTTCCTATCCACTGTATCTCCAGGGAAGTTCTCACTGATTTTGAATCCGGAACCCCAGTAAGCCCTAGGAGGTTGCCTCCCTCTCCCAGCTGCACCCCACCCAGCTCATGAGCTTGGCCACACCCTCTTTCAGTTCCTGAAGGGTGAGTGCTGCCCCGCCACCCGCTCGGTCCAGATGCCCAACCGCCCAGACACCCTTCCTCTGGTTCTTCCCCTTGGCCTCCAACGCGGTCCTGGTTGAAGCGTCACCTCCTGGCAGAGTCCTCCCTGACGACTCCACTGCTCACCTGTCCCTCATGCCCGATCGCATTCACAGGAATGTGTTCTTTGCCTTCCCCAGCACTTTTTACAACCCGTGATTCTCCATCCATGGTGCGACTGTCCCAGGCGCATCTGTCTCCTGTTGGCTGGGGGCTCCACCGGGCCAGGGGCACGTCTACTTCATCCCCGAGGCTTCCTGGGCACTGAGCACAGGGCCAGGCACTGACCAGGTGCAAGTAAGTAATTGCTGAATGAGTGAGTGAGCTGTGACTGCCATGCTTTCACCAGCGTGCCTCACCATGGGACCCTGCAGTATCATTTTCCAGGGCTGCCATGACAACAGACCACAAGTCCATGCTTTAAGCGCAAACATCTTCTCTCTCGTGGCTCTGGAGACCCGAAGCCCAGAGTCAGGGTTGCAGCTAGGCCACGCCCCTTCCCAAGGCTCTCCGGGAGAATCTTTGCCTCTCCCTAGTTTCCCGTGGTTGCCGCGATCTTCCCATTCCTCATTCGCCCTTGGATTGCTCCAGCCTCTGCCTCTGTCTTCACATGGCCTCTCCTCCCGGCTTCTGTGTCTCTCCTCTTCTTGTAGGGACACCAGTCATGTTGGATTTAGAGCCCACCCTGCTCTGGTTTGACGTCATCTTTTTTAAGATATTTATTTTTTTTGGCTGTGCTGGGTCTCAGCTGCGGCTCGAGGGATCTTTGATCTTTGTTGTGGCATGTGAGATCTTTAGTTGTGGCACTTGAACTCTTAGATGTGGCATGTGGGATCTTGTTCCCTGACCAGGGATCGAACCCTGGACCCCCTGCATTAGGAGTGCACAGTCTTAGCCACTGGACCACCAGGGAAGTCCCCGGTTTGATATCCTTTTGACTGAAGACATCTGTAACTCCTCTATTTTCTAAATAATGTCACAATGTGACGTGAATTCAGCGGGGTGGGATGGCTGCTGTTCGACCCAGCTACTCCTTCCTGTCTGCTTTCTCTAACCTCCTGCCCAAATTCCACACACTGCCGCTCCCACACCTCCCCTTAGTGGTAAAATAATCCGGTTACCTCACCCACCTCCTCTCCCATCCCTCTTCTCTAGTCTCCTGGCACCCAGAATCCCTGGTTAAAGTGACATTCCCCGACAAACAGGAGGAGGGACTGCCGACTGTGTGCCAATGCCCTTTGTGTTCCTCAGCGTGAGGTCGCTTTTCCCCTCACACTGGAACCTGGGAGTCACCGGCTCACCCAGGCACCCATCATGGGGACACGTGGTGACTTGGGTGGATGGATTAAGACAGGCTGGGGCTCAGCGTCAGCGTGCTACAGCTGGCACCAAGAGGCATGGGGATGTCGTGTGTAACCCTCGTGAGGGAATCTGTGTCTCTTCAGAAGGGGACAGAGGGATGACGCCAGTTAGAGACGGGCTTTGACATAAGCTGTGCATAAGACTGACCTTGGGGAGGGAGGTTCGAGTCGGCGGGCACATAGGCATGCCTATGGCCAACTCATGTTGCGGATGGCAGAAACCAGCATGGTACTGCAAATCAATTATCCTCCAATTAAAAAAGAAGACTAACCTTGCCCCCTAGGCAGTGAACACTGGTGCCGTGCACAACACTCCTGTCAATTTCTGGAAGCTCTCGGCGTGTTAACTTGGGTCCCCATGTGTGTGCATGCTCAGTTGTGTCCGGCTCCCTGAGACTCCCTGGACTGTAGCCCACCAGGCTCTTCTGTCCATGCGATTCTCCAGGCAAGAACACTGGCATGGGGTGCCATTGCCTTCTCCAGGGCATCTTCCCAACCCAGGGGTGGAACCTGCATCTCCTGCATTGGCAGGCGAATTCGTTACCACTGAGCCACCTGGGAAGCCTAACTTGGGTCCTCTGAGACACAAATACCAAGATGAAATTCCAAGTGCGAGAGTCTTGGAGTAAATGTCTGCATAGGAGGAGGGGGAGGCAGATACAGAGGCTTGGAGAACCTGCAGATGGAGATGCTGGTTAACCCTGGGGAAGGAGAGAAGGAAGGACAAAGGAAGGTCTTCTTCAGGCCAGAGTTGCCTGTGGAGGGGCCCCGCGTCTCCCAGGAACAGGCCTGGCTTAGCATCTGTACCCACCTAGCTCAGCCAGGGGCTGGGTGCAGCCCATGGGATGTGTGGCCTCACGCCCCTGGGCTCAGAGCCTGGCTTCAGGGCATCAGGCAGTCCTGCTCCCCACAGTAAGAGACTGGAGGGCCTGCCCGTGGTCACCAGGGCCAGCCGTTCTCTCCCAGCCCAGCGGTAAACTTGGGCCCTATCAGGGGAAGAAGCCTGGGGTCTGGGGAATCCCAGCCTGGTCAGCACTCCAGTGGGTGGGGACTGCAGGACAGGGGCCCAGACCTCCCTGCTCGCCTAGGATGAAGTTCACCCAGGAGAGCCAGCCCGCTGCAGTAGGAGTTTCCATGAAGCATGTTCACGTCAATGAGAGCTAGATGTCCTCGAAGGAAATGAAACCATGAAATCATTTTCAACCCAAAAGTCCCAGTTATTTTGACAGGAAAAAGAAACAGTGGCTCCAGCCAGCCCTCAGATGTGCTGGGTGCCTGGTGCAGTGCTTGGAGGGCGTGGGGTACATCTTTTCCATCTTTGGGGGTTTGTGTTTTTATAGGTTTAGAGGATCGTGG
The DNA here is from genome assembly GCA_007570785.1 of Antilocapra americana. Taxonomy (NCBI): domain Eukaryota; kingdom Metazoa; phylum Chordata; class Mammalia; order Artiodactyla; family Antilocapridae; genus Antilocapra; species Antilocapra americana. The sequence goes on along the minus strand of ML660201.1, from coordinate 49,433,331 downwards.
AACTTTTTACTTCTCAGTATTTCGCATCTTGAGTTCCCTGGTAGGCTGCTTGTGCCAAACTGACCAAGCATGACACACAGCTTTGGCCTCAGGGCTACATTTTTAGCTCCTAAACCATTGAGGCTTCAAGAAGAGGAGGAGGGTGGGTGTGAAGACGTCAGCAGAAGTGAAATCAGGCAGACAGAAATAAACAGGGCACTCCTCCTTCCTGTCTGTAGGGCTCAGGTTCTCCACGTGGCCAGGCCCTTCTCCTCCTGGGGGGTGGGGCGGGGCGGTGGTGATGGGGAGTGGCTTCACACTCAGGTTCCCAGTTCACAGTTTCTCAGGCTGCCCTCCCAGCTCACACCCCAACCATGCTGGCTGATGTAAATGTCACAGGCATTGTTTTCCTTTTTCACGTTGCTCTGCAGACATAGCACAAAGGTCCCCAAATCTTCTGCCCTGGCGTCACCCACTTCCTTATTACCCAAATGAAACAGCCAGCCCATGTCCCCATGACACCAGGGGAAGCCATGGGCCACTGCTCCGCCAGTGTCCTGCATGGTGCAAACCCACGACAGGGATAGAGCCTCCTGTTAATGTCACATACTCTTTCCCCTCTTCTCCTGGGAGCTCCCTGGTCACTCTGCCTCAGTCTCCTTGTCTGGCTTTTGCCTTGCTGAGTGCTTCAAGACCTGATCCTGGGCCATGTGTCCTCTAGCTACATGCCACCCCCCCCACCGCCCCCAATCCAGGTGAGCTCCCTCAGGCTCACAACTCCCAACACCAGTGACTCCAGACCTAATGTCCAGCCAGACCTCACTTCTGGCTGCTCAGCTGGCTTCTTCGCCTCTTCTCTTGATTTCTCCCTCCAACCCTGTTACCTTCCAGTAAATGAGCATCACCCAGCCATCCAATTGCTTGAATGAGAAACTTAGGAATTCTCCTTGGTTCTCTCCTGTTCCTTGCCTCCCACATCTCAATCCGCAATCTCGGGAGTTATCTCAAGACGGTCCACTGCTTTTAGTTCAGATCACTGTTTACTTTAACAACACACAGGCGTGCTAAGCCCTTTCGGTCACCTCTTGGCCACCATGCGGACAGTAGCCCGCCAGGCTCCTCTGTCCATGGGATTCTCCAGGGGGATCTTTCCGACCCAAGGATTGAACCTGCATCTCTTACGTCTCCTGCATTGGCAGGTAGCTTCTTTACCACTTCTGCCACCCAGGAAGCCCCGCTTTAGCAACACTCAATGCCAAACTCAGCTATGAAAGCACTCCTCTGCCCCAGCCCTGCTGGGCTCAGCAACAGTGCTGAGCCTCCAGCGCTCCCAGGTTCTAGCCACACTGACTGGCCTTCCCTCTGCAGGAATGTTCGCCTGATGTCTGAGAGCTTGGCTTTTTCTCAGCCTTCAGATCTCCCCTTAAATATTACCTTAGTTCCATAACACACTCCCTGAAAATGCCTGCACCTCTGTTGTACAGATGATTATTATGTCCCCCTTTACTCAACTGTGAGATGCATGTGTGTGTAAGCAGTGGGGGTGTGGTGGGTAGGCTAGTAACCAAAAGGCTAATGGATTGTTTCCATCGGCTCCAGGGCCTCACTGTTAGCACCACAGAGAATTGGCTGAGAAGTAAATGATGCCTTTTTGGCAGCTTCAAGTATCTCCTCTCTCCCCCAAAGTGTCTCCATGAGCTGAAGAGGGGCCACAGAAATACCTGTTCCCTCCCTTCTAGAGCAGACTGGAAGGGTCATGACATTTCTTCTCCCTGTTTGTGGTGTCTGCTTAGTTCACAGAGCCCTCGTTAATACAGGGCAACGGCCACCCCTCAGCAACTGTGAGTGAGCTGGGGAATCACCTGACCTGACCTCCAGCCAATCAGAGTTTCTTTCCGAGAATCAGCGTTTGAGACAGAGACAGTAGAGTCAGTCTTCCTGTGGAGGCCTGGACTCCAGCAGGCAGGACCTAGGGTCGGTGGTGATCATCACGTGGCCCAAGAAGTCAATGGAACATCTGTGATGAGCAGAGAGGAGAGGGTTGAGGCGGCCCCCTGACTGATCACCATCCTTCACACCCAGGCATCTTTTACACAAGAGACAGATACATATCTTATCTTTATATTCAAATATACTCTGCAAATGGAAAGTCCTTGATCACGAAATTCATTTGCTTAACAAAAATAAGGTGTCTCATTTACCTACAACTGTGGATCTCCCGTCTCACAAAGAAGACAGGATACTTAGCAACAGCAATGGAATTTTCTGGAGCCCATGGAACAGAGGGCCAGCCCTGGGTGGGTTGGATGCACCCTCCCTCTGTTCTCACTGGAACCCCATGCCGTGTCCTAAATCCTTCATCAGCCTGTTCCAGATTCTGATCCTCTCTTCTGGGACAGGGCTGAGCAACAGAGACACACGCTCTTTTTTAACTTCTTTTTTTCCCAGAACCCCAGCGGATGGCGCCTCGTAAGGTCAAGAGAGGTCCTGGCTGCTTTGATTTGTTGAGGCTCCCAGTATATTTGAAAACAAATAGCATCAGAGTAGAGTTCAAAGTTTGTGGCATATTTTAAATATTTACATGTAATGAAATAGTATGTTAGTATGTTTAGCATGCTTAAACTCACACAAAAACTCCACGCTCATAACATGGCCACAGGACTGATTTTTAAAATGTTTATTTCATATTGGAATGTGGTTGATCTACAGTGTTGTGTTTTAGGTATTGTGACTGAGTTAGACATAGACAGAGGTCTATTCTTTTTTGGATTCTTTGCCCGTATAGGTTATTACAGAATGTTGAAGAGAGTTCCCTGTGCTGTACAGCAGGTCGTGCTGATTATCTGTTTTATATATAGTAGACCATATATGTTAATCCCTGATGGCTCAACAAGTAAAGAATCTGCCTGCCAATGCAGGAGACACAGGAGGCGAGGGTTTGATCCCTGGGTCAGGAAGATCTCCCAAAAGAGAAAATGGCAACTCACCCCAGTATTCTTGCCTGAAGAATCCCATAGACAGAGGAGCTTGGTAGGTTACAGTCCATGGAGTCACAAAGATTCAGACATGACTGAACGACTAAGCACACATCTTAATCCCAGCCTCCTAATTTATCCCTCTCCCCAGGATTTCTTTTTTTTTTAAATTTTTTGGCCATGCCACATGGCATTTGGAGTCTAGTTCTCAGACCAGGGATCGAACCTGTGCCCCCTGCATTGGAGGTGCTGGGCCTTCACCACTGGACTGCCAGAGAAGTCCCAGGTTTTGTTTATTTTTAAATGAGTTCTTTGTACCCGGTATGGGCAACTTGGCTGGTAAAGGGACAGAAGCATAAAGCTGGGTGATAACACGCCTCCTTGTTTCATTCTTGTTGGTGCTTCTCTGTTTGCCTTCACTTGAATACCGTGATTAGAGTGTCAGCCTGGGACCCTGTGTGAAGGGTTGGCAGCTCCTTGGGAGGCCCTGGGGCAGATAGATCTCCTTCTGCTTCTGTTCAGCCCACAGACTCAGTTGCTTCATTTTCAGCTGCCTTTCTTTTTTCTGTCTTTAAGCTTTATTAGCTTTTCCTCCCACCCTGGATACAAACTGTAACCTATTTACTCTAAAGCATGAAAAGACATGGGGGGAACTTCAATGAGACTTATTCAATGAAAGAGCCAGTCTGAAATGATCGAAATTATGTGACATTCTGGAAAAATGCAAGACTACTGAGACAGAAAAAGATCAGTGGTTTTCAGGACTTAGAGGAGAGAGAGACGAGTTGGCAGAGGGCTTTTAGAGGAGGGAGACTGCTCCGTATGATACTATAATGGTGGATACATGTCATTTTATGTCTGTCCAAATCCTAATCTCTGTATGACAATGAGAACAAACCTTCAGCTGAGCTATGGACTTGGGTGACAGTAATGTGTTAGCATAAATCCATTGATTGTAGTGTTTATACCACTTTGGTCAGGATGTTGATGGTGGAGGAGGCTATGTGTGTAGGGTCAGGAAGCACATGGGAAATCTCTGTATTTTCCACTCAGTATTTCTATGAAACTGAAAATTGTGCTTGGAGTACACAAAAGTGTACTTTCTACTCTTAAAACTGCTCTAAAAATAAAGTTTATTTAATTTTTTTTAAAAGGACATGTGGCTCTTCTCTTCAGGCTGCATCCAGTGGAGGTCAGTTCCTAAGTGGGAAATTCGTGGACTCACAAACTTAGGTGCAGACAGGACCTCAGAAATCTAAGGTAGAGAGCAGACATCCAGGGATCAAATCCCAACTCGTCTGCTAATACCAGCTGTGTGTCCTTGGGCAACTTACTCAACCTCTGTGAGCCTCTGTTTTTCCATCTGTAAAATGGAAGTAACGATGGACTTTATCTCATAGAGCCATTGTGAGGATTAAATGAGATAATTTATGGCAAACTCATAGCCAGTGCTCCATAAATATCAGCTATTTATTACTCACATTCAAAAAAAATTTTTTTTGGCCATACCATGCAGCATGTGGGATCTTAGTTCCCCAACCATGGATCAAACCCACACCCTCTGCAGTTGGAAACATGGAATTTTAACCACTGGGCCACCAGGGAAGTCCCCTTTATGTGTGTGCGTGCTCAGTTGCTCACTTGTACCTGACTCTTGCTGATGCTGAAGCTGAAGCTCCAGTATTTTGGTCACCTGATGCAAACAGACAACTCATTGGAAAAGTCCCTGATGCTGGGAAAGATTGAGGGGAGAAGGAGAAGAGGGCGTCAGAAGATGCGATGGCTGGATGGCATGAACATGAACTTGGGCAAACTCTGGGAGATGGTGAGGAACAGGAAGCCTGGTGTGCTGCAGTCCGCAGGGTCACAAAGAGTCAGATACGACTCAACAACAAGAACAACAACAACAACCTCACTCTCTGAGACCTTACGGACTATAGCCCGCCAGGCTCCTCTGTCCATGGGATTTTCCAGGCAAGAATACTGGAGTGGGTTGCCATCCCTCCTCCAGTGCATCCCCCCACCTAGGGATCGAATCTGCGTCTCCTGAGTCTTCTGTACTGTCAGGAGGATTCCTTACCATTGGGCCACCTGGGGAGCCCGGGGAAGTCCCCTAGCAGTATTATTATCCAGGATAATATTCATTCAGTCATTCAACAGTAACTAGTTGAGCAGCATGTAGGATGCCAGGGTGAACAAGGCAGAGCTGGTCCCTGCCCTCACAGAGTACACAAGCTGGTCCATCTTCCTTCTGGGTACATAATGATGTTGAAAATAGAAGATACAGTTCCCATTTGGGCTCTGCAGGGAAGCACCCACTGATACACACACCCTGGAAGCAGCTTTAGTAGCCAAGTGATTACTTAGAAGATTTTGTCATGAGAGGTGATGTGTCATAGAGCTGGGCTGCCTGTGTTCCAATCCCAGAGGCCTCCAAGCTGTGGAATTTCAAGCAAGTTCCTTCCTTCCTCTGTGCCTCAGTTTCCTTGCTTGTATAAAGGAGGGCGTAATATCAATGTTCTGTGGCAGCCTGGACAGGAGGGGGGTTTGGGGGAGAATGGATACATGTATACGTATGGCTGAGTTGCTTTGCTGTCCACCTGAAAGCATCTTAACATTGTTAATCAGCCCTTGTGGTTGTTCAGTTGCTCAGTTGTGTCCAACTCTGATTTCATGAACTGCAGCATGCCAGCCTTTGCTGTCTCTTGGAGTTTGCTCAAATTCACGTCCATTGAGTCGGCAATGCCATCCAACCATCTCATCCTCTGCCGCCCCCTTCTCTTTTTGCCTTCTATCTTTGATCAGTGATACTCCAATATACAATAAAAAGTGTTTTGTTTTGTTTTTTTTAAAGAGGGCATGAATAGAACCTGTCTCATGAGCTCTTATGAGGAATCAACACTGTAACATACTGAGTGTAGAGAATGGTGCTGGGCAAAGCGTAGGTGCTATGACGCTTTTCATAATCATTGTTCCTGTTATGACTCATCAACGGTTCTAACTCTGGCTCCATTGAGACAGTAACCAGCAGAGAAAAAGGCGGAGCTCCTTGGTGATGATGAAGAAATCCAGGCAGTATGGTGGAGTTCTCAAGAGTATGCCTGCCTCGTGGGTGTTTATCCCAGGGCCCTGCTTGCACAGGCGTGATACGGTTTGTAAGTCAGCTGGGGCCACAGAATATGGAATAGCGAAAGCCTGGAAGTGGCCTAAATGTCTGTGAACAGGAGACTGGTTAAGAATCCATGACTCACCCAAAGAAAGAAATGTTAGCCCTCTTAAGAGAAAGAGCCAACTGCATGTGAAATTATGTGAAAAGGTTTCCAAGAGTATTGCTAAAAGCTAAAAGCAAAGGGCAGTGCACTTTCACTTTCTGTGTTAAAGAAAGAAACGTACATGCCTAGGTACTTTGGTCAAAGGATGGTGGTTGTGTCTGGAGGGGCACCAGAGACTCCTTTTACCACGTGTGCTCATTTGCACCTTTTGAACTTGAAGCCGTATACATGTATTACTTATTTAACAACAACACAATAAAAGGAGTAAGCAGAAAATTGGTGCTGATTCAAAAGTCAGCACTCCGGTTCACTGTGTTCTGTTAAACATATTTCACTGCACTCTGAGCAGATGGCCCGGGGGTGGGGGGGGTTGGGCCAGGGCCAGGGGCAGCCTCCCTCCCTGACGGGTGTTCAGGGAGCCTTGCGGGGAGGCACGTGGGGCCCTGCGGCCAGCCACAAGCCTGCAGCTGGGTCTTCCTGTGCAGCGGAAGGCCCGGGGTGTGGGGCTGAGGCTGGTCAAGAGCGGGCGCCGGTAGCACACGCAGGGCAAGGTCACAGTCCTCACATCTGGGTCTGGCCTGGGCAGCTTTCCAGGGCAGACAGTCATGAGACACAGGCTCATCAGAAGTGCCAGGAAAGGGCCTTCATCGCAGCCGCTGCTCTCCATTCATGGGACAGTTCCACAGTGAAACCGGGGTCCAGAGAAAAAGCCTAAGGTTCAGGAAACAGCTTTGGAAGGGCCAGGGTTTCCTTGCCTGCTTGAGGCATCCGTGGGATGGAAAGAGCCTAGAGGAACCTGGATTCTTAGTTCTTCATCCATCCGCCTGGCTGAAATACAAAGATTCTTTTCAGGGCTCTCCCTGAAGTAGCCCTCCAGCTTTAGGACACTCACCGCATTGTGTGTTGGGACATTCCCTGTAGCCCAGCAAAAGGGACAGAAAGGCCCTTTCAGTTAACTGCAAAATAAGCAGAGCTCCGTCCAAAGACGGGGGCCCTTTGCCTCCTGGGCCCCTGGTAATTCATTGGCTGTCTGAGCACCGTTTACTGCCTCCAGTCTGTTGGACGAGGGTTTTTCAAATGCCGTTTAGTCAATGATTCTTTATACATGCTTATATAAAAAACATATATGTATGCATGCAAACAGATAGTCTTCAGTCTAATACGTTCCCTTATACATTCAGACACATGCACGTACAATTTTATGGAGTCATACTTTTGCCTGGCAAATATACAATCTCTGAGGCAGATCAAATATTTGGTACAAGGTGATTAAACAAGATCTGCAGAAGGTTTGTAGTGACACACAGAGTTACAAGAGGAAGAATACAGTCTCCTCTGTATTCTCTGAATTGCTTTTCTGAATCTGGGTCACTGTTAAGTCCAATGACTTTTTTCATTGTTGTTATTGATTTAATTACTATGGATATGTCTTTATAGCTTATTTATTCATTTACTTTAATAGTTTTACTATTTTTGGCTGTGCTCGATCTCCGTTGCTGCACGCGGGCTACTCTCTAGTTGTGGCAAGCGGGGGCTACCCTCTAGTTGCGGGGCACGAGCTTCTCACTGCAGTGGCTTCCCGTTTGTGGGGCACAGGCTCTAGGCGTGCGGGCTTCAGTGGCTGTGGTGCACAGGCTTAGTTGCCCCGTGGCATGTGGGGTCTTCTGGACCAGGGATCAAACCTGCGTCCCCTGCATTGGCAGGCAGATTATTAAGCCTAGGGAGTTCTGAAGTCCAATTAATTCTTTCTCTCTGTGGGTGGTATCACCTGTCCTTCCTCTTCTGATGTGACTCGTGCATTCATTTATCAAGCATTTGGGGGCCCTACCACACACCAGGCACTGTTTTGGTTTCCTGGGCTATTGTGATGAACAAAATGGGCAGAGATCTGGGGCCTCGTGATGTTTGCATTCTGGTGAGGAGACAGCTGGTCAGGTGGGGTTGGGGGCAGGTGGGTTGGGGGCAGGCAGACTTCCTAGGGAAGTGACCGTTGAGTGGAGACCTGAGGGCTATAAAGGAGGAAGTCAGAGGCATATCTGTGGAGCAGTTCTAGGCAGAAGAGACAGTGACTTTCTTGTTCCTCTAGTTACATTGCATTCACTTGGCAAAAGGCAGCCCTGGTTAGACCCAACTCCACACCCACATCTGTGCAGCGGAACCTCGGCTGGAGAGACACGTGCCCTGTGCTGGCTGGCCTGCTTTCAGTTCAGGGCCAGGATCTCGGGTGGGAGTGGAGGTGGGAGTGGGTGGGGAGCACAAGGGGAGGCTTCATGCTTCCATCATGAATTCTTCTTCAGCCCATTCATGCTCTCACTGCCCTAAACAGCCAGTTCCCTGCAGCTGCATTCCCGGGTCACTCTCAGCTAACTCTCTGTATCTCCTATCAGTTCAGTTCAGTCGCTCAGTCGAGTCTGACTCTTTGCGACCCCATGGACTGCAGCACACCAGGCTTCCTTGTCCCCCACCATCTCCGGGAGTCCGCTCAAACTCATGTCCATTGAGTCAACAATGCCATCCAACCATCTCATCTTCTGTTGCCCTCTTCTCCTATCAGCAATCTTTCCCAGCGTCTTTTCCAGTAAGTTGGCTCTTCAAATCAGGTGGCCAAAGTACTGGAGCTTCAACTTCAGCATCAGTCCTTCCGATGAATATTCAGGACTGATTTCCTTTAGGATTGATTGGTTGGATCTCCTTGCTGTCCAAGGGACTCTCAAGAGTCTTCTCCAACATCACAATTTGAAGGCATCAATTCTTTGGCGCTTAGCCTTCTTTATGATCCAACTCTCACACCTGTCCATGACTACTGGAAAAACCATACCTTTGACTATACAAACCTTTGTCAGCAAAATGATGTCTCTGCTTTGTAATATGCTAAGTTTGTCATAGCTTTTCTTCCAAGGAGCAAGCGTCTTTTAATTTCATGGCTGCAGTCACCATCTGCAGTGATTTTGGAGCCCAAGAAAATAAAATCTCCCACTGTTTCTATTGTTTTCTCATCTATTTGCCATGAAGTGATAGGACCGGATGCCATGATCTTCATTTTTTGAATGTTGAGTTTTAAGCTAGCTTTTTCACTCTCCTCTTTCACCTTCATCAAGAGGCTCTTTGGTTCCTCTTCGCTTTCTGCCCTTAGCATGGTGTCATCTGCATATCTGAGGTTGTCTACCTGCCCATGAACCACATTTTGGATTCACAGAGTACAAAGCACTGTCATGTATATTGCATTATTTGTTCCTTGTCACAAGGCTGGCAGAGAGATTCACTAATTCACTTATTCAACCATTAGGTACTGTGACATATAGATACTGGGCATACAGATACGGTCTAATGGGGTGGAAAACCAACCAACCACCAAAAACCTGCATGTAAACAGATAAATATAAATAGTGATCAGAACTGATGAGGAAATAAAGAGGGTGCCTAAAAAGAAGGGTTCTAGAGACAGTTATTTTGGCAGAGATGGTAAGGATGAGCCACGAAGTTCAAGGGCCAGCTCTGGGCAGACACCAGGAAGCTCCTGCAACTAGCGCCAGAGAAGACTCCCCAGTCAGACCTGCCCCAGGGAGGCAGACCCTGCCAGGGCAGGAAGGCCCTTGTGGGGTCGGTTTCAGTCCAAGTCCCTGGTAAGCACTGAGGGTTTAACCTGGGAAGTGACCTGTCTGGTATTGGCTTTAGGATCGCGATGTCTGCTCTCTGAGAAATGAAACCTCTCCAGGGTCACCTCGGACGTGGTGCAGGGAGTGGTGGCCCTCGCTAGGGCACCCAGGAGTCAGGCCTGGCGCCCCCAGAGTCACACAGATCTACTTGGGGGGTCAGAAATCCTCCCATGAATAATGAGCCAGCAGGGCACGTGAATTTATGGCCGAACAGAGGGACTTAGGATGCTCTCTCCCGGCAACAACGTGTCTTTTAACCCCCTTTCAGAGGACCTGGGCACCCATCCACGCCTTGCTCGTCATGACGTTATCTTGGACACTTTTCCCTCCGTGCCTCAGCCTCCCTACCTGTCCAAGGGGACTTGAGCCAGCCCTCAGGTGACTCCGTGGGTCACCAATCCTGCACCTTGTTAGGGGCGAGGGCACGGCTCGGGCAAAGCCTGCACAAGGGGTTGACTTTCCACTCGGGAAGCTGAGGCACGATGGGGCGAGGAGCGCGCGACCTCGAGACTCCCGCAAAGTTCAAGCGGCACGTCTCCGGTTCAGGCACGCCGTCCAGGTCGCCGGCCCGCGATCCCCGCCGAGTGGCCTCCGCCCCGCCCTGCCCAAGGGCCGGAGCCGGGCCGGGCTTCTCCGGGGGCGGCCCCGCGCGCGAGAGCTGGAAGAGGCGCGCGGGCCACACCTCCGGGCTCCCCGGCCGCGCCGGGTCGGGCCCGCCCCTCTCCCGCGCCCCCGCCCCTGGGCCGCCGCCTCCGCCTCCGCCTCCCCGCAGGCCCGCGACGTGCCCGGCCGGCGACCGAGCGGCGGGGACGGCGTCCGGCGCACTCACTTCCGCGTCCCGCCGCCCTGCGGCTCGCGCGCGCCCAGCCACCGCCGCCATCGGACAATAGACCGCCCGCCCGGCCGCCGTGAACTTCCCGCCGGGGCCCGGCCGGCCCGTGTGCCCCGGATCCCGGTGCCCGACCCGGCCCCGCGCCGGCCACGGTCGCAGCGCCGCGCCACCAGGGGAAGCCGCGGAGGACCGAGCGCCCGGTACGTGCTCGCGCCTCCCGCCGCCGCGCCTTCGCTCCGGCCCGGCCGGTCCGGGGCCCTCTGCGCTCAGCTCTCTGAGCAACTTTCGCTCCTGTCCAGCGGCTGCTGCCTTCTTGTGGGTGTCTTGAGTTTGGTAGCTTAAGGAGGATGTGATTTTTTTTTTTTCTTCCGTATTTCTTTTCCGTTTTATGATTTGAAACGGAGAAAAGAACTCACAGCCAGCTCGGACAGCCAAGCGCCGCCAGCCGCCTCCACGCGGACACCTCCAAGGAATTGGAAGGGGAATTGGAAGCAAACTGGGCCCAAGTGACTTTGAGGCCTCAGCATCCGCTGGAGTCTGAGAGCGGGGTCATGGCTCTCGCGGGGGGCAGGGGGAAGGCTGTACCTGTCCTGGGCTGGACTTGAGTGTCCGCCCTGTGCCAGGACCCCCACCGCCCCACCTCCACGCACTCAACTAGGCTGGGCCGGGTGAGCAGCATGGATAAGTACGACGACCTGGGCCTGGAGGCCAGTAAGTTCATCGAGGACCTGAACATGTACGAGGCCTCCAAAGATGGCCTCTTCCGAGTGGACAAGGGTGCGGGCAACAACCCGGAGTTTGAGGAAACCCGCAGGGCATTTGCTACCAAGATGGCCCAAATCCACCGCCAGCAGCAGCAGCTCCTGCAGGAGGAGACCCTGCCCAGGGGGAGCCGGGGTCCTGTTAATGGAGGAGGGCGCCTGGGCCCAGCGGCCCACCGGGAGGCTGGTGGGGGCAGCAAGCTGGCCGCTGACGGGGCGGCGAAGCCCCCTCTCGCTGCCTCGACTGTGGCCCCTGGGACTACCACCGCCGTGGCGCCTGGACAGCCTTCGTACCCACCCCAGGAGCAGAGGGCCAAGATGTACGTCCGTGGCTCGAGGCAAGGCAACCACGACTGTGGGTCCAAGGAGAGCATGGCGAGTTCTGAGATGTCTACTTTCCATCGGCCGGGGCCCTGTGAGGATCCCTCCTGCCTCACCCACGGAGACTATTACGACAACCTGTCCTTGGCAGGCCCCAAGTGGGCCGAAGACCCGGGAGTGTCCCCTGGCATCAGGCTGGGTGTAGGAAGTGGGTGGTCTGGGACCCCAGGGAGCGACCCACTGCTGTCTAAGCCCTCCAGGGATCCTCACCTGTACCACCAGCAGCTCTCCCCGGGCTCCGGCAGGTCTTTGCAGAGTGGCCAGGATGGTGGGCTTGGAGGAGGCAACAGCGAGAAGTCAGCGGGCATCTGGACCACTGCCTCCTCCCAGCGAGTGAGCCCTGGTCTCCCTTCCCCGGGCCCAGAGAATGGGGCCCTCCCGAGGTCTGCTCAGCCCAGGACCCCTTCTTTCTCAGCGCCCCTGGCCCTGAACCGGCCCAGTCAAGGATCTCTTCCCAGAACAAACTCGGGTGTAGGGAGTGAGGTTTCAGGCACGATGCCCAAACCCACCGTGGACCCTCAGCCCTGGTTCCAAGATGGGCCCAAATCTTACCTTTCTAGCTCTGCCCCTTCATCCTCACCAGCCAGCATGGACCATATGCAGGCAGGTGCCGTCCCTGGGCTGGGTCGTAAGCCTGGCTGTACAGATCCTGGCGTTGGTCCCAAGCTCAGCCCCAACAGCCTTGTCCATCCAGTGATGTCCACTCTGCCTGAGTTATCTTGTAAAGAAGGTGCCTCTGGCTGGACCTCTGATGGCAGCCTGGGGCCTGTGCTCCCAGAGACGCCGAGTTCCCCCAGAGTGAGGCTACCCTGCCAGACGCTCATCCCAGGCCCTGAGCTTGGACCCACAGCCGCCGAATTGAAGTTAGAAGCCCTCACCCAGCGTCTGGAGCGGGAGATGGATGCTCACCCGAAGGCCGATTACTTTGGTGAGTAGTGAGAGGCTGGCATGGTTGCCAACAATGGATGATGGGGTCCCTGCATTTGGGCATTAGGGGAAAGTGCCCCTCGTCCCCCACCAGGGATGCTGTCGCTCTACTTGAGTGGGCCTTTTTTTTTTTTTTTAATTTCCTCTTTCAGCTGTTTCTTCTGAAACTTGAAAAGAGACTTGAAATCATCACTAGGCAGAAAGCGGATCTTGCTGCCAGTGGTTACCCATGTGCAAAGGGCAGGATTGCTCGTGACTGCTCCCCCCAAAAAGGGAAATCTGTGACTGGATTTGAAGGGTTTCGGGAGTGACTTAGAACCTGTCGCAGTGATTGGCTCAGGCTGGACCTGAATGGGCTTCTTAGAAGGTCCATGTACCCCTGAGGGTTCGTTCCATCAGTTGTTGGCTGTGCCAGGGGAGTCTGGCTATTAGAGGACCAGTGGTCCGGCCCGGGCGCGCTGCGGCTCCCTGTGTGCACACGTGTCTGCCTGCATGTTCTGTGTTCAGCGGAGGGAGGTGAAACTCTGACCTGGAAGGCTTTGTTCTAGAGCAGTCGTTCTCAAAGTGTAGTCTGAACCTGCAGCGTCCTTTTGCTTGGGAGCTAGCAAAATGCAAATTCTTAGGCCCCACCCCAGACCTACTGCATCAGAAACTCTGGTGTGGGGCCCAGCAATTGGCATTTTTCACAAGCCAGCCCCGGCCCTGACATTCTGGGAAATTGGAGACCCGTGCACTAGTACCTTCCAACTCAGCACCCCAACCCTGACTCCTAGCCTGCAGCCAGGTTACACCCACAGTCGTGGCTCCTAGGAGAATGGAAGATGCTCCTGGTTGGTTTTACTCCCTCTTGCAAGTTTTGGTTTATTCACTTTTTAAAGCCACAAACTCTTGGAGATTGCTGGCTTCAGCTTTTTTTTTTTTCCCCCTCCGTGCAGAGTTTGGAGGCAGCAGAAAAGCAGAGATATACATCCTGTTGAGTAACGACATAGCCATCTCACCGAAGCGCTAACTAGAAAGACAGCCCAGTGTTAGAAGAGCCTGAGTTTTATTTATTTTTTTAAATTACTTTTGATTGGAGTATAGTTGCTTTACAATATTGTGTTAGTTCTACCGTTCGGCAGAGAGAATCAGCTATATGTATACCTCTTGCTTGGATTGGAGGGTGACTGGCTTGCTGCTGTCCATCTACCGCATCCTGTGTGAATGAGTGATTCTGTCCCGAGGTGCTTGGAGGGACGGGTCCGAGGCACGGGCACTGTGTTCTTGCTTCTCATGAGAGCCTCGCAGGAACAGCTCTCACACCACCCTGGCAGTCAGAGGTCGGGGTGGCTGTTTACTCACTGTTTATATTTTAGAGCATGTAGCACCCTCTCACTGTGAATCTCTTCTTCTTTGAGAATCTCCCTCCTTGGGAATAATACTTTTCTTTGGAATACTGTGGGTTTTTTTTTTTTTAAGTTTAAACCATTGTATTTTTTTCCAGTTTTATTGCGATGTAATTGACATACAATATTGTATAAGTTTAAGATGTACAGCGTAATAGTTTTTTTAAAAAGATTTCAAAGTTTTTGTTTTTTAAAAGATTTTTAATTTTTAAGCAACTTTTTATTTATTTTTGGCAGTGCTGGGTCTTCGTTGCTGCTTTTGGGCCTTCTCTCTAGTTGCCAGCGAGCTAGGGCGACTCTTGTTGAGGAGCACAGGCTCTAGAGCGTGGGCTCAGTAGTTGTGACACGTGGGCCCAGTTGTGCCCCTGTGGCATGTGGGATCTTCCCGGACCAGGGATCGAACCCTTGTTCCCTGTGTTGGAAGGAGGATTCTTTACCACTGAGCCACCAGGAGAACCTCAGCATAATGATTTGATTTATGTAATGATTTGATTTACATGCATCGTAAAGTGATGATAACAATAAGGTTAGTGAGCATCCATCATCTCATCTCATCTCAAAAAATTACTTTCTCGTTGTGATGAGAACTCCAGATTTCCTCTGTTAACTTTCATATGCAACATACAGCATGTTATATTTATCATGTTGTACATTATATCCTTAGGAAGTTTATGCCTTTGACTGCTTTCGTGTCCCATTCCCCCTCTCCCATTCCACCTACCACTGAAGTGAAGGGAAAGTTGCTCAGTCGTGTCCGACTCTTTGCAACCCCGTGGACTGTAGCCTGCCAGGCATCTCTGTCCATGGAATCCTCCAGGCCAGAATACTGGAGTGGGTAGCTGTTCCCTCGTCCAGGGGGTCTTCCTAACCCAGGGATCGAACCCAGGTCTTCCACATTGCAGGAGGATTCATGCATTCATTCATTCATTCACCGTCTAAGCCCCACCAGGGAAGCCCAAAGAAGCACATACCTTCCCTGATGGTAGCCACAAATCTGATCTCTTTTTCTATGAGTTTGTTTTTGAAGTATAATTGACCTACAACAGTGATGGTTCCTGTTATGCAATGTAGTGATTCAGTATTTCTGTACATTTCTGACCATCACAAGTCGGTCTAGTTACAATATGTCACTGTATGAAGATATTACATTGTTATTGACTATATTCCCCACACTGTACATTTCATATCCATGGCTGGTTTATTTTTCAGCTGGAACTTTGTACCTATTACCCTCTCTCAGCTATTTCTTTGCTCCTCTACCTCCCCTCCCCTCAGGCTGCTCCCTGTGTCTGTATTTCTGTTTACGTGTTTTGTGTCTGTATGTGTTGTTTTTTTTTTTTTAGATTTCACATATATGTGAAATACAGTATTTGTCTTGAATTTTTTAATTTCAAGCTCATTAAACAACAAACAGCGGTTTTATTTCTGGAGGGAGGCAAGTTTACACACCAGATCGTAGCAGAATTATTAGCTAATGCTATCCATTCATTCATCCCGTATTTATTGAGCGCCTGCCTTGAGGTACGAAAATGAACGGGGCAGACAGAAACCCCTACTTCTTCAGAGCAAATGGTGCAGGAGGGGGAGGCAGGAGGTGAACAGAATAAATAAGCAGGTATGAGGGAGAGAAACAGGAAGTGGAGAGGATGGAGCCTCAGGGCAGGGAGTCAAGCCAGGGAGGTTTCTGGTTTTCAAGCAGGTGATCAGGGGAAATCCCATCGAGAAGGTGGCTTTGGAGCTAGGCTTGAAGGAGGCAAGGGGGTGACCCTTCAAGTCTGCCCTAGGAAAGGGCATGCTCAGCAGGGCAGACAGCAGGAGCAGAGGCCCTCGGGGCCTATTTCACCAGCCTGGAAACTGAGGTTCAGAGAGGTCTCACAGGGCCTGCTGGGTACAGCTGAGGTCTGAGCCCCACAGTTGGGCCTCCCTCCCATGCCTCTTTATTATTCTTATTATTTCTTTAAATGTGCTATTCTCACATACTTTTTAAAAATGAAATTTGTTTTCTTTGGTCTTTTAAATATATTTTATTTGTTTATTTGGCTGCATCGGGTCTTAGTTACAGCACGAGGAACCTTGTTGCGTTGTGCGGGGTCTTCCGTTGCGATGCGTGGACTCTCTAGTTGTGGCTTGTGGGCCTCAGAGCACACAGGCTTCAGTAGTTGCAGTGCGAGGGCTTAGTTGTTCTGTGGCGTGTGGGGTCTTAGTTCCCCCACCAGGGAGCAAACCCGCGTGCCCTGCGTTGCAAGCCGGATTCTTACCAATGGACTACCAGAGAAGCCCCCCCTTCCCCCTCTTCTAACCAGCATTGCCCAGCTGCCTCCCAAGCACAGACGTGAAAGCCTGCTTTATTTATTTACTTTTACGGTTGTTTTTTATTTAATCAAGAAGAACTTCCTATCACATAAAATTGAGCCCTTTAATTAATTTAAAAAGCAGGCAGTGGCGTTTAGCACTTCGGCAATGTTGCGCAAACACCACCCCTGTCTAGTTCCAAAGCATTTTTTCATCACCCCCAGAGGAAACCCACACCCATAACTCAGTTGCTTCTCAGTCCCTCATCTCTGCCAGCTCCTGGCAGTGACCAATCTGTGTTCTATCCCGCTGACTTTACCTACTCTACCGCTCTATGAAATGTAGAAGGAATCATATCTAATTTATGTTTTCACTAAGCGTTAGAGTCGCATGGAGAAAACTCCAAAGACGGAAAGACAGGTGGAGTGAAGCGTTAGTCTCCTTCCCACCCCCATTTGTAGCGAGCATCCTGGTGTGTGAGTGCGTGCCTGTATCTGTGTGGGTCGCAGCCAGGCCTGCTGTCCCCTCTGCCGTCCCCTCAGCACAGTGCGTCTTGGCAGCCGCTCTACATCCGCACGTGTTGAGTTGACTCAGAGTCACCCTCTCTGCTCGTGCTCTGGTCACGTAAGCAGCCTCGTGTGGACTTCAGGCCAACTGCAAGCTGCAAGCCGAGCCTGGGACAAACTCGCAGGGGCGGTGGACTACGTTTGTGCCCTTTAAGTGTTGTCCAGCTGCCCTCCTCTGAGCTTACGGGGGAACCCCACTGCCCATCATATAGGAGAGCTTTGGTAGCCGAGCTTCCAGCTGCTCTAATGGAACCAGCCACGTGGCCGAGGAGGACATGTCTCCTGTGAGAACCTGACCGTCAGGGTGTGGCCCAGCCCTGCTGTGGGACCTTGAACACACCTGAGTCCCTTCCAGGCCTCTCCCCTTCTCCATAGCACGAGGAGCTTGGCCTGTTGAGGGGCTCATGTCGGCAGATGGCTTTCCCTTCTCTAGATCTGGTGTTATCTGCAAGATTTCTGTCTGTCCAGCACACTAAATAAAGATGAGATTTTACTTCTAAATAGCTTGAGTTAGAGCAAACTCTGGGAGATAGTGAAGGACAGGGCGCCTGGTGTTCTGCAGTCCGTGGGGTTGCAAGGAGTCAGACACCTCCTAGCGACTGAACAGCGGGAAGATTGTCTTGATACAAGGCTCTTGCCAGAGGGAATCAGGGGGATGCGATGGTCCCTGTCAGAGCCGATGTAATTCTAGCCAGAAGCAAAGCAGAGCTGATGTTTGAGTTGGTTACCTGGACCCCCCTTCCTGGCCATGACCTTGTGAGAAGACTTTGTGAATCTGCAAGACCACCTTCGGGGACCTTGGGTCTGAAGACACCTCAGTATCCGGTTATTGATCAGCTCATCCCTGAGGACCCTTCTGGCACTTTCCATGGCCTGGTCTTGTGGGTTTGGAACACTTTTGTCCCAGGAAGGCATTGCTTCCCCTTGTCCTTCTGCCATGTTCCTCTGCGGCCACTTTGTGTGTTTCTTCCTCGAGAGAAGAGTCGATGCTGCTGAGCGGACGCCGTCGGGTTCCTCCCGGGCCTCGCGCTTGGAAGGTGCCCCTGTGTGGTTGTCTTCACACCGGTGGGTTCACTGCAGAGAAGGTGGTGAGGCCCTCCTGCCTTTTGTTTACTCTCTCTCACCTCTTCCTCCTCGGTGGCCATCTGTCCTCCGCACACTGGGCGTCTCCTCCCCTCCTAAGGAAAAAGGACGCAGATAAACCACCCGTCACCGGCGGGGTGGCCGGGGAAGCTGACTCCAAGACAGTGTGGTGTGCAGGGGGCGGCCTAGGGGACACTGCTGGGACCGTGTCTGTGGAGGGCGGGGGGACACAGGAGTGGGCAGGGGAGAAGCCCCGGCTGCACTGCGGGCCTGACCAGCCAGGGCCGACCCCAGGGACTCCGGGGCTGGAAGAGCCCTTCAGAGCTGCCCCGAATTGGAGTGAGACGGCCTGGCCTTCACACACCCCGCTTGGTCATCTCTGGGTGAGGATGACCGGGAAGGCGCCTCTGGGTAGCTGGGGCCATGCCCGAAGGGGTTGACAGCTGAAGGCCGCCCCCCTGCACCCCCAGCCACCACACCAGGCTCCTTCAGTGAAGGGCAATCTGGGCACCCCACCACGTCCCCTGTCCAGGGCAGATAAGACCCCACCCTCGGTGACCTTGGCAGTGATTTTAATCACCGTGATGGCTGTTGAGCGCCTGTATTTAACCTGCGCAGCCAGACTCCATTCTCCTCCGTTTACAGTGGAGGAGCCCAGGCCGTGAAGTGTTCAGGACCACGCCGTGGTCAGTGGTGGTGCTACCGCATCAGCTGGGGTGCCGACTCCCCGAATGGAGAACGAGGCAGCGTTTCCGGGCCGAGGCGGATGTTCTCTGTGAGCCCCTCCAGATTCAGTCTCCGCTCAGCTGCTGCGGGGGCATCAGTGGGCTCCCCGCCCTTCCCAGGGTCAGGACTCTGGACCTGCAGCACCCCCGGGGTCTTCCCCCTGCTGCTGTGGGGGACCCGGCACTGCTGGTGCCACCCACGAGAGCCACACTCTGTTAGGTGCCAGCGAGCAGGGTGGTGGGGCAAGAGGAAGCTGGTTCCAGGGTCTCTGTCACCCAGCAAGTGGACGGATGGACACTTGCCCACGCCTGGCTGCATCTTCAGTTTTCCTCTCTCTCGGGTGGACATTCCTGCAGTAGTATGCCAGCTCGGAAAACTGTTTAACAGCAGGTCTGCCTTAGCCTGGGACCCTGAGGAGAGGTGTGACTCCTCCCGGGGATGGCCCAGCCCTGCCAGGGGCCTGCCAGGGGCCAGGGAGCCTGTCTCACCTGGTTTTGTTTTACTAGCAGCGCAGGAGGTGAAGTAAGCAGTCCAGACAAGGAGCCCCTACATGTCCTCTCTGCTCCCTCCCATCTGACCGTCTCTTCAACATCGAGCTGCGAGTTGTCTTAAGGACCTTCCAGGCTTCCCTGGTGGCTCAGTTGGTAAAGAGCCTGCCTGCCAGTGCAGGAAACGTGGGCTCTATCTCTGGGTTTGGAAGATCCCCTGGAGAAGGAAATGGCAACCCACTCCAGTATTTCTTGCCTGGAGAATTCCATGGACAGAGGAGTCTGGTGGGCTACAGTCCATGAGGTTGAAAAGAGTTGGACATGACTTGAGCTTATTTATCTGAGTTTATTAGCAACAGTTGCTTGAAATACGGGGTTTAAGTCCAGCCTTGAATGAACAATTGAGAGTGATTTTTCAGAGCATTTGTCATATAAAAGGAAACAACTTGGGCCAATCCTGTAGAAGGGGGGCCCCTCCAGGTTTCAGGACAGTGGCCTGTGGGCACCCCAGAGGCCACACTCACCCCCCCCCCCAGACATCAGGCATTGCAGTGAACCCAAGGCAAATGCTGAAGTAGCAGGAGGGGACAGAAGATCATTAACCACCTGGGCCTGTCTGAGTAGCTGGCAGGACCAAGTGTGGGAACTTCTGCCCACATTCCTTTAGGAAATATGGTATGGTAATTTGGACCTACTGGATCCAGGCTTCCATAGCCATGGGAGGAAATTTCTGATCCTTTGGTAGCTTTTGTAAATGACACTCAACAGTCTAATTCTGCTTGTCTAGCCCAGTAGGTAGGTGCACACTCTAAGATGAGGGGACTCCTAGCTGTTTAAAAATTACATAGCTTACGTGGATATGTTTTTTTTTTTTCTTTTTTTTTTTTGTAGGCCAGGTAATCTTTCCCTCAAAACCAGGAATGTATATATTTTACACTTTTTTTTAAAAAAAAATTGATATATAGTATATGGATATTGGCTTCCTAGGTGGCTCAGTGGTAAAGAATCTGCCTGTCAGTGCAGGAGACGCAGGAGATGTGCATTCAGTCCCTGGGTCAGAAAGATCCCCTGGAGGAGGACATGGCAACCTACTGCAGTATTCTTACCTGAATAATCCCATGGACAGAGAAGAGCCTGGCGGGCTACAATCCATGGGGTTGCAAAGAGTCAGACACGACTAAGCAGCTAAACAACAGCAGCAGCAAGAACAAAACACACGTATTATAGATGCTCACAAGGTGAACACGCCTGGAACTCAGATCAAAGCACAAAACAGGACCGGCACTCGAGAAGCCCTTTGCCCTGTGCCCCTACAGTGATCACCACTCTCCAAGCCTAATCGTGGCTTCTGACTGCAAATATGAGGTTCTGAGCAATCGTGGGGTTTAAAGTAACTTCTAAAACCTGCGCGTGCATGCTAAGTCACTTCACTAGTGTCCAACTCTTTGCAGCCCTATGGACTGTAGCCCACCAGGCTCCTCTGTCCATGAGATTCTCCAGACAGGACTACTGGAGTGGGTTGCTGTGTCCTCCTCCAGGGGGTCTTGCCAACCCAGGGTTCGAACCCACATCTCTTACGTCTCCTGCATTGGCAGGCGGGTTCTTTACCACTAGTGCTGCCTAGGAAGCTGCCTACAACCTTGAGATGATTTAAAACAACCTGTCAGGGCAGGTTTTGGAGGGAAGGAGAGCACAGGGCTGATCAAGGTGCAGCCAAGGCTCAGACAGCAAGGAGTGAGTGCCGTCAGCGGGGCCATCCAGCTCGCTCTGTAGCAGTGGCTGCTCCCTTGTGGTCAACGATCAGGGCTCCGATTCTGTTTCGGTCCTCTGTGTCGTGGTGCAGACGGATGGATGGTTCATCATATGCTTTAGCTCTGTTCCTACCCTTACCTGCGTCTGTAGGATTTCTCTTCTGAGATTTTGGGGTGGAGGAATTGTGAACAACCCCCAGAGTTCGTTCAGAGTGAGTCATCTGTTCACTGGGTTCACTTGTCAGCAAGGCACACATGTCTGGTCCCTGCCGTGCTCTTAGCACTGGGCTTGGAAGAACGCTGGAGGGTCAGCCTTCAGTTCCTCACACTTGGAGTGACAGCCACTGTTCTGTCACCCCAGCCTCAGGTCCAAACTCGGGGTATCCCCTGCAGCCCCGCCGTGATGACCAGGTCCTGTCACACTGACTTCATTGCTGGTCCTGAACTTACAGAGTTCCTTCTCGCCCCAGGACTTCTGCTCTTGCTGTTCTCCAACCCACGTCCTCCGGCCAGCATGGCGCCACCCCCAGTAATCCCCCTCGGGGAAGTGGCGGGGAGTGGGTCCTGATGGCGGTTTCCCACAGCGGCCGCCTCATCCCATCAGGCTGTCTTTCTGAGGTCCTCCCCGCCCCCTGTGAAATGTTTCTGCTCTATTCCTTTGTGAGCAGGAAAGTGTGTCTTGTTTTTTCCATCTTATTCTTCTGCTCTTTTGATTCATAACCCAGAACATCGATTTGACCCAATGTGGCTATTCCTGCGGAGGTTTTTTAATGTTCCTTTACATCTTTTGATTTATGGCTCCCCCTCGGGAGGGGGAACTGTGGAAGAAAGGCATGCATCTGGGAGTGAGGCAACCAGGTGTTCGGGGTCCCAGGCTACCAGCAGCCCCAGGTGTGACAGGGGGCCACCTGCTCTTCCTGTACTGAGCCCTGGGGCCACCTCTGAGGGCCCTTCCTGACCCGAAGTCCTGTAGCTGTGGGTCCAGTTAGGTGCCTGGATCTTAGCTGGTCAAGTAACAAGGGCCTCAGTGTTCTCCACAGTGGCAAGAGCCTGGAAAGGCAGAGGGCTGACCCGCCAAGCCTCTCATCCCCCTTCCAGGCCTCTACAGAATTAAAAACCAACTTGTTTTGTTTAGTTACAGTTACATTTTCAGTTGTAAGCAGTAATTACTTTTTACTTCAGGCACGCCAGAAAATACATTCAACTAAAACAAGAACCACAGATCACTGACTTGCCCTCTGTCCTTAGAATAATCAGTGTTCAGATTTTCTGCAGAAAGTTGCTCATCCCCAGTAGCGGCCAGAGCTCACGTGATGCAGGATGAATCGTGGTTCTTGGCCCTTTGACCAGATGTAGCAGCGTTTACTGAGCTAGAAGCCAGTTTGCTCTGCAGGGTGTGTCCGATGAAAGGGAGTTTAGGAAGGACTCGAAGATGTCCTTTAGGTAACAGCCACACGTGGGGAGACAGTGGTATTACAGGGGTCAGTCACCCACCCTGGAAGCCTTCTGAGGCTCTCAGTCTAATTCTAGTTTTATTTATTTTTGGCCCTGCTGGGTCTTCATTGCTGTGTGGACATAGTTGCAGCCAGCGGGGGCCGCTGTAGTTCCGGTGGATGGGCTCCTTACCGGTTGGCTCCTCTTGTCTCGGGGCGTGAGCTGTAGGGTGCACGGTCTTCAGTTGTTGTGGCGAGTGGGCTCAGTAGTTGAGGCTCCCGGGCTCTAGAGCAGAGGCTCAGAAGTTGTGGTGCACGGGCTTGGTTGCTCCGCGGCATGTGGGATCTTCCTGGATCAGGGATCGAACCCATGTCTGCTGCGTTGGCAGGCAGATTCTTTACCACTGAGCCACCAGGGAAGCCCTCTCATTCTAATTAAACTTGGGGTCCCCAGTGTGGGTGACAGCAGGGGGACTGGTCGTGGGACTCACTGAACTTGCTTTTGCTGGCGTATCCCAGGGCACCTCCAAGGGCTCTCAGGCTTAGCACGGGACAGGGGATAGTGGCCTTGGGGCCTGGTCCTCCAGGGCCCTTCAGGCCCCTCGTGGGGGCTGGGTGGATGTCTGTTGCAGGAACGGAGGGGCTTCACTTAGGGTGTGGAGGGGGAAGAGGAAAGGATGTTTACCTGGATTATGGCTCTGAGGTAGTTTTGCTAAAATTTATTGAGCAAGTTGCTCTGTGTCAGGCGCTTGCTAATCATGTCACACGCATTAACGTGTTTAATTCTTCCAACAACCCCATCTTATGATCCCCGTTTCATGAACGGGGAAGCTGAGGTACACAGAAGTGAATTAGCCTGCCTAAGGTATTTATTAAGGAGCTTTGCTCAGTCCGGGATCCTGACCTGCACGCTGCACTGGCCCTCAGCTCCTGGGAGCACGGTGGCTTTCTGACAAAGGGACCTCAGGGGCATCCTGGCTACAAGGAGGTCAGGCCTGCGGTCTCCCCCTTTTCAGGTGGAGTGATGAGGAAGGCAGGCTTCGGCGGGGGGCTGCCTGAGGTGGCTCCAGGGGCGTACCCCACTCTTGCAGCCAGGTGTGCCCTCTGGTTCGTCTCCAGGCCAGGGGCCAGGGGCTCACAGCAGCCCTTCCCTGCCCGGTGGTGACGGAACCATGGAGGCTCAGGGGTGTTAGTACATACGTGGGCTGCTCAGGAGTCTTGACTGCCCGCAACCCGTCAGGCCCTGGACTTCTCCTGTTCCCCTGAGGGGCATGGGTTAGGGCTAGTGGGCCATGCCATCTGTGGTGCCCCGTGATACCCCCAAGTGCTGTGTGCAAGGACGGGGGTGTGCCAGCCCACCGTTTCCTTGGGGGCAGCCAGGATGTCTTGGCCTCAGGGTCAGTATCAACCCCAGGCCGTGTGTCTAGATGTTTAAACCCAAACGTCGGACAAAGCTACGCTCAGAGTCCATCTGGCAAACCGAACAGAAACCTTACCCTAAATCAAAACAGGCCTCCAGAATTTCCAAGGCGTGTCAGCTGCAGGGTTGTACTTGCCAGCAAATATTTATATCTATTTCAGGTTTTGTTTTTCATCTGTCCCCTCCCAGGGAAACCAGCTGGACGCAGAACATCAGGGTCATGTTGGGAGGCCGGAGACTCTCTGCCTGAGTGTTTCTGAGGGAATACTTTAGAGCCAGGTTATTTTTACATTTCGAGAGCCACGAGTTTAGACTTGGCCAAGTTCTCCCCTCATCTGTTTTGTTCTGTGATTTGTCTCCGCGTGTCCCGGGGGAGTGCAGTCTGGTTACTCGCGGTCACTGGAAGTTAGTCAGGAGTCCTCCCCCACCTCCAACCTGTCTTTGTAACATATAGAAGGTTCTGGAAGCCTTCTGTGATGCTGTCATTCAAGAGGAGGGGACTTGAGTTCTGTGGCTGGTCCTGGAAGGTCCAATGACTCAGTTCTTTGAGGACGTCGTAAACAGGGCCCCCATCTTATAATGCAGCCCTGAGCCAGGGTGCACCCGTCACGGCAGCCCTGGACCTTACTGCATGTGACAGTCACCTCAGCTTCAGAAGACAGTAGCAGATTGGCCTTTTGCTGCCTGGGAGCCTGACAGCAGCTTCCCTGTGCAGCCGAACCTCCCCGTGAGCCGAGTTTATGGTTTCCTTTCAGCAGAGTGGGGCCAAGTCATGGCTGTGTTTGCTCACAGGACGGGCAGGGCTGGCCCCGGGGAGGAGGTCAGGTTTCCCATTTGCCGAAGCATCTCCTGTTCTGTCCCCCTCTCCCCCTCTTTAGTTCGCATTGCTTCCTGCGGGTGCAGTCAGGTACTGAATGTAGAGGGAGGTGGATCTCAAGGCTGGGCCCCAGTGTGTTTGCTGACGGCTACGGTCACGTGGAACACGCTGGTGGCAAGATGCAGGCCTTCCTAGTGGTGCTGGAGGTACCGGCCCGGACACCCTGCTCCGCTTCTCTGCCCTGGGTTTCCTCACCTGATGTGACTGGAGGGCCTGGGCTCCTTAGAATTCTGATTCCTCTCCTGTCCTCCGAGCCTCCAGAGCTGGTTTTGGGTTCAGGGCTGTTGGCTGAGAGGAAACGCCTGGCTCTAGGGGTGATGGTGTTTTGGAGGCAGGACCCAGACACTGGATGGGGGGCCGTCTGGGCATCAGTTGGATGGAAGTGGGTCCTTGCATATGCATCCATCAGTTGGATGGATGGTTCTCTGGCCTGCAGAGAACCCAGCCACAGAGCACAGAAGCCGGAGTGGGGAGGGTGTGAGAAACAACAGACGCGCCCCGGGCAGCAGGCCAGTGGGTGGTGATGACAGGCACTTCTCCTGGTTGACCCACCACGTCCCTCCGTGAGATCACATCCCAGCAGAGGTGACGGCGAAATACCCTTGTCCCACTAATAGTGCTTGGTCATCATCAGCCTCGCTCATGAACTCAGAACTGTTTTCTTTTGGGAAACAAAATTGGAGCTCTATATGATAAAGCAACTCTTAAGAAATAAGGAAAGGACTTCCCAGGTGGTCCAGTGGTTAAGAGTCCATCTGCCCTGGTCTGGAAGCTAAGATCCTACATGCCTTGGGGAAACAAAGCTCTCATTCCATAAGGAAAGATCCCAAGCGCTGCAACTAAGATTCAAGGCAGCCAAATAAATAAATACATAATTTTAAAAAAGAAAAAAAGAAATACGGAGAGTGAGGAAATAAAACCAAACATCGGTTTAGTGACAAGATGCAAAATATAAAACCCCGGGCCTGGTCTGTAGAAGTTACTCATAGAGTATTTGTTGAATGAATGAATCATGGCGTGTATTTATCACATTATGCAATCAGAATAAAAAATGGAAATGTTTTGGTTATGATGCCAGCAGGCTGGTATGCAGCAGATGTTGCAGACACAGTTTCTCTGTCGCTTGTGCCTGGTGGTAGCTGTGACGCCCTGTGCCGATGTATGTCGGACCCTGACCACCCATCTGAGCAGAAGGGTGAGCTTATTGAGCAAGGACTTGGGTGACGTGGTTGGTGGTGGGTGGGCTAGTCTGTAAGCCTGGAGAAGTCCTGTTTCCCAGGGCAAACCTGAGATGTGGCCATATTGTGGTGAGAAGGGAATTTCAGTGCCACAGCATGGAACTTGCGTGCGTCTCTGGATGGTTTCCTGTCTTGCTTGGCCAGGCAGGGCTCTGGAGTCCTGAAGCGGAGTAGTAGGTATGAACCCCAAATAGAAGACTGACTTTCCTGTGCCCCAAGGCTCACAGGAACCTAACCTTGTGTTTGCTCTGGAAGCAGTGATTTGCTATTCACAATTTCAGCTTCCCTGATGGCTCAGTGGCTCAAAGAATCTACCTGCCAATGCAGGTGATGTGAGTTCAATCCCTGGGTCAGGAAGATCCCCTGGAGAAGGACATGACAACCCTCCCAAAAAAGAATATACAAGTATTCTTGCCTTTGAAATCCCATGGGCAGAGGGGCCTGGCGGGCTACAGTCCATGGGGTGGCAAAGAGTCGGACACAACTTAGCGACTGCACAACAGAACGATTTGGTGGTTGTGGTGACTTTATGGAGCATATCTGCTTTGCGAAAAATGAGAATCTACTGCAGTATTCTTTTGTCTGCCTTCCTTCCCCTAGACAGTGCCTGAAATGACTTTCTGTGGTTGCCGGTATCAGCGGTTGGTCCTCTTCTACTGCCTGGTTATACCTCGTGGTACGAATACATGTTTTTGTATTTCCCTTCGAAGGAACTGTGGGTTCTCTCAGTGTAGGGCCGTGATGAATGTCCGCTGTGATCAGCTGTGTGGACATAGGCGCTCACTTCCCTGGGGCACGTATCTAGGAGGGGAAATGCTGGATCGTATGGTAGGAGGACGTTTACCTTTTCCAGCAACTGCCAGAAAGCTTCCCGGCGTGACTGTGCGCAGTAATGTTCCTGCCAGCAGAGTGAGAGCCCTCCTATGGAGTGTGTGCGTGTATGCAAGTATCTTTAATTGAAGTGTAGTTGATTTACAAGATCACATTGGTTTTAGGAATACAACATAGTGATTCAATTTTTGCACATTATACTCTGTTATAAATTATTACCAGGTGATGGCTATAATTCCCCGTTCTCTACAATATACCCTTGTGGCTCATCTGTCTTTTTTCACGTAGTAGTTAATATCTATTAATCCCATACCCCTTATTTGTCTCTCTTCTGTTCCCTCTTCTCTTTGGTAATCACACGTTTGTTTTCTGTATCTGTGAGTCTGTTTCTGTTTTGCATATGCATTCATTTGTACTGTATTATTGTATAAATGATGCCACACAATATTTGTCTTTCTCTGTTGGACTTATTTCACTAAGTAGCATATTCTCTAGGTCCATCCATGTTGCTGTAAATGGCAGAATTTCATTCTTTTTTATGGCAGAGTAGTATTCCATTGTGTGTATTTGTAGGGTACATCTTTTTAAAATCCATTCATCTGTTGATGGATGCTTAATTTGCTTCCATAACTTGGCTATTGTAAATAGTGCTGCTATGCGTATTGGGATGTGTGTATCTTATTAAATTGTTTCTTGTTCAGTCGCTCAGTCGTGTCCGATTCTTTTCGACCCCATGGACTGCAGCACGCCCTGTCCTTCACTATCTCCCAGACTTTGCTCAAACTCAATGTCCATTGAGTCCATGACGCCATCCAACCATCTCATTCTCTGTCGCCCCCTTCTCCTCCTGCCCTCTGTCTTTCCCAGCATCAGGGTCTTTTCCAGTGAGTCAGCTCTTCACATCGGGTGGCCAAAGCACTGGAGCAATATTCAGGTCCGATTTCCTTTAGGATTGACTGATTTGATCTCCTTGCAATCCAAGGGACTCTCGAGAGTCTTCTTGAATTAGTGTTTTCATTTTCTTCAGATATATACCCAGAATTGGAATTATGGTTGGATGGTGTGGCAGTTCTGTTTCTAGTTTTTGGTGGAACCTCTGTGCTGTTTTCCGTAGTGGCTGTATCGGCTCTATGGTCGTTGACGTGACCTGTCTCCAGAATTTCTTTGGGCTCTGTTCTGCTTGTCGCTTTCTAAACCACCTGCTCTGCAAGCCAGTGCCGCTTGACTGATACCCTTCCAATTTCTTCTGTTGCAATATCTTTACAAGAGATTTCCATCCCTTTTTTGGTAGTTAGTATGCTGTCTTAAGGGTTTGATTTTTTTTTTCCAACAGCTTTCCTCTGTGGTTTTTGTCATTCTAAAACTGTTTAAACAAACACAACTAACTGTAGAAAAGTCAGAATGTAATAGACAAAATAATACTGGAGTTGACCAAAAAAGTTTGTTCGGGTTTTTCTGTAACATCTTATGGAAAAACCTATAAGAACTTTTTGGTCAAGCCAATTACAAGCATCCATCATTCTACATAGGGATAATCATGCTTAAAACAGACTATTTTATTATTATTATTTTTAACCTGTTATTATTTTGTAAGTATTTATTCATTTGGATGCACCAGGATCTTCGTTACCATGTGCAGGATCTTTACTTGTGGCATGTGGGATCCAGTTTCCTGACCAGGGACTGAACCTGGGCCCCCTGCATTTGAAGCAAAGAGTCTTAACCACTGGATCACCCAGGGAAGTTCCAAGACAGACAGCCTTCCCCCCCCCCCCCAAAATAGACTGTTTTAAACACATAGATATTTAGACTTTGGCTAGAATCATAGTGGTTGGGGGCCTCTCAGGATGTCACAAAGCCAGAGTTCACAGGCACTTGCCATTTCTGTTGCTTGTTGGAAGTGGTACTTCTGTTTGGTTTCTGGAACTTCTGGGGGACTCTGTGTCACTCCAGCTGCTGGCTTGATTTTTCTGCAGCGCCAGCAGCCAGTCTAACTTCGTGCAAGTTATTAAAGAATCAGAATTGAGATCCTAGAGCACCACCCCCCGGCTCCACATAACAGAAAACCCCTCTTCTCTCCTGCGTGTCACCAGCAGTCCAGGGAGCTCAGTCTCGAGTCGGCCAGTTCTGATCATTAGGAAGTCTTCTGTTTGGGCTCCCGTCTTCCTAGATCTGACTCAACTGGCCTGTTAAAACGACCAGGTCCTGTCACTGCTGGGCTCAGAAAAGACTCTCGCTGCATTGTTTACAATAGCCAGGACATGGAAGCAACCTAGATGCCCATCAACTGATGAATGGATAAGAAAGCTGTGGTACATATACACAATGGAATATTACTCAGCATTAAAAAAAAATTCATTTGAATCAATTCTACTCAGATGGACCGAACTGGAGCCCATTATCCAGAGTGAAGTAAGCCAGAAGCAAAAACAACAATACAGTATATTAACACATATATATGGAATTTAGAAAGACAGTAACGAGAACCCAACATGCGAGACAGCAAAAGGAACACAGATGTATAGAATAGACTCGTGGACTCTGTGAATGAGGGAAAGGGTGGGATGATATGGGAGAATGGCATTGAAACATATTAATTATCATATGTCTAATCAATCGCCAGCCCAGGATTGATTCTCGGGGCTGGTGCATCGAGATTTCCCTGGGGGGAGGGAAGAGGGAGGGGGGGAGGGAGGGGTTTCTGGAGGGGGAGCATATGTAAACCCATGGTGATATCATGGCATTGTATGATAAAAACAATAAAAGGGAGGAAAAAATAAATAAATAAAAAAATAAAAGATTGGCAAAAAAAAAAAAAAAAAGACTCTCCCTTCCTCTCTTCCCCATTCCTCACTCTCAGAATTGGAGCCGTTGTCCAGCCAACCTTCTCTCCTCCACTTCCTCCCCTCTCCTGGTCCATGCGTGATGGACATCACCATTCCAGGCTCCTCTCTCTGGCTGGCTTAGCTGTTCAGGCCCCTCCCTGAAAGATGTCTTGGTGTTTGGTCGCCCAGGAAACTCAAGTCTCTTGCGTGCCTCACATCCATTGTGCAGATTCTAAACGGGATAGTCTTTAAAAGCAGTTATTTTGTCTATTCTCAAAAAGGGGAATGTGTTACACTCTCAGTCGAGCCCAAAAGTGACGTTAAAACCTCCGTTTTGAAACCACCGTTCCCACGCGGCTCAGGGCTGTTTAGGAAGGAGGGACGTGCAGGGGTTTCACCCGTGCCGCCTCTCAGGCTCCCTGCGGCCCTGCAGCATCCCCAGACTCCTTCCCCATTTTGAAGATGGGAAACTGAGCAGTGAAGTAACTGGTCCGGGATGGCTCACTGGCCCAGCCACAGAACCCTCAAAGCCTGCTTCCAGACTTCCTCTTTGTTCTAAGGGGAAATGTTTTGCCGGTGTTTCTCTCCCATCTGTCCTGAAGCTGGAGACTCAATCCAGCCCAGCTCACTGCTCCTGACTCCCCAGGGGAGGGAGACGGAGAATGGGGTGGGGAGGACTCTAAGCATCACAGCTCCGCTGGCATCTTTCACTTAATCTTGCTCTTCTCCATCACACCCTTTTCTCATCTTGGGTGAATGTGGATCTTTACCATCTCTCAAATCAGCTTTGTATTGTTAAGGAAAGTTCAAGACTTGATATCTTTCTTGGAAAAAAAGGATTTTTAATCCCATTGTTTTCTGGTTGCACATGCTTAGCCGCACCTCTGGCGTCGGACCTTCGTATGAGACTTCTCACGGCTCTTTGTGTGTGTGTCTGTGTGTGTGTGTGTTAGTGTGTGGTTCAGTCGTGTCTGACTCTTTAAGACCCCATGAACTGTAGCCCGCCAGGCTCCTCTGTCCATGGGATTCTCCAGGCCAGAATACTGGGGTGGGTAGCCATTTCCTTCCCCAGGGGATCTTCTCAACCCAGGGATCAGAGCCAGGTCTCCCTCATTGCTGGCAGATTCTTTCCTGTCTGAGCCTGTCTGAGAGCCTCTCTGTGTCACGGCAGTCCCCTCAGATACATGGAGCCCTGTGAGCAGGAGAGGATCCAGGGGTGGGGAGTGTGGCTTTGTCTGTTCATTCATTCATTTAGTCATGCAACCAGGAAATGTCCATTGAGCGCCCACACATCCTGGGCAAAGCAGTTACCCCCCAGTGCAGTTAGAACATAGTGGGGGGATAGAGGGAGCGCAGCTCTGCACGCTATCCCCAGAAGGACTCAGGAGTTTTGTGAGGTGTTTGGAGTGTGGGTGACTGTCAGGAGAGTGGCTGTTATGTTTTCATTCTCAGTCTCAGGCCGGGTAGGAAACTAGGAATGAAAACACCTTTCCTGGAAAGGGAGGGAAGGAAATGAACTTTTCCTGGGCACCTCTTGTGTGCCGGGAGCAATTTCAGGCACTTACATGATCTCAGGTGATCCTCAGAGTTACCCCATGAAGTGCGTATGCTATTAAAATTCATTTGGCATGTGAGGAAGTCACACCTGTGCCCAAGGTGAGATTTGAACCCAGGGTTTATGCCCAAACTCACACTTTCCAGATCCACCGCGGAGACGGGGGTGAGGAGGGATGCCACGCCATCCTCAGGCTCATCAGCAGTGGACCCTGATTCCGAAGTTCTCCACTTCCTGATCTGAATGATGTTTACACAAGAGTGCTTATTTTGTGAAAAATCAAGCTGTAAACTTAACGCTCTGTGGGGTTTTCTTCATGCATGTTATACGTAAGTGCATGCATGCTAAATCATTTTGGTTGTGTCCG
The DNA here is from genome assembly GCA_007570785.1 of Antilocapra americana. Taxonomy (NCBI): domain Eukaryota; kingdom Metazoa; phylum Chordata; class Mammalia; order Artiodactyla; family Antilocapridae; genus Antilocapra; species Antilocapra americana. The sequence continues at coordinate 49,401,711 of ML660201.1, read as the reverse complement.
ACTCTGCGACCCCATGGACTGTAGCCCACCAGGCTTCTCTCTCCATGGGATTCTCCAGGCCAGAATACTGAATGTGTTACCATGCCCTCTTGCAAGGGATCTTCCTGACCCAGGGATCGAACCCCCGTCTCTTCTCCTGCATTGGCAGGCAGGTTCTTTACCACTAGCACCATTTGAGAAGCCCAACCTACTCATACTACACAGTTGTTCACTTAGCTAAAAATCCAATTTGCATGTGATACGCTTACACTAAAAAATTACTCACTGTTGATTTAAAATTCACAGTTAACTGGCCCACCAGTAGTTTATCTGATAAGCCTCGTTTGAGCTGAGATGGGAAGGTGGTGAAAGCACAACTGAGCCTTGTGTGAGAAATCAAAGGACTCTGAGGCCAAAGGCAAGAAAATAATCCAGGAGAAGAGCAGAAGGGGGCAGGATGGGGATTTTGAGATGCTGGTGGGGAATTGAACCATGTCAGGAGAGGGTTGTGCGGAATAATCTGACAGGAAAGGGAGCAGTGATGTAAACGCTGTACCATTCAGCCTTCGAAGTGGGTTCTGCTGGAGGTTGACATTTGTTCTTATAGTTTATGTTTGTGTAAAGATCCTGGGAAACAGGCATGGTTTTGGGCCTTCTCACAAAGAAGAGTGATGTTAAAAGTGAGCTACCTTGAGAAGCTGTCTTCAAAACAAATAATAGAAATGGATTATCACCAGTTGTTGCTGTTGTTTCGTCTCTAAGTGGTATCTGAGTCTCTTGTGACCCCACAGACAGCAGACCACCAGGCTCTTCTCTCCATGGGATTTCCCAGGCAGGATACTAGAATAAGGTGCAGTTTCCTACTCCAGGGGATCTTCCGGACCCAGGGACTGAACCCACGTCTTTTGCATCTCCTGCAGGGACAGGCGGATTCTTTACCTAGTAGTGCCACCTGGGAAGCCCATACTTAGGTGTGCTGCTGGCTGTGTTTCAGGGGCTTAACAATTACTGCTGTCATCATGGACAATGTAGAATAGAACATTTTCTAATCACAGATAAAGCCCTATTGGACGGCAGTGTTGTAGAATATGATTTTTTAAAGTTATGTAGTATTTAACTTTCCCTCTGCATTTGGGTACTTAAATTGTTTTCAGTTATCCATACTGAAATGTTTTAATAATAGTCTCATAACTATTTTTGTTTTTTTATGACAGCTTTACTGAGATATAATTCACATGCCATAAATCCGATCCTCTGATTGTGTACAATTCAGCAGCCTTTAGTATATTCACCGGGTTGTACAACCATCACCTCATCTAATTTAGAACACCTTCATCCCTCCCCAAAAGAAAGCCCGCTCCTTAGCAGATTCTTCCTGATACCCTGTCCCCAAGTCATCTACTTACTGTCTCTGCATATCTATTTTGGGCAGCATCTTTTTTTCACCTTGTTAAATTCTTGGTCTGGTGGTGTGAGGTTATTCAGGCTTTTATTTAATACATGGTGCCCCACGGCCCTCCAGAAAGGCCATCCACATTTATGCTTCCACTAATGGTGTACAAGGATGCCCTTTTCTCTGCACCCTCCGTGACACACTTATTATTGTTTTTACCATTTTTATCTCTGCCCCCGAGACAGTGAGAAGTGGCATCCACCTTTGCATTTGGCTCCTGATAAGGTGGATGGCATCACTGACTCAATGAACATGAACTTGGCAAACTCCGGGAGATACTGAGGGACAGGGAGGCTTGGTGTGCTGCTGGCCACAGGGTCACAAAGAGTCGGACATGACTTGGCGACTGAGCAGCAACAGCGACAAAGTGGGACACCTTTTTTCCTATGCTAACTGGCTGTTTCTGTTTCAGATTAGAGTTGAGAAAGATACCTGGGCTCTGGAACGGGGAGGATGTTGGTGGGCAAGCCCAGAAGCTACGGCTCAGGGTGCCCTGGGGGCTCTGGGGGAGTCGGGTGCCAGGTTTGCTCAGGGATACCCTCAACTTCTTTTCCTCCAGAGAGTGGAGGGCAGGGAACAATTCAGGCCAGGGGATGGGCGTGCCCCAGGGCAGAAGCATGCCTGCTGGTACTCTGGCTGAGCAAGCTCGAGCTCAGGGTGGTGGTTGGGAAACTGCGAGACACTCCCTTTCCCACTGCAGTGATGTGAAGCCATGGTTGGTTCTGAGTAGCTTCCAGAGTGAAGAAAGTAGCCTGGCACAATGACCCCATAGCCCCGAATGGCCTTAAATACTTCCTTTGCAGCGTGGTGAGAATTTCACCCCTTGACCTGGAACTACAGGGTGTGTGGGGGAGAGGGCAGGCAGGGGAGGCCCAGGGGCCAGGGAGGGTGGGGCTGGTTGCGTCCTCCGCATCCAGGCTTCTCCGCCTTGGCCGCACCTTAGAGTCAGCGGAGGCCCTGTGGTCCTGTCCCCAGACTGGAATCTGAGTCTCTGGAGGTGGTGGGGTGGCCGTCCGCTCTGATGCCTTCAGCCAGACTAGAGAAGCGGCTGTCTGCCTGAGAGGCAGGAGGCCGGCTCCCATTGCCTTGGGGGATTTTTCCGTGAGCTTATGTGGTGACTGGTAGAAGTTTGTTGCTGGGGCCATTGGTCTGGTTCTGCGCCAAATGCTTGGCACCTCTTCCAGAACCTGTTGACCTCTAGGTCCATAGGCTTCAACCTTCTGCTGAGAAAAAGCCTTGCTTACCTTGTGTGCAGACTAATTCATTCAAATCTGCTCCTGCAACCACCCCTAACTGGACTGCGTGCCCTGCGCCTGGCCTCAGCCCCGCTTCAGCACAATATGTGGTCCATGGCTGTGTGATGTCATGTGACGCACAGCATGTGGGTGGCGCTAAAAAGGATGCCCCCGCCTCCCTGAGGCCTCCCATCCTCACTGAGAGAGGAGCCGTCACCTGGACAAGGCCAGGTGTGAGCCGGAGGGAATGGTTGCCAGGCCAGTCCCATCGGCTGGCCTGATGGTGTCTTTTTAGTGCAGACCTCATGCTAACAACAAAAGGGGCCAACTCAGTCGTCACCCAGGTTGGCTGTGTGTCAGTTGAAGGATGGTTGCAGGGTCCTCAGCCCAGCTGTCCGGCTGTCTGCAGGAAGGAAGCAGGAATTCTGCTGGAGCCAAAACCTCACACTCAGGCTGCTTTGCCGGCCTCCTGGTTTGTAAATCCTGCCTTTGCAAGCCAGGGGGAATGTGCCATGGCCCTAAACCCAATTTGTTTTTTTGGCTTTGGGTGTGCAGGAGATCATTTAACGTCAATTCAAGATCAGTTACTTCACGTGGAACGCTGCCCAGGCTAGGCTGGGTGGTGTCTGCATTCGATCAGTTATGCTGTGTGACTGCTTCTCAAATAATCTTCCTGGAACTGTCTTAGGGGCCCAAGATGTTCCAGGAGGCTCTGTCCCACTTCAACCATCATGGTTTCCCTTTTGTCTGTTATATATACTTGCGGTCCCACTGATAATTTTTTTGGGAAACGTTGCTCCCCCTCTAAGCTATTTGAAAGCTGCTGTTGTACACCACGAGAGTTAGACCAGGTTAATTAGTCTATAAAACCAAGAATTTCAAGATATTGGATATCAGGCAAGGCCTTGAGGAACAGAAAGCAAATGGGGCAAGCCTGGGAGACTCCTCGAGTTAAAATAAAGCTGCGAAGACTTCCCTGGGAGTACAGCAGATGAGAGTCACCTGGCAAGGCAGGGGACACAGGTTCGACCCCTGGTCTGGGAAGATCCCCTATGCCACAGGGCAGCTAAGCCTGTGCGCCGTTCCTACCGAGCCTGCCTGGTGCAGCCCTAGAGCCTGCACACTGCAGGTACTGAGCCCGCTTCCTGCAACCGCTGAAGCCCGTGTGCCTAGAGCCTGGGCTCTGCAGCAGGAGGCGCCGCTGCGAAGAGAAGTCCTCCTCGCTGGGGGCACTTTTCTCCAGTTCTAGCGAGCGCGGACTACTCCCCAGTTGTGGTGCTGGGGCTTCTCACTACAGCGGCTTCCCTTGTTGAGGGGCACGGGCTCTCTCCAGGACACAGGCCCAATAGTTGTTATGCATGGGCTTAGTTGCTCCATAGCCGATGGCATCTCCCTGGATCAGGGATTGAACCCATGTCCCCTGCATTGCCAACAGTGGGTCTGGGACTCAACCCCTCACTGAGTCTTGTTTCAGGGGAAAAAAAAACACACACCTCATTTCTGTTTTGACTCTATACTACTAGTGCTCATGCTCCTGACACCAGATGTCTGGTTTTTCCCACACCAACTAATTCTCCAGTCAGGTGTCCTACAGTTCACTCAATCTGATGCCTGTCGGGCTCAGCACAGTCCCCGCTGGGTAAGGACTCAGCCCTAACAAGACGGTGCCCTGCCACTTTGTCACCTGTGCTTCTGGCTGGCCAGCTACAAATCAGAGTTCCCACCACCCCCTCCTTGGGTTTGATAATTTGCTCTAATGGCTCACAGAACTCAGCGAAACACATTTTCCGGTTTATTATAAAGGGTATGATAAGAGAGATACCCTTATATCATTGGATGAAGAGATACATAGGGAAAGGTCATGAGTACAGGATCTTCTGCCCTGGGGAGTCGTACATGTATCCCCCAACCTCAGAGCTCTCTGAACCCTGCTTGTTAAGGAGGCTTCACCACATAGGCGTGATTGATTAACCCATTTTCCGGCCCCTCTCCCCTCCCTGGAAGATGAAGGGGTAGAGTTGAAAATTCCAAACTTGGAAGCCTGGCTTGGTCTTTCTGGGGACCAGCGCCCAATCAGGAACCCACCCAGAGCCTTCTCAGTAGAACCAAGGATGCTCATTTTGCCCAGGACGTTCCGAGAGATTTAGGGGCTCCATGTCTGGAACTGGGATCAAACTGGGGAGCTGGGGGCAGAAACCGCGCTGTATGTATTATTTCACAAACGCAAGCCTCTGCTCAGCACTGGCCCCTTAGTGAGCTCACAGCACAAGACTTCGGGTGACATTGGTCAGCTCACCCATCAGCACGGGCAGATTCTGGTTTCCCGGCTCCCTGGATGAGCATCCGCCGAGGGCAGGGCCAGAGTGCAGTCAGCTTGCTCACCATCCTGCTGCCAGCGTCTACAGAGAGCCTGGCTCCAGATGAATGGTGGAGAAGCACTGGTGGGTAAATCCTTCAGCTGCAGTGTCCCTGGCCGAAGGGCAGGAGGAACAGAGGGGCTCTGCACCGGGGTCTGGGGGGAGGGGGCCTTGGGATGGAGGTTCTGGGTGGAAAGATGGTCTTGGTTGTATAGGATGGGCCAGAATGGGAGGTGAGCCGGATGACCAGTAGGAGGTCTGGGGCAGGGCTTCCCTTGAGCCTGAATCCCTGAACGGTTTGTATTTTGGGCAGTGATGAAGGAGAGCGGGACTCCACGTGTGTGGCAGGAATAGCCGCACGACCACCAACCAGGTGGGGCTAACGAGACCTATGAGTTCGAACTTGGGCTCAGATTCCATCTTTCAAACCTGCCAGCAGCGTGACCTTCAGCGGGTCACAGCACCTTTATGGAACTTGGGTTTGAGAAAGGGGCGCACACCCTACATTCAGTGAACGAACAAGCCCAGCCTGGGGTCTGGTAGGAACATTATTTCCTAGAATATGAAATGTACTTCAGTATTTTTTTTGTTTCCCTGCCAGAGGAAGACTGAGTCTATTTCCTGCCCCCGAAGTGCCTTGCTATCCATTCACCGCAAGCCGCAGGGATGAAATGTTTTCCTACCTCCTTGGCTTCTCCGGGGACCTCCTCCGTCCATGGCTGAGTGTTTAGAACACAAGTGGCTTCCTTCCTTGCTTTGTATCTGTGCGCGGTGCTCCAAGTGGTGAGAAAGGATGTCGGCAGCCCCAAGGAATGAGAGAGAGAGTGAGGGGGAGGCTGAAGTCAGTAGGTCCCAGCCCGCGGACCGAGAGGAAGCCAGAGAGAGTGTGTCCCCACTGGCCACAGGAGCAGAGGAAGGCCTGATGTGGAGCGATAACAAGGCGGGAAGCCCAGGGGGCCTGGGCAGTTGTCAGTGTTCCCTGGAAGACGCTGCCGTCCGGCCACTTGCTCTATGAGCAGGAGCGAGAGGTTCTCTGAATTTATTCCCCAAGCCCGGACCAGCTGAGTTCAGGGCATCCTGAGTCAGCTGCATCCCTCTGACTCAGAGGTGTATCCTGCCTCTCCTCATGGGCGAGCTGTCATCAACGGCCCCGCACTTGCCATGTGGCCAGCTGGAAGTCTGACCCCACTGTTGAGTCTCGCTGCTCCTCTGCGCTTTGCAGCCGGCATCTCTGTGGGGCTTAAGCACAGAGGCCACGATGATGAAGAGGGAAGAAGTGATGTGGAGCTTGGGGTGGTTCTGTGTCCGTGAGCAGAACCGCACTCGTGTTGCTTTGACGTTCCTCCCAGGCTGCTTTGAGCCGCCTTTGGTTGCTGCTGGACAAACCCGCCTTTGTTGCTCTTTGTAAAGATTTAAAGTCTACTTCCAGGGCGCTTGGGATGGATGATCTGAAAATCGTCCCCAGAATCACCAAATAGTATTATTGCTACCTCACCGTGGTCCAGTAATTGCCATTCAAGGGAAAGTACCCCCCCGTCACTGTGTTTGTATTATGCACTGGCCCCAGGAGTGGTCAGCAGAGGTCCGTGCCATCCATTTCTATTTTTATGTATGTTTGTTGAGGGCGCACGAGTGCACCTTGTCAGGGGCTGCCCAGGTGTTTAGAGATGGTAAGACTCGGAATCTCTGAGAGGCACTCTAGGGGATGTGGGTACCCCAGGTACAACGGGTGAGGGCCAGGGCAGAGGGGAGGCAGCACGGCTGTGCGTGGAGCTGCACAGAAATTGATTCAACTCAGCGGTTCTCCACTGAACACTTCTGGGGCCACAGCTAAGACATGGCCCTGTCTTTTTGTTGTTGTTGGAGGTTTTGTTTTATTTTACTTTTAAGACATTTTTATTTATTTTTTACTGAAGTATTGTCTATTTATAACATTAAGTTAGTTTCGGATGTGCAGCAAAGCAATTTGGATTTTATATGTATGTATAATATAGTGAAAGTCGCTCAGTTGTGTCCGACTCTTTGCAACCCCAGGGACTATCTACAGTCCATGGAATTCTCCAGGCCAGAGTACTGAAGTGGGTAAGTAAGATCTCCAGGGGATCTTCCCAACCCAGGGATTGAACCCAGGTCTCTTGCATTGCAGGCGGATTCTTTACCAGCTGAGCCACTGTATATATTCTTTTTCAGATTATTTCCCATTATAGTTTATTACAAGATACCGAATGTAGTTCCCTGTGCTGTGCCGTAAATCCTTGTTACCTATTTTATATACAGTAGTGTGTACCTGTTAATCTCATACTCCTAATTTATCCCTCTGCCCTCTTTCCCCTTTGGTAATCATAAGTTTGTTTTCTGTCTCTGTGCATCTATTTCTCTTTTGTAAACAAGTTCATTTGTATTACTTTGTAGATTCCACATATGAGTGATATTGTATAAAATTTGTCTTTGACTTACTTCACTTAATTTGGTAATCTCTAGGTCCATCCATGTCACTGCCAGTGGCATTATTTCATCCTTTTTTATGGCTGAGTAATATTCCAATATGTATATGTATGCACACACACCACTTCTTTATCCGTTCATCTGTTGATGGGCACTTGGATTGCTTCCATGTCTCGGCTTTTGTAAATTGAACATTGGAGTGTAGGTATCTTTTCAAATTAGAGTTTGTCTTTTCCAGATACATGCCCAGGAGTGGGATTGTTGGATCATATGGTAATTCTGTTTTTAGTTGTTTTAAAGAACCACCAGACTGTTTTCCATAGTGGCTGCACCAGCTCACAGTCAATGTGGCCCCTATCTTGAAGGTGCTTCCAGTTCAGTAGGATAGACGGGCCTGTGCCCAGGCAGCCGGTAACCTGCCACAGCCCAGTAGGTGTGCCCGATGCCGGGCACAGCAGCCCCACTGCTCCCATGTCTGTCTGCACACGCTCCTGGCCCACCTGCGTCAGTGGCTGGTCCTCTGGCCCCCAGTGGCAGCCGCCGGCGCTGCTGGTTTCTAGAGGGATGAGCCTGCTCTAGCAGCCACAGAGAGGAGTGGTGCTGGCAGAATCCTGCCCGCGTCACTCTGCCTTGCTCGTTGGAGGCAGCCCTGAATGTGCCAGCAAAGGAATGCCTTTGCTCAGGACGGGCACACTCTTCTGTTTGCTTGGTTGTGTTGGGTCTGGATCGCACATGTGGGTGAGTTAGTCATGGCTTGTGGGGTCTAGTTCCCTGACCAAGGGTTGAACCCTGGCCCCTTGCGTCGGGAGTGTGGAGTCTTAGCCCCTGGGCCACCAAGGAAGTTCCAGAATAGATGTATCTCTTGTCTTAAGAGCAGCCTACATTGTATATGAAATAATCAGACAAAAAGACATGCTGATGCCTCTGAGTTCCTTGGAGTTTTCAATGTTATCAGGCTGTTTGCGAGGTAAAGAAATACCAGCTGTCCAATAGTTTCATCCTGCCTGTGTGTTTGTACGCACACACACACACACACACACACATACACAGGCAATTTCATAGCTAGTAAGAGAAGATGGAAGGGACGCGCCCTGGGGAACTTGCTGGGGTGTTGGAAATGTTCTGTGTCTTACTTGGGGTTTGCATTACATAGGTTACTTATCAAAACTCATTGGGTGATAGACTTACAGATTGCGGATTTCACTGTTTGAATTTTATCTTGAAAAAGATAACTAAGCCAATAATGAACTCTTATTAATGATATTCAGACTGAAGCGTTTGGGATGAAGTGGACTGCTCTCTGCATCTCACTGTGAAATGCATCACGAATCGGACGGTTGGGCTGACTGAGGGATGGGCAGCAAAGTACTGACAGTGGTAGAGTTGGGGTCGTGGGCACATGGGATTCTTTTCTATTTTCCTTGTCATGCTTGAAAGTCTTCGTACTAAAACGTTGAAACAGAAGAACTACAAATAACCACCACTTGTGATCCCTAGAGCTGTGCACAGCGAATTCTCTCAGGAGCCGGTTTTCTCAGCTGACACAGGACCCTTCTTACAGACGGCCGCGCCTGCTTCCTAAGGGAGTGTTGGTGAAGTGGCGTGCGGGTCCTGGGCTTGTGTGGTCTCTGTGGACCTGGTGGGGTTGGAGTGGGTGCATTTCATTTCATGAAGGCTGTGTTAGCTCAGACTTCCTTTGAAGGTGATGTAGTTTATCAGCTTGGAATGATAAGAACTTTGAAATACAGGACTTTTGGCCCTGTAGGCAGAGTGTGGCTGTGGATTTGCAGCCTGAGAACAGCCTGACAGATGGGACAGAGCCAGAAAAGGCTGGCCGAGCCCCTGGTGACCCTGCTGAATGCTGGGGGAGCTTTTTGTTTGTTTGTTTTTGGCTATGGCAGGTCTTCATCATTGAGCAGTCTTTGTCTGGTTGCGGTCTGTGGGCTTCTCACTGCGGTAGCGTCTCTTGTTGAGGAGCACAGGCTCCAGGGCACACGGGCTTCACGAGCTGTGCACACGAGGAGTTGTGCGCACGGGCTCAGTAGCTGTGGCTCCCGGGCTCTACAGCACAGGCTCAATAGCTGTGACCCGCTCGCCTAGGTGCCCCCCTAGCTTGGAGCGCAGATCGAAGCCCTATCTCCTGTATTGGCCGGCAGATTCTTTACCACTGATTCCATGAGGGAAGCCTCGAGGACCTTTTTATATACATTTAAATTTTGGAAAAATTGCATATGTTTATTTGTGTTTTATATATAAATTGTATATAAGTATATAATCAGTTTCTCAAACATTTTAACACTATACAATATATTTAAGCAGATCCAGGGGAATTCCCTGGCAGTCCAATGGTTAGGATTAGTGCCGTGGCCTGGGTTCAATCCCTGCTCAAGGAACTAAGATCCCACAAGCCGCTCAGCGTGGCCAACAACAAAAACCAGATAAAGAATACTTTTTGAGACTACACTTTTCTCGGCTATAAAGCAACGTAAGATTTTTTTTTCTCATACAGAAGATGCAAAGCAGTGAAATCAGTCATGATTTTACAGTTTTGATGTATTTCTTCCCTGAATCTTTTTTTTTTATTCATACATATTTACAGAATTGTATTTATTTTTTCATTTGACTATAATGAGGGAGTTCTTTGGGAGGGAGACCCCCAACACCCCCCTTTATGTGGACTGGCCCACGTAAGGGACCACATAAAGGGAGCAGAGGGTGTGCGTGGGGCGCAGGGGGGGAGCCCAGAGGCAGCCCAGGAGCTGAGACCCAGTGGCCAGGGTGAGGGCAGGAAGGAGCACTGACGGACCTGGGCTTGGGGGCCTGATTGCTCTTTGTAACAAGTGAGGTTAGTAAGTCTCTGTTGGTGGTTCCCACTGAGACTTAAAGGAAATAATTTGCAGTTGCCCAGCCTGCATATTGGGCTTCCCTCATATTTCAGTTGGTAAAGGATCTGCCTGCAATGCAGGAGACCCGGGTTCGATTCCTAGGTCAGGAAGATCAGCCGGATAAAGCATCGGCTACCCACTCCAGTATTCTTGGGCTTCCCTTGTGGCTTAGCTGGTAAACAATCCTCCTGCAATGCGGCAGACCTGGGTTCAGTCCTGGGTTGGGAAGAGCCCCTGGAGAAGGGAAAGGCTACCCACTCCAGTATTCTGGCTGGAGAATTCCAGGGACTGTATAATCCATGGGGTCGCAAAGAGTTGGACACAACTGAGTGACTTTCGCTTAGCCTGCATATCTGGCCTGTTTTAATCGTGATGCAGCATTTGGACGTTGTCTTACAATGGTGGGAGCCTTCTTTAATTTAACACTTATTTATTTGGCTGCACCAGGTCTTAGTTGCTGCAGGTGGGGTCTAGTTCCCTGACCAGGGACCGAACCCAGGTTCTCCTGCTTCGGGAGTGAGGACTTTTAGCCACTGCGCCACCAGGCAAGTCCCCGATGAGAGCCTTTGAAAGCTTTGGGCAAGGAAGAAGATGCAAGAAGTGGAGATTATCTGAGCATTAACACGCTGATGTGGAGGGAGCCTGAACATGAGTCCGGGACTGTTCCCTGCAGCTGAAAGGACTGACAGTTGAGAGACTGAGGGAGGGAAAGAGCGAGAGAGGGAGATATTCTAGACGAGTGATCCTCGGGATTCGGGGATGCGCTGGTTATGGGGAGGGGTGGGTGTCTTGCTTTTGTCCGTTGATTTCTATTGACTCACATCACAGTGTTTCTCTCCCCACTCACTGCTGTGTTCTTTCCCTTGCAGGAGCCTGTGTGAAATGCAGCAAGGGGGTGTTTGGGGCCGGCCAGGCCTGCCAGGCCATGGGGAACCTCTACCACGACACGTGCTTCACCTGTGCGGCCTGCAGTAAGTGTGTGTGTGCGTGTGGAGGGTGGGGGCACCCAGGGTGAGGAACAGAAGGACCGAGGAAGGGAGGAGACGGAAGAGCATCCTGCTGGGAGACGCTTGGCCCATGTCCCTGCGTGGTCCTACGGGAAGGCAGACAGTGTCCTCTAGAAGAGGGGTTTGTACTGTTAGCACAAGGCCCATCAGAGTACGAGGCACTGCCTGGCGCCCACTCTGGTGTAGTTGAGCAATCCCTAATAACATCAGAGGTCTCAGAAGAGGCGGGAGGAGAGCGCTGGGATTCAACGTCATCTGCCCTCTTGTCATTTATCTCCCCCACTGTGGGCAAGCCAACCAAAATGTGATGCATCAGTTACCCCAGTGTGAGGTGGGGTCCCTTCCTAGCTCTTTGGCCCCGATCTTTCATTTGGAGGCTGCTGTTTGAGTGAACAGTGTGAGCGTGTGTGTGAATGCTCGCCACACACGTGTGGGTGCCTCTTAGCAACACCTGTGGGTATCTTTGTACTGCTTTGAGGATGTTATGCCTAAAACATCAAATCAGGAGACCAGGCCTGTGCTCAGCTCAGCAGACTGCTCGTTGAATGGATGGCAAACATAGCGGAAGATTCTAACACATGGCAGGCTGTTTGTCAGGTCTGACCAAGTCATAAATTGTGCTTGTTTCATGGCATCTTCCAAAGATTAATTTTGAGGAGCGTTTTTCAAAAACTGTCCCACTGACATCCTCCAGTTTTGCACAGAGGCTGACAGCTATCAGTTAAAAGAAGACGTTACAACAAAGCCTAAAGAATGTCTAGGACAAAGGGGTCTTATTGTCTGGCCTGGTGGTCCTTAGTCCTGACTTTTTGTTAAAATTGCCTGGGTGGTGTTGGGGAGGTGGAGAGGTTTTAAAAGCCAGTGATGCTCTGGCTTCACCCTGACCAGCACGATCGGAAGCTCTAGGTCTGGGGTTTCCAGAGTGGGGCATGAGAGATTTATAAGCTCCTCAGGTGACTCCCAGGCATGGCCAGACTGAGCACCTGGGATTAGTGGCAGGCTTCTCATTTTAGGAGCCTCCAGAAATGGGAGGGTCTTTGTCCCCTGGTTTGTGGCACAACCCTTGAGAGCCCGGGGTTCCCAGTCTGACGTTCCCGGGGTTGGCATGGGCCTGCCGTGTCTTGACGACATAGGCGTATGCCTGGTTCCAAACCTCAGGCTTCATCCTCACCTAGGTTTTCCATAAACACATGCCGAAGAGTTTCCACCTTGATCAGTATTCACCTTTGTAGGGAAAATTGTGAAAGACTTTGAGATGGTTTGGGCCTCCCTGGCAGCCCAGCTGGTAAAGAATCTCGCTGCAGTGCAGGAGACCTGGGTGCGATCCCTGGGTCAGAAAGATCCCTTGGAGAAAGCAAAGGCTACCCACTCCAGTATTTTGGCCTGGAGAATTCCGTGGACTGTATAGTCTATGGGGTCGCAAAGAGTCGGACACGACTAAGCGACTTTCATGTCACTTCACTTGAGCTGGATTACAGTCTCCTAGCATCCACACTGGGAATGTAGGACTTCCCTGGTTATCAGATTCCTGGGGCTCTGGGCCTTTCCTTGCCTTTGAGCCATAAGTTGTAGACTCTTGATGGCAAAGCCTGTGGTTCTTGTCCACAGCACTGCAAACTGTGTGTGGTGGAGACTGACTGGTTTTGGCATCTATTAAGCAATTTGCTTCAGCATTTCTGATGGCCTGCATCTAGATGGTTCTTCCCTGTCTCCCAGGTATAACACAGTGTGCTCACCGAGTCCTGTCCGACTCTTTGTGACCCCATGGACTATATATAGCCCACCAGGCTCGTCTGTCCATGGAACTTTCCAGGCAAGAATGCTAGAGTGGGGTGCCATTTCCTTCTCCAGGGGGTCTTCCCAACCCAGGGGTTGAGCCCACATCTCTTACATCTCCTGCATTGGCAGGGGAATTCTTTACCACGGAGCCACCTGGGAAGCCAGTCACGTCTTCCTGGTCTCTCATTAACTGATGAATTAAGTAAAATATTTGACCTGTGTTGTTTTATCTGTAAAGAGTTGTGATCATGGCTTCTTTTAAAAATTATCTCAGACTCTTGGCTCCTGCAACTGTTTCTTGATATTTGCTCTATCATCCAGGAAAAGAGAAAATAAATATTGAGCAGAGGCTGATCTTACACCTCAAGCAGTTACCATTTGAACTAGACAGTCCTTGAGGGGCAAAAAGCTATTGTTGAGTCTGTTGGTTCCCCCAGGGGCTGCTTGACTAGCTGGCAGTTCCTTAATCGGTTTATTTTGAAATTACGGCAGATACGTACCCTGAAGACGGCAGCTGCTTTGGGATTGTGCTTGCTCTAGCATTTCAGGCCCCTGTGGTCTGGTCTCTGTTTTATTGCTTCCTACGTTCTTATTACAGTCTGGCTGAGTTTCTCTTTTCCACATTCGCTCCCTGGAACCCCCTCTCCCCACTCACTGCATGCATTTAAATTCAGTCCTGCCTTTAGCACCCGCTCCAGTGCCTCCTCCCCCAGGAAGCCTTCCTGGTTCCCTGAGCAGGAAGGAACCTTTTCTCCTGAACTAGGCACACCCTGCCTTCTCACGTGAACCATGAACCACTCTCTCTGCAGCTCCAGTGCCAGCAAACCAGGCCTTAGGACAGAGTGCGGTGGCACCCCTGTTGTGGCTAAACACGCGGCTTCCCCCCCACTTGCAGCGAGCGGTTGGAGACCCGGGCACGCGTCTGAGCAGCTTCTCGGGGACGCCAGCAGTGTTCAGTCAACTTGCTGCTGCCAGTGAATGCTTTCAGCAGAAGGCGGTGCCAGGGTGCCCTGCATTCCTGGCTCTGCGTGTCTTCGAGTGTGTTTCCATGAGCCTTGTGTGGATACAACACAGCAGGGGCCAGGCTCATCCCTCCATCTCCAACTTTGTTGGTGGAAGAGAAAATGGGGTCAGAGAGCGGGAGGGCCTCTTTGGAGGCTGGAAACCGAGCGTTTGAGCTGAATCCATGGTTTCTAAATCTAGATTAGGTTAGCCTTGAACGTCTGTTTGGTTGGTTAAAGGATATGTGATGAGTGTGTTTCTTTCCGTATTTGTGTGTGTGTGTGTTTCTGCTTCCTCATTTCATTTATGAAAATGATCTGGCTTGAAACGCCATCGCGATGTGTTTCGGTAGGTACATACACGTGCCCGCACACGCCTGCCCTCTCACACACTCGCTTCTTGGATCTTGTCGATACTTTATCGAGACAGAACGCTGGCATCTTGTTGCGCTCTCACGCCCTTAGAAGGCAAGGCCAAGGCCTGATGGATTTGACCATTGAAGATAAAACGAGCTACTTCTGGATTCAGACAATTCATTCCCTTCGTGAGCGGCAAAAAGAGCCTGTCAGAGGTGCCATGATCTCTCTTGCACACCCCGAAAAGGACGGCACTGAAGCAAAAGGACCGATGGCTGCCATGTAAGTTATGGGGTGCTCAGCAGCCAGTCCTGGACAAGCTTAAGTGGTCATGAGGTCAGCAGCCCCCTTTGTATCGCGAGGTGTCTACACGCCCAGACAAACCTCTGCCTCTGGATGGTGGAAGTTCGCCATCTGCCAGTAGGCAGCAATGTCTAGTTCATTTTTAGTTGTGGGAACAACATGACAGCCACGAAAAGTTTTAAAGACAGAAACCTGTCGTCTTGTCACTCTAGAACGGGTATTTACACTAATATTTTCCCTTCTCGATTTTGTCCACATTTATACACATTTCTTAGAGTTGTCCTCTTGTACACCGATATTGTATCCTTTTTGATTTAACGTTGGGTCATACATTCACCCATATCTCTGTCATCTTTGCAATAACAGTGATACTTTTGTTAGTTACATGGTTACATTCATTGCATTAGTGGTAACTTTACTAGTTTTATTTTTAATAATTTTAGCAGTTACAGGGTCGTCAGCTGAGCTGTTCGACTGTCTGATGGTGTGTCTGGGGTCTCTTGTTTTAGTTTTTACTGGAGCATCGCTGGTTTACAGTGTTGTGTTAGTTTCTGCCGTCCAGCAAAGCGAGTCAGCCACACGCACACACATTACATGGCTCCAGCCAGTGCCCGTGTGCCTGTGTTTTTCTCCCTCTGCTGACTTGTTTCCTTGGAGTTGGTTCCCAGAAGCAAGCATTCAGGGCGATGCGTGGGCGTTTATGTGGTTTGTTCAAGTTCCTTCTTAACGGGCTCCTCTAGCAGTGGGTATGTTTGGTTACCATGGAGATGTGTGCAGTGGGTCTCCCTCTCCTGCAACAGGCTCTGCCCACTCAAGGCAGCCATGCCCCCAACTGGATGCTCTCGGGAGCTGTTGGCACAGTTGGCTGTGGGGAGGGCATGGCTTGGCCGGCAGCCACATGCCGTGTGTCTGGACACCTCGTGTCAAGTGGCCAGTCCGAGGAGAAGCTGGTGCCTGTCTGGAGCTCGAGAGAGACTGAACAAGAAGGAAGAAAAAGTTTGCTGGACTTGTGGAGTCAAGTGAAGTCTCCTTGGCGCCTTCCAGAAGAAATTACGAGGCAGAGAGAAGGCCGGGCTCTATGTCCTCACCCCAGGCTGTTTTAGGTCCAGAAAGTAAGCTTTTGTTCATCTTGTTAAGACTAAAATTCCCTCCTGGAATCATGGGTGAAACCAACTTCCTGGTTCACAGCCCCTAGTATTTTTCAGCTGCGTGGATTAGAAAATAATGGGCTAGAAAAGAGATGCTCCTGTCCAGAGGCCCATGGTCCATGAGGGTGCCCTGGTCTTGGGGGCAGGCAATGCCAAGGCCAATGAGGAATCTGCCCAGCGTGGGCCTGAGCCCAGAGGAGCGCCGGATGGGGTGCCTTCCCGGGACAGGGCAGGTCACGGCCGGAGCAGGTGACTCTGAGTGTTGTGGCCTAGTGCTTGAGCTCCTGGAGGTAGGTGTGCACTGTGATCTGCCAACCGTACCTTAGGGAGGATACACAGCAACACTAAGAAAATATGCCCCTGCCCATCCCACCTTCCCAAACCCAAACATCCATGCCTGTTTAAGGTAGTGAAGGGGTTGTTTGGGAGACCGCACACCTTTATTTAGACCTACCTGGGAAAGGGGCTTCCCAGGTGGCCAATGCAGGAGACTGGGATTCGACCCTGGGTCGGTAGATCCCCTGGAGAAGGGCATGGCAACCCACTCCAGTCTTCTTGCCTGGAGAGTCCCCATGGACAGAGGAGCCTGGTGGGCTACAGTCCATGGGGTCGCAAAGAGTCAGACATGACTTGGTGACTAAACATCTGGGGAACTCTGTCTATAGAGTTAGTGAGAGTCTGCTCATTAACTGAGAACACTAGAAAGTGCCATTTTATTCCTTTGAGTAAATAAAACAACTAGAAATAAGCCTGGATTTGTGGGACAGAGGTGGTGAATAAATCAGTGACTGATGACGTATCTACCGGGAAGGTCACAGCTAAAGTACCGGAGGGTCCTTGGAGGGTGTTTCATTTCTGTTACTCAGTCATGTCCGACTCTTAGCAACCCCACGGACTGCAGCACGCCAGGCTTCCCTGTCCTTCACTATCTCCTGGAGTTTGCTAAAAC
Organism: Antilocapra americana; assembly: GCA_007570785.1. Classification (NCBI taxonomy): domain Eukaryota; kingdom Metazoa; phylum Chordata; class Mammalia; order Artiodactyla; family Antilocapridae; genus Antilocapra; species Antilocapra americana. The sequence continues at coordinate 49,384,813 of ML660201.1, read as the reverse complement.
TCATGTCCGTTGAGTCAGTGGTGCTATCTACCCATCTCAGCCTCTGTAGACCCCTTCTCCTCCTGCCCTTAATGTTTCCCAGCATCAGGGTCTTTTCTAATGAGTCAGCTCTTCGCATATCAGATGGCCAAAGTATTGGAGTTTCAGCTTCAGCATCAGTCCTTCCAATGAATATTCAGGGTTGATTTCCTTTAGAATCGACTGGTTTGATCTCCTTGCCGTCCAGGAGACTCTCAAGAGTCTTCTCTAGCATCCCAGTTCAAAAGTATCAATTCTTGGGCTCTCAGCCTTCTTTATGGTCCAACTCTCACATCTGTACATGACTCCTGGAAAAACTGTAGCTTTGACTATGTGGACCTTTGTTGGCAAAGTGATGTTTCAATGACTTTGCATATGCTGCCTCACCACCCCAGCTTCTGGAGATGTCCAGACTCTGAAATAGTCGAGCCTGAACTGGGGAGGTGTCCCTTTAATTCATGGCAGGCTTGCTTTCTCGAGAGTCATCTCAGTATTTCTAAGTAATTCACAGGTAAGCTTTCCTGCTTACTGTCGGCCTGCCCCTGCCCCGAGCCCTCCACCCACCGTAGTTCACTGAATTGGCGTAACACCCCAAACGAGTTCAGCATTGTTATTCCCCTCATTTCACAGAGGAGCAGAGGCTTGGAAAGTTGAGTTTCCTTCTGGTTGCTTGTATCGATTTTAAATGAATAGCCTGGTTGACACTTGAAACCAGGACCGCGTGGACCCACAGCCCTTGCTCACAGCCACTGTATCTAACGAGCTTTGCTTAGAGAGACATGGGATCTTGCCGTGACAGCTCAGGTTCAGTTCTGCCTGGGTTCTGTGTGACAGCAAAGATTGGGTTCTGGGATATTTTTGATGCGTGAATGCAGAAGAGTGGCCTGGTACTAGGAATAGGGGAGTCAGAATTTGGTAGTGGGTGTGATGCACCCATAGGAGAGAAATGGATTAAGGGCTTTCATTAGAGGTCTGTTCCTTCTCAAGGCCTTTGATCCCTGAGTTTCTGAGCTGCTGAGTCATTCCCGATACATTCAGTGCATTGGCATGTGAGCTGAGTGAGTCAGCTGGATCTCAGGGAAACACTGAAGATCAAGAATGTGAGAAAGGGAAAGTGGGCAGATAACAAAGGAAACCAGTGGGCGAGGGCAGAATCAGGAAACCGCCAAAACAGATGGAGCTGAGCAAAGGGCGGTGCGGGTCACTGGCGTGACATCCTAGGGTCACGTGTCCCTCTCCAGCAAACCCCCTTCTGCTGCATGCCACGGATTTGGGAGCAGACTGGGCTTCCCAGAGCAGACTCTGTTGATGCCATCCAAGGCCACGACGTCCCCGACAGCGGGAAAGCGTCAACTTCTTTGTGCCTGGGACACGAAAGGAGTCTGGGACTTCGAAGCGGTGTTGTGAGGGTAACTCCAGTGCCACCTGTGTCAGTAACTGCCACATCCGCATGCCAAGCACCTGACACTTGCACACGCATGGTTAGGGTGGGAATCGGCACCCGTTCTCTCAGTAAAACCAGACCGAAGGTGAGCGCTGGTGGCACCCAGGGTCTCCTCAACTCTGAGCGCAGAGTGGAGGGCGCTCTGACACGCAGGGGGCTCGCTGCACCCTGAGCAGCACAGGCTGTCGCAGTGAGACCCCAAATCCTGGGTTGAGGGAGTGGGAGCTTTTACAGAAAACTGAGCTTCGTGCTTCCGTCACAGTCACTGCGTGGGTCTCCTTGGTGATCTCATCCTGCCAAGAGCAGCTCCTCTCCCTCAAATAGTCCATCTCTCAAACGTTCTTGTACACTTCTGTTCCCCACTCTGCTCCTGTGATGGGTAATTTTATGTGTCAACTTGACTGGGCCACTGGGCACCCAGATTTTGGCCTAACAATAGTACCGTGATGACAAACCTGGCAAAAATGACGCCCGTGTGAGTATGCGTGCGTGCTAAGTCGCTTCAGTCGTGTCAGACTCTTTGCGACCCTATGGACTGTAGTCTGCCAGGATGCTCTGTCTGTAGGATTCTCCAGAACTGACATTATTTGTTTTGTTTTGGGGGTTATGGGTGATTTTCTTTTCCCACATGTATTTTTTTTTTTTTTTACAATGTGACTATATTGTCTTTGTGATGTGTAAAGTGCTCAAAACAATGAACTTACTGATTGTTTCTCACTGATACGTGAACTACGGTTTAGGGAGTAGAGACTTGCAGGGTCCTGTATGGTAGTCAGTAGCTGCGTGTGGCTATGTAAATTGAAACTGTGTTTATTAAAATGAAATAAAAATTTTAATTCCTCAGTCATGCTAGCCACATTTTAAGTGCTCAGAAGTCATCACGGTGCTTGCCTTTATGTTCTGTTTCTCCCATTTAGAAGTATGTCTCATGCTCCTTCCTCGTCGCCCTGTGGTCTTCTGAAGCATCTGCCACATACGATTCTGTTGACTTAATGTTTCAAAGCCAGCATGACCTTCCTGCCAGTTAAGGTTTAAAGGGAAAAAGAACTGTCATCACAGGGGCCAGGCGTGGCTCAAGGGCCACAGGCACTGCTGGGGCACCGACCAGCCTGGGAGTGTGGCAGATCCGATGCCTGGGCAGAGAGTTTGAGCAGCGGTGGCAACCACTGGGGGTTTGGTTGTCTGGGTGCCCCACGGCGGGAAGACCCTCTTTGTTCCTCCTAACCGCCTCAGGTCCTGTCGGCTGCCCTGCCCAGCTCCATGCACACAGCTGGCCTCTGAGCACGGCTGCGAGGGGACTACTCCCCAGCTCCGAGACCTCAGTCGCCACTTCTTATAACATCATAGTCCGATTCCTTTACTTGACGCGGAGCACATTCCTCCACGTGGTCCCAGCCCCTTTCTTGTCCGCTCTCTTGCCACCATCTCCTCAACCCTGGGTCCCTAGGAACCTCTGGCCACACTGAACGTCTCCCACCCCCCTTTCCCACCCCTGTGCCTCGTCACCCTCCCGCTCCATCCCACCAGGCGCTCATCACTCTGAGCGGTGTCCTCCGCTGCAGTCTGTTGTGGCCCCTTGGGTACAGGCCTCGTATCCATCTCAGGAACACCATACCTGTCTTGGGGTGTGTGGAATTACTATTAGATTGAAACTGTTTGCAGGCTCTGTGCCTCCCCCTCTGAGGTTGATTTGGGGAGAATGGGGACAGTGTTTAACTGATCTTGCTCTTTCCCTTGATCTGCCACCTTTATACGAGGCAGAGCACACAGTTAGCATTGAGGAAATACCGGGGGGCGTACAGGTGGCACTTAATCATTACCCTGCTCCCCATCCCCCATCCCTCTTTTTCTAGCCCTAATCATCCTCTCTATAGGTTTGCCTACCCTGGATGTTCCATACCAATAGATTCATAGGTCTGTGGTCTTTTGTAACTAGCTTCTCTCATAGCCAGAGTCAACCATGCTGTAGTGTGTATCAGACCTTCCTCACTCTTTATGGCTGAAGAATAATCCATCGTACGGATAGACTGCATTTTATTCATTCATCAGTCAGCAGACACTCGTCTCCACTTTTTGGCCGTTGGCTGCTGTGAGGCTCCCTGTGCGTGTGTCTGTGTGGACGTGTTTTTCTTTCAGTTAGCTAGGCTAGGTACCTGGGAGTGGAACTGCTGGCTCATATGGTAACTCCACGTTCAGCTCTTTGAGGGACCATTTTGCAAAGTGGCGACACCATTTCACATTCCCACCAGCAGTGTATGAACGTGCCAATGTCTCCACATTTCCTGCCAGCACCTGTGATGATCTGACCACTTCGGACCATCCTAGTGAGTGTGAGGTTGAGTCTCAGTGTGGTTTTGTTGTGCATTTCGCCAAAGACCAATAATGTGGAGCATTTTTGTCATGGGCTTGTGTGTATGTCTTACTTGGGAAAAGTCTATTCAGACCCTTTACCCATTTTTAGTTGGGTAATTTGTCTTGTTATTATTTACATTTTAATAGTTCTTCATATAAATCTATCGGATATATAATTTGCCACTGTTTTCTCTTATTCTGTGTCCCATTGTTTCACTTTCTTGATATTATTATTTGCAGCACAGAAGTTTTTAATTTTGATGTACTCTGTTTTTTCTTTTGTTTCTTGTGGTATTGGTGCTTTATCTAAGTAAACACAGCCTTGTCAAAGGTCATGAAGATTCATGCCCACATTTTCTTCAGAGTTTCATAGTTTTAGTTGTTAGGTTGAACTCTTGGATCCATTTTGAGTTCATTTTTGTATGTGGTGTGAGGCAGAAGTTCAAATCCATTCTTCTGCATGTGGACAGCCAGTTTTTCCAGTACCATCTGTTGGAAAGTCCAGTCTTTATCAATTGGATTGTCTTGGGATATTCATCAAAAATTGATTGACACTAGATGATAGGGTTTACTTCTGGTTTTTCAATTTTATTCCATTGCGCTAGTCAGTTATCTTTTAGAGAGATTTAGCTAATAAAAAAAATCAATTACTGTTTCTGGTCCTCTTCATTCCCTTGTTTAGATCCAGATTTTCATCTGGTTCCATTTTCTTTCTCCTTGAAAGACTTAACTTTTTTTTCTAGTGCAGATCTGCCCATAAAGAATTCTTTCAGCTTTTGAATGTCTGAAGTCATCCTTACTTCACTTTGGTTTAAAATATATATATATGTTGGGTGTATAATTCTAGGTCAATAGTTTTTTATTTCATTTCTAAAGATGTTGTTTTACTGTTTTCTTGCTTGTCTTGTTTTCAACCAGAAATCCAATGTGATCTTTATCTTTGTCTTTGTGTATGTAATGTCTTTTTCCTCTGATTAAGGTTTTCTCTTTGTCATTGATTTTGAGAAATTTGATCATGATGTCCCTGGTGTACTTTTCATGCTTCCTGTGCTTGAGATTTGGTGAACTTTTTGGATCTGTGACTTTATAGTCTTCATCAGATTTGGAGTATTTTTGGCCATCATTTCTTCAAATTTTCTGCCATTCTCCCCTCAAACCTCCACTTTAGGGGCTCAGTGGTTCCTTGGTTTGACA